>VWZD01003422.1:0-12169 GCA_013396695.1 Sakesphorus luctuosus | reverse complement strand
ACCTGAGGCTCAAAGGCTGGCCATGACTTTGGCCTTCTAGCCTGGAACCACATTCTTAATGCCATTTGCACATCATTTTGCTTTGTTCTTTCTCAATGTTTCTTCAGTCTGAATTATTGTGGATCTGTATTTCCTTTTTTCATCTGAGTTGTGTTTCAGATGGCAAAGCTCTTGTCTATTACACAATTTTTAAGTACACCTCAAATGTTGTTTTTTGTTGTTTTTATCTCCAGACTAACAGTGGAACATAGGCATCCCACTAATTAAATTTAATTCTTAGAAGGATGAACTATATTTCAGGTAACTTCTCTCCAGCCTGTTGTAGAAGTTTTGTATTATACAGACAAACACATACTCCTTAACACTTCCTCTCTACTGTTAAATTTTTTTTACCTGAAATTTTCTAATTGAGATTCAGTGTGAGACAAGAAATCCAGTATAGAACATTGTAGCGAGAATGGCTAAGAGTTTTGAAATTTTAGAAGTATTGAAACTGTGTCACATTATTCGAAGCTTCAGGCAGTACTATAAGTCCTGGTCTTAAACCCACACCTAAACAGTAATGAGTACATTTCTTCCTGGATTTTATACCAGTATTTATGCTCCTGCTCTTCCAAGCTAACTGAACATAGCACCTCACAAAGCCAATCACAACTTAGCTCTACAGAATGTTTCACCATCTTACTGTAGTTTCGAGTATTTTTAACCAGCTATAGGGTTTTTTTTGGTGTAACAACAATACTGATTCAGCCATTAACCTGTAATATTTTAAAACTGTAGGTACTTTCCATATTTATCTTCTATTGCCATCTCATCCTCAAATTCTTCTTGGCTTCTTAGCTATCTTAACATCATGCCTCTCAAATCTTCTCTTTACAGTTACAAGGAGTTACTGTTTTACTCTGTTAGTGACAAAAAAGCATCTCCATATGTTCATCTAGTTGTTAATTATCTTGCATGTTCAGAATGAATCTTTTTAGCAGTAGTCCCTGACAACTTTCACATCTATGTTGAAGCATCACCAATGGTGCCTGTTTTCCATTTCTAGTAGTTCTTTCAGGTGTCTCCTGTTCACCCTGTAAAAGTTATGAGGAACTGAATACATGCACCATAAGTAAGAGTTCCAAATGCTGCAATACTGAGAACATTTACTGCTCCTTGTGGTCAGTACATACACTTCATCTATTTCAACTACCATTTAACATATTTAGAGAAACTATTTTTTTCCCCTCTGTTACACTTCTGCTTATTCACAGGTCATCTCTGCTTAAAATCATTTCCCCATCCAACAGCCTTTTTTTATGTAAGCTCCCAATATTGCAAGAAGGTATAAGCATTATAGGGGTTTTTTCACTAACAGAATTGCCTTGTGATTCTGCAAGTGACACTGGAGTCCAGCAACACAATGGGCAATTTCAATGCCAGTGAAATGAGAAATTGTGGAGGACTCGTGATCTCCTTCATTTCCTACTCTGTCCTAGCAGTGGCCTAAGGAGAACTGAGAAAGAAAAATGTTGATTATTGTTTGGATCTTGCATGTAAATATATGTAATCTGAATCACATAGTCTTTGCTGTTCGTTTAATTATAATTTCATACAAATGGCTTCTTTGCTTCCCTTCTATTCAGAAATTAGTACTACAGTATAAATAGAAACTAATTCTTTATTAGTAATAAGGAAGATCTATATAAACTCATATTATTACTCTCTCTGATTTTGACCATACAACTTACATCTGTACATCTATTGTACAGATTGTGTTTTCCTGAGTAAGTTCTTCTCTAGACCACAGGGATTTCAGGCACAGAGAATAAATACTTCATTTTTTAGTCTTTGGAGCTTATTGTGTGGCCTTGTATAATGCTTTATAGAAGACCAGCCAAGTAGTATTTCTTGACTGCTGGACTTCTAGAGTAATGGTCTGAGATACAATTCTGTCAATTGTAAACTCACATCTTGTCTAGCCTTCTTCAGTTATGTCATTGAGTTCAGTATTTTGTCTGCTTTTCCATGTTGTTTGACCTCAAATACAATACTTGACAGTATTTCAATCTGAACATTATACTAGCTCTGGACCTACCTTGTTTATCTATCTGTCTTAGTTACAGCAGCTGGGACCTGTTTATTGCTGTGTGGGTGTAACCAAAACTCTGTCTTCTGCACCCTCTATCTCATTTCTGATGAACTGTTAACAATGGACCATTTGCAGCAGCTGCCCAGGGCACACTTGACACCTCGGACTACAAGCTGGGTGTTGCAAAACCCTGTGAGATAAGGCAGTGTCCTGTCTTCACACCAATAACTCAACTGTGATAACACTCCTTCAGGGAGGAAGGCATTAGCACCTGCACAACCAGCTTGAGGGGTCGTGTCTGCTAATGGGCCATCAAAGATTTCAAAAATATCCCATGACTCACAGAGTAAATTACCTATTGTGAAAATTCCTTGCCTTCGGGGAGGTACTGAGCATTCCCACCTGAACCTGAGCATACATAATATTGGGAAATAAGGATTTCTGGTACCACTCATTGGATCCAAAGGAGGACCAGAACCTCAACAGGACTACAACAGTCACTCTCAAACAGACTGCAGCCATCATCCTCACCAACACGTTTTCCTTTCCTTTTACTTTATGTTCACGGAACCACATGGTGCTCAGTACAGGGGCTGAGAAACGCCATGACACGGGGTGCAGAGTTCTACCTCTGATTTTTTGTGAGGTAAAACTATTTTTTCTCTCTGTCATTGTATTTAATGTAGTCTTTGATAGTGAATTGTAACTCTGATTTGTAATCTCTCCTGAGTTGTGTTCATTTCTCCTGCCGCTTTACCTTTAAACCAGCGTATGATCCATCTTCTCCGCATTTCCCAAAGAACTTAATTGCTGCTTTTTTTCCTAAAAAACTTTCCTATTTCCTTGAGGCTACTGAGGGTTTCTTGAGACAATAATTAGTATTCTAAATAACTATTTTCTCTCTCCATTGCAAAATATCTGTTCTAGGAAAACAATTACCTGCATTTCTGCCACTCACTGTGGTTACATTTTTAATTTCTTGGAGCAGGAGTGAATTTAGTAGCGATATTACACTGCTTCTACAAACTATAAATCCGGTTGTACATAACTGCCTGATTTGTCCTAAGAGTCAGATTCTTTAGGCTGTTTTCCTGTCTAAGGACATAGAAAGCTATCTGGTATGACGTTAAAAAATGCCTTGGTTCTTAATTTTAACTGAAAATTTGGTGCCTTTTTGTCTGTAAATTCAGCCTTCCTGTTAAACTGCCTATCGAGTTACCCCAATAAAAGAATAGTTGGGTGTTTCTGTCCATATTTTTTCCTATTCAGCTGTCTCCATACTTCTTTTTTTCAATTTGCTGACAGCACTTAGGATCAAAAGAGGTTTCTGTAACTGTATAACTATGCTTTAATTGAATGTACCCTAATGAAGTTTTTGCTCTGATATAGCCTTTCAACTGCAGTTGTATTTGGCTGTCACCTTCCAGGCTTTGAGAACCTTTGCTTCAAGCCACTGTGGCCCCTTGTAGGAGTCCTAGAGTAATAATATTTTAATCACAGCACCAAAGTTCTGATACTTGTCTGTGACTCTCCAGTGCTATTATCATCTATCTTTTATTGTCCAAAGTCCTCCTTCTATACATCTTTCCAGCTGTCATTACCAGTTTATTTGCTATGATGAGCTCTTTCTTTACCTTCTTTTTTTTTTTTCTAAAAAAACTCTTATGATTTTATTTTATTTTACTTTACCTCTGTTTTATTATGGCTCCCCAAAAAAGGCCACCTTGCCAGAACTTACTGATGACACTGTCATATTGCCCATTCCCATAGCCAGAGAGCCTATGCTTGAGCAGTTTCCTGAGTATACCTTGTTGCTTTTCTGCTCTCATTCTTTACGTCTTTCAGAGCTGCTGATGACCTGCATGCTGGATAAACAAGGCCACCTGCTACTTGCTTTGCATTTGTTATCCATCTCCCTTGTGACTGCATTAATCCAAATATAAAATACATTTGGGAAAGGAGGCAGGAAGGAAAAAACTTTCTACCAAGTAAGTCCTTAGGACCACCACATTCACTGATGGCCTGTGACTATAGCAGTCCCTGCTGTTACCATATAACCAGTGAACTGGGGAGGATAAAGGGAGAAACAGCTCTGAGCCTGTATTCTTCCCTAGAGGCTAGGGAGTGATAAATTTATTCCTTTGGCTAATGCTCAAAGAGTAACAAGAATGCGTGCTGTCTCTTTAATCTCTAAAGCTGTATGTGTCAGCAGTGGCAGAAGGCAGGGCCTTTAGACCTGTGTCCTAGTTTAAAAAAGCCTAAAGTGTTTACCAAGACAAGAGAAGGAGACTCCTCCTCAATAAACATTTTCCCCTTATTAAATTTAAATAACTTCAATTAGAAAATGTATATAAAAAGGATAACTGTTCTTAATTACTATATATAGATATAGATACAGATGTATATAAACAGACCAGAGCAAACTACTATCCCAGGACGAAAACAACCCAAAACAGTAGTTTCCTCCTGGTGTAATTATATTTACAGACAGCAGGTGGCAGTGTCACACATCTGCTGGCCACAAGGTAAGCTCTCGTCTTTTCCTGGCGAGGCAGAGACAAGAGGCAATATGACTTAACGTGGAAGGCTGAATGGAACCTTTTCTGTGGGGAAGAGCAGACTGTCTCCTTGTCCTTTGTTCAAAGAAGGAAACACTGGAAGTTGGGTGTGGTGGTAGTTCCCAGAAATCTCCCTGCAGCCAAAGTCTGTTCTTAGGAAAGAAAGTCTGCAGCCTATCCCAAAGCAGCTGTGACTCTCTCTCTCTCTCTTCTCTGAAGCTCAGGGTGCCTAGAGATAGAGGGGGGAAAAGGAGGAGAGCAGAGGAAGAAGGAGCTCTCACCAGCTCAGCAAACGATGACTTCTAGTCACAGCAGCTGCCCAAAATGAACTGAAGCCAGCACACAGGAAAAGCTTCTGCCCCTCCCAGGTGCTGGGGGTCTGTTTCTCACCTCCACCCCACCATTAAGTTGGAGTCTAGAGTCATCAACCACGCCTTTGTTCTCAATCCTGGCACTTCAACTCCTCAAACCTTTGTGTTGGTAGGGCAAGAAAAATTCCCAGAAAGATCCCTCCCCACACCACCTTTTTTTGTTTGAACCCTTAACAATCTGAGACGTGCCACTTTGACTGTTACACATGTATGGCAGTGTCACATACCAGTGGGAAATGCCATGTGGTGCTGCTTCTGGTACACCCACCAGCAGGTGCCAGCGGTGCACACCATGTGGTACAAACAGCACAAATGCAAAGAAGCTTTCACCCAAATCCCCCATCTTGCAATCCTATCTGCTAATACAATGTAGAATGAACCCCTTGGTGACTGCTCTGCTCTGTTTTCTGCACAACAGGAACACTGTCTTCTACAGACACACTATCTGTCATCTTGTCCTTCCCACAAGGATGAGGTGTTCGGAAGCTGGTGGAAGAGGAGAGGCTCTCTCTTCTCTTTGCAAACTGTGGTACTGAGGGATCTCAGTCTCTTCCTTCACTTCACAGTAAACATATCTTGTAAGTTGAGGGGGAGAACTTCAGAGCAGGTCCACTCCCCACTCCCACCATAATCTCTCATCTTTTTGGGTCCTCCCTATCTTGAGAGTTTCACTAGAAATATTCACTAGAAATATGCCAAGATGTGAGGTAGGTTTAGAAGTCAATGAAACTGCTTCCACAATAGACATTCAGAGGTGAACTAATCCCAGTGCTGGAGAAAGAACCACATCAAGAGTTAGATGGACAAACCTCTAGTGGCATATGAGGATAAGAAAAGAGAGTGCTCCTACTCCTCTGTGGTTAGAGAGGAGACAACACCTCTCATGTGTGGCCTGCACCCACTCCCACACATTCAGCATGGTTGCCTTCTGGGAATCCAATAATTATTCACAAAAGCTTACTGTTAATTTCTTCTTGCACCTTGTATTGTAGTTTAGAGAAGCTATATTGGAAGCTACATTGTAAATAAACACCCCCAAGATGCTTGCTTTTATTTTAGTAATGGAACTGCAATTAAATGTTGTCCCAGTTCAGCAAGTGGGACCAGTTGTCACTGTGTGGGGGTGGCCAAAGCTATGCATTCTACCCCCATCTATTCATTCCCAAGGTCAATGGCCCATTTGCAGCAGCTTCCCAGGGAGTCGTTAGCACCTCCACTCCCAGCCTGAGGGGCGTAGCTGCTAATGGGCCATCAACAGTCCAAAAATAGCCCATGACTCACAGAGTTAATCACCCATTGTGTGAGTCCCCGCCCCACGGGAGGGACTGGATGCTCCCTGAAGGTACAAAAGGGGGTGGGTAAGAAGACCGGGGGAACCCTTTTGTTGGACCCAGAGGAGCAGCAGGACCTTGACAGGAGGAGACCACCACTCCGGACCAGACCACAGCCATCACCTGTACCAACAGGTTTTTTCACTTCTTTTTGCTTTGGCCTTGGGGGAACCACACAGGTCTCACACAAGGGCTAACAAACCCCTTTGGGTTTGTACCCCAGGGCACTGGGTTACACTGCTGGGTTTTGGGAGTTGACAGCAATTCCCCTTTTCGTCAGGGTATTTACTGTATTATTATTATTAAATTGTGGCTCTGACTCATAATCTCTCTTGTGTTGAGTTCATTTCTCCTGCTGGTTTACCTCTAAACCAGCACAAATGTGAATACATGTTCCAGTGTAATCCCAAAGTTGTTCATGTATTTAGTAAAATTGCAATCCTGGATTGAAGATCATAAGCAGTAACTTTACATAATAATAATTCTTTTTTTATTATAAATAATTGGAACAAAACTGCTTTATGTTTTTAATTGCTTTAAAGTGTTTACAGTATGATTTTTTAACTATTTCTCTGCTGTGGACCTTGATCATCCAGTTGGTATTTAGAATATTTTTGCTTTGCCTTCTGGCAATTGAGTCAGCTTTTTTATGTTTCTCTGTCTTCATGATAGCATTTGATCTGAGAAAGGAGAACATTCACAGACTCGTTAAGTGATGGAGGGCTGGAAATTGAGGTTTTCATCATGTCTCCTTAATGCATTTTTCTATAAGAAACAGTTACATTTTTTTTCTAACACACTAGTAAAGAAGAGTCTTATTTAGTTGTCTGAAACATTGCACCATTGTGCTGCTCGTAACAGAGCAGAAGAAAAAGGCTTTTTTTTTTTAACTTGAGATGGCAGATAAACACAGATATTTTGCTTATAACTATTTCTGTATCAGGCTTCCTGAAAATGTAAAACTTCTGATGTAGATACACACCGCCATAGTAGATTAAAATGCAGTGGGCACAGTCCTAAAAATACAATCCACAATTAATTCTGCTTTGTTTGGTTAAAAATCCACATTATCCTGACAGAATGTCCATGTGGAAATGGTTGATTAAATACTTACCTATTAGCATCTGCATCTGTAAATTAGGCAATGTGAAATGTAGGTGTCTATTCTGATAACAGACTGCAACAGACAAGAGTAATATGGAAATTGTTCCCGGTGATTACCTAGATTTCTGGAAAGCAAAAACTTTACAGTCCTGCTGGAGACAAACTCTTATTTTCTAGATGTTTCCTTCAGGTAGTATCTGTATTTCCCATTTCTAATTTACACCAAATACTTTAAAACTACTCATTATACTTTCAGTGGAAAAGGCACATAAAATATTAAAAGGTATTTCTCTTGTGCATAGCATCATCTAATATTGACTGTGCTTTCATTTTTTTTCATTAATAGCTTCAATAGGAAACACATAGCAAATACAATGTTTATACATTTGATTTGTCCAGTTGGTTTTATCATATATTTTCTGATGCCAACTTTTCCAAGGTCCATAAATGCATTTGTTACATTGCATTACAGAGAGAGAGAAAATTCTGATTAATAAGGAGGAGTAAAAAACTTCAAAGATTGGCTAAAGTTACCTTACATTACAAACATTTTTACAGCATTAATAAAATGCATACTAATTTGTGGCCAGCTGCTGCAAGACAAGTTCAATAAAACTGCCATCTGGTGCACAGGATCCTGCACAAGCCCAAACAAGACTGATTTTTGAGAGTTTGAGAAGGTATCTGCAGCGCAGAAGCCAGATGGCCAATTTAATATTCATCAACAGACAGATTTTCAGAGCTCTGTAGTGCCAGTGTTTTCTGGATACTCTTTTACATTTCAACTTTTTAAATGACAAATGCAAGCAGTAGTATGTTGTTATCCAGTTACCTGCATGCACATGCAAACATCTAAAGAAATTGATGGATTATACACATTTTATTATTGTGTTTTCGAACTGAACATTGAAAATCTCAGGCTGGATGTCTACCAATTCCTATTTGCACACATTTTATTTTTGCATGTACAATTATTTGCATGTGTAAACTCCTAAACTGCAAACCGCATTGAGACCTGAACCTGGAAAGTGTTAAGTCTGAGAGACTAAGTCTGAAAAGTTAAGCCTCTGTTGAGCAACAGAACTGCTATTACTTGAGTAATGGTAATGTAACACCATTTTGCACTGCCATCCTTTGAGAAGAATTTCTCATGGGGAAACAGGAGACATCATGGTCATATTTTGTTATGATCTGTTTGCAGGAAAAATGGAGAATGTGCAAAGAGGATTCCTATATTGCTGAAGTTTCTGCTGCATGAAATGCAGCCAGACAGTACTGCAAATAAGCAGTTCTCATGTTTATAGAAGGTTGAGAGAAGATGTGTCGGGACAGACCCGGAGTTTCTGAAATGGCAGAGGTTTTATAAAAGATGGGTCAATGAAGATGCCGACATCAGGGAGCCTGACCCAGAGGATCCAGCTAAATTGCAGAGACTCTATAAGAACCCTACTTACTTTACCTCTTACACTGATATGTCCCCAGTTTGATGTTTTAATGTTGTACTGTTGCCATGCTGGAAATGTCATCCTGTCTACCCTATATGCATTTTCCCTTAGTCATTTCCCTATCCAAGTTCTTCTTCCCATAAACCCTTAGGGCATTTTTCCCACCATGGCTTGCCCTATTGGTTGAGTTTTGCTGCATTGCAGTAGTTTCCCTTTATAGGGTTATGTTCCTATCCCCGTCTCCCATTGGTCCTTGTTATGATCCTTCATTTGCATGCCGGTTGACCAATGGGAGGCATCCCCCCTCCCATTTTTCCAGAACCCTCTAACCTGACCCTATATAAGTCCCATGCTCTCCTCAATAAACGGCTTTCTTTGTGGACTCCTGCCTGTGTTGTGTCTTCTCTTCAGGGATCGTCACTGCAGTGGGAGCAAAGGAAGCCACTCCTTGCTTCAAGGGGCAGGAGAACTAAAAGAGCTTATCACTGTTAGCTATATCACTCGCCACTCGGCGTGTGGTCTCCACTTTGCATTCTACAAAGCAGCCAGATATCCACCAATAAAGATGCCACAGTGTTCACTCATTCACCTGGTCCTGGGGAAACAATACTGAAGATATGGGTGTAGTCCTAGAAGAGGAGAGGAGTTGTCCCTCTAATCTGGCAACAGCCTCATTATTCAATTCAGCTAAACTAATTTTCTGCAGAACTTTATGTTCTTTTTACTTGCAAAGCTATTAAAAGCTAATTTGCCAGTTATACAGTAGCAAAGTAAGTATTCCCAATCCTAGTCTGCTCTTTACAGAACAGCATTCTTACTTTGATCAGATATTTCAAGAAATACTCATAGTCTGAAAAGTTATTATTTGAGAATTTAAGTTGGAAAAGCAGAAATTTAGAAAAAGTAGAGTAGCTGAAAAGAAGTAGTTTAAAATATACCAAACAAGGAGAAAAAAAGCATATGCATGTAAGACGATTTGCTTGGCATAGTATCCGAACTGATGTCATCTGTGATGGGAATATTCTCAAGTGAAAAAAATAATGTTTATTTTGAAACAACTATACAGGTACATTTTTTCCACTAAATGTGTGAAATTATACACATGTATATGTATATTTATGAGTACACAGAGGAAACCCAGAGGTCAAGAGAGTTCACTTTGTGCCATCTTTTCTGACAGACAAGAACTGGATTAGTAGAAAAGTAAGGAGCAGAACAGTTGTCTGATCGCTGTGCTGTGTGAGGTATCAGTCCCACACTTTTAACTGGGACGGGCCAACCTAATCGTCTAGACTACTTATATCAGGGCTTTTTAATGATTCAAAAAGCCAAAGTAGCTGGCATTTAGGAAACAGGCATCTTCTAACACCAGCTCACTTTGATTGTGCTACATACAAGAGACTTCCTTAGCACCCACTCTTTTATGGAATTTGAAAAAACCTAAGAAATTACGGGTTTACTTGAAATATTTTCCATACCTTATGGTTTACACAGGAAGAATTTGATCTTCCAAGGGTAATACATTACTGCTCTTGCTGCTTTTATGCATCTAGTAGTTGCAGGATTATAAACTCTCCCAATGAGATTTGTTCCTTCCACTGGTCTCCATGGAGCAGCATAGTGAGCATTTCAGTCCTTTGGGTCATTGTATGCAGATGTCAGATATAACAGGGATTCAAGGCTACATATCTGTGCTGAACTGTAGCTCTCTCTTACAGCAAGAGAAGCTCTTCTAACAGCATCCCGAAATGTGGAAGCTGGGTGAGCTGCCTCTGAAACCCAAATTCCTCTTGTGAGGAATAACCATATTGCAAGTGCTTTCACTGCCCACCATACCCTTTCCATCATTTCACTCTTACTAATCCTTCCAAGCACCTCTCTGCCTTTTTCTGTTAATTCTTTTCTGGATGTTATTAATCCCTCTCATTCATTCTTCTTTTGACTTACTTGCTTTTTCAGAGTTGTCTTTGCCTTTTCATTTCTAGCTAAATCAGAAATTGTCAAATTCTGTCCTATGGTCTGCCATACATACCATATTTTAACTTTGAGTGCCAGATGTAAGAAGTTTAAAGTGTCAGAACCCTTTAGGTAATAATATGATGAAAAGTAAAAGGATAAAATTGATCTAGGCAACACTTGCACATTTGCCTGTTTGCTTATAATATGTAGATATTTGAAGACATTATTATTAAAAAATATTTCATTTGTTTATTACTTGTGACAGGAATGCTTTTTCTCCTGGTGGTATTTTCTCCATCCTTGAAAGTATCCGTGAGAACTATGAGAAACTCAGTAATTGGCAGGAAATTAGGAGTTAGGTTTCATGATTTCTCTTTCAAAATAGTTCTTTTCATGTATTTTTCTCAGAGAACCCATGACAACAGCTGGTCAAAGGGCTAATTGCACTTAGAAAAAGAACAATTTTTGCCTTATGAAATTATTACAAACATTTTCAAATACATCAAAAAGACTAATGAATGATTGAATGTTGTTAGAAATATTTGATGCATAATGCATTCCAGAAATGGAGACTACAGTCATGAAACAATTTGTTTAAAAACATATTCATTTTTATTTAAAATACATGTATAAATAGCTACAAGTGAGGATCACTGGCAATTACTTCAATGTTCACATTTTTGTAGACTTTTTCCTCTTAAAGGGTAACTGCTGTGCACTGCTGTATTTGTCTGGGATGAGATGCTATTATTTTGATCCGTGCCTGGCCTTGCTGTCTGCTAGAGTCTGTTCTTTTCTTGCCAAGTTATGGAAAACAAGAACCAAAAATTGGGATTTTGACCTTGAAGGAGAAGCATCTTGTGTACACTGAAACTGTTTTGCGGCCTGGCTGCTTGCCGACAGCCAGTCAAGGATAAGTCAAGGAAAAAGAAGAGGAGGAGGATGAAGTAACAACCACTGACCGACAAAGAGAGATCCTCGAGACACACTGGACATGCGCAGGGGGGGGTTCCAGTTACATAATGGGGGGGAGGGTTCAAGAACTAGGTTCGGGGGCAGGGCAAAACTGGATGACGGGCAGGCCGGAGGACCAATAGTGGCTTAGGGATCGAGGCTGGACAGGCAGAAGAGCTGGATGCCCTTCCGCCCATGTGGTCACAGTGATGGGGCTCTAAACATGGCCACCAATGGCTTGCATTTGCTGGCAGGCTCCGAATGCTGCTGTCCCACCATGCTGCTGCTCCTCCCTACTGCCTGCTGGTGCTTGCACCCCTTCCGCAGGCACAGTGGTGTTTTCTGGCGGCTGGGCATAAATGGGATTTGGATA
>VWZD01003421.1:292392-367491 GCA_013396695.1 Sakesphorus luctuosus | reverse complement strand
CCACGGGTCCTCCCCCATCCCAGGTTCCCCCCTGCCCACCCCGGCCTTTCCCATCTCACCGCCTGTCCCGGGCCCCTTTTGGCCACAGCATCGCCCCTGTCCGTCCGGGTCTCCCACCTCAGCCCGTCCCTGTTTCCCTGCTCTGTCCCAGCATCCCCCTCCGCCTGCCCCAGATTCTCCCCACTGCCCCCCTGGGACCTTTTCTCTGCCTTGGTATCTCCCCCTTCCCTCCTGGGTCCCCTTCACACATCCTGGATCCTTTTCCTCCGCCCACCCTGTCCCCTGTTTCGGTCCTGGCACTCTCTCCCCATCCCGGGCCCCTTTTCCATCTTCTGTCACAACATCCGCCAGTCCATCCCAGTTCCCCCCTCCCTTTTGCCCATCCCAGCCTACTCCACTCCCTGCATGCCACTGTGATGCCCCAGATCCCACCCAGTTGGGGCTGGGCAGTGGAGACTCCCAGTTTTCCTGAGATGGGGAGCAAGGCCAAGGCTGTGTAGGTGCCAGTCCCCGGCACTGGAGGGTGCATAGGGGTGATCCCAGGGGTGATCCCGGGCTCCCTGGCAGAGCCAGAGCCATGGAAGGGATAGGCCTGGCCCTGGCAGGTTGGGAGCTGGGGGGCAGTGGCCCATGCTGGCCCACAGGGATGCTCAGGGGTTGTCCCCTCTCAGGATCGCCCCGGCACTGCTGAGACAGGCGTCCTATGGCACCATCAAGATCGGGATCTACCAGAGCCTGAAGCGGCTCTTCGTGGATCGCATGGAAGGTCCGTGTTGGGGACGGGGCAGCAGGGGCAGCTTCTGGCGCTCTGATCCCATGCTCTGTTGTGTGCTGTGCTCATTCCTTGCTCTGTCCTTCCCACCGTGATATTCCCACAGGAATGGAGCTCTGTTACTGTGGTTTTGTTGTCAGTAATAGCAAGGATTGACTTCAGTCCTGATAGGAACCTCACTGTGCCCTCTGCACTGCCCGTGATACCTACCCAGCCACCTCCCTCCAGCCAGGTCCTTCCTTTCATGGCATCACAGGAGAATCCCAGAATCATTTAGGTTGGAAAACACCTCCAAGGCTATCAAGTCCAACCTGTGACCAATCCCCACCTTGTCCCCCAGCCCAGAGCACTGAGTGCCGCATCCAGTCATTTTCTGGACACCTTCAGGGGTGGGAACTCCACCACCTCCCTGGGCAGCCCCTTCCAATGCCTGACAGCCCTTTCCATGAAGAAATTCTTTGTGATGTCCAACCTGAACCTCCCCTGGCACAGCTTGAGGCTGTGTTCTCTTGTCCTTTCTAGCCTTTATCTCTGCTTTACATCTCAGAGCAAAAAACCAATAGGTGTTGTTCCCCAGGCTCATCTGTTTCTGATTAGTCTCAAGGAGACATCCCATCCCTCCTGTACAGCAGGTGTGTAACAGGGATTGGAGGCTTCAGGGGTGAGTGTCTCCTGTTTTCCTTCTGGAGCCTTTGAGTCCTTGTGCTGCAATGCACCACAAGGATAGATCGAATCCCAGAGTGGTTTGAGTTGGAAGGGACCTCAAAGCTCATCCCATCCCACCCCCCTGCCATGTGCAGGGACATCTCCATCCAGCCCAGGTTGCTCCAAGCCCTATCCAACCTGGACTTGGACCCTTCCAGGGATGGGGCAGCCACAGCTTCTCTGGGCAACATCCGGATAGGAATTGTGTGACTCAGCTCTGTAGCTTTGGCCCTGACTGTAAAGGTGAGGTTCCACTGGGGTCCTTGACCCACGCCCTCTGCTCGTGAGGCCTCTGCAGCCCCTCCCTGGGGAACAGAGCAGCAGGAGTCTGGGGGATGTTCCCTGAGGGAGCACTGAGATCTGCAGGTGCAATTTTTGTCCCTGGTGTGCTATGAGAGAATGTTCTAACACCACTCCAACCTGGCAAAGCAAGATAGGTGGGCAAGATGCAGGACACTAAGGGCATGGAACTGTGTCAGGAGAGGTTTAGCTGCATATGAGGAAAAGGCTCTTCCCCCAGAGGGTGGTGGGCACTGACCAGGCTCCCCAGGGCAGGGGGCACAGCCCCAAGGCTTCCAGAGCTCCAGCAGCATTTGGACAATGCTCTCAGGAGAAGGGTGGGGTTGTTGGGATGTCCTGTGCAGGGCCAGGAGTTGGACTGGATGATCCTTGGGGGTCCATTCCATCTCAGTAGATGCTGTGGTTCACTAGAGCTCCTTCCCAGGGCTGCTCTGCCCCCAGTAACGCCTCTCCCTGCCTGGTTCTGTCCGTGTACACAGGCCCACATCCCTCCTTGCTGTTCCAGTCTTTCCAGCTGTGAGCTCCTGCCTGAATGTTTGTCTCCCTACAGGCCTGGGGCAGCCAGTGGCCTGATCTCCTCTGGGAATTGCTGTGGTCAGTACCAGCAAAGTGCTGTGCCTTTTCCTAATGTAACCATCATCCTAATATTGGGCCTGGAAATCTCAGGTTAATCCCTGGAACTAATCATATCTAACTCCCTGCCTGGTCCCAGTCCTCAGCTGGCTCCAGGTATCTGTGTGCTCTGACTGGAGCCAAAAGCATTTGGTATCAGGTGGCCTTGAGAAGTGCTGGGTTGTCCCTTTCTGTCTACCTGTGTCCTGGCTTGTCCTTGTCATGAGAGATGCATCACTGGACACTGAAATCTCAGATAATTGTTCCCAATTTTCACATGTCCCGTAATTTTCCTTCTCATCAGTCAGACCTGCCCCTCTGAAAATGCTTTGCTGAGTGTCTCAGCTGCCACCTTCTGTCCCTGGCAGGTGTGGGGACAGACCTGCCATGAGCTGTGACACCTGCCCAGCCCCTGCTCCTGCAGCTTCACTGTGTGATTTGAGAACTGAGCTGCTCTGCTCTCCCCAGCCCTTGTTCCATCCCACCTGTGCCCCTTCCCATGTGGTGTGTGGGGTCTGACCTTCTTTCCTTGTTTGCAGATGAAACGTTGCTCATCAATGTGATCTGTGGGGTGGTCTCAGGGGTCATCTCCTCTGCTCTGGCCAATCCCACAGACGTGCTGAAGGTAAGAGCATCTCCTGCCAGCACTTGCCTGGCTGTGGGACCTGGGGGAAGTGCAGCTCACAGCTCCCTGAGCCACTAGTTCTGTGAATTTGCGGTTTTTTAATGAATGGGGACCCAAGCCCAGGGCAATTAACAGATGTTTAAAAGCATAATTCTTAAAAATCACAGAATCCCAGAAGGGTTTGGGTTAGAAGGAGTCTTAAACCTTATGTCATTTGTCTCCCTGCCATGGGCAGGGACACCTTCCACCAGCCCAGGTTGCTCCAAGCCCTGTCCAACCTGGCCTTGAACACTTCCAGGGATGGGGCAGCCACAGCTTCTGTGGACAACAAAGGTCATGAAATGTGTTGTGGTGAAGGATGGAGGCTGCATTACCCAACCTGGGCAAGGTGAGCAGGTGGCAGCCAGCTCTTCCTCACACCTGCCCTGCTGCTCTCCCTTTGGTCACTGCTGGCACTGCCTGTTACATGGAGTGAGCAGAGCCCAGTGGGGACTGCCTGGTGCCCTGGGGTCAGGGTAGCCGCCCTCCTCTGGGCAGAGAGAGCCTGGAAAGCCTCCCCATGCTTCTCCCTGTGTAGATCCACCTTTCTGAAGTGCTTCTAGAGCAGGAAGGCCTCGTCCATCATGTCCCTGTGCTCCTGCCCTGCTGCTCCCCCTGCTCTTTTCCTGCTGCCGTTGTTGGCTGCATGGTTTGCAGGGAGAGGGATGTGGAGAGCAGTGCCTGCTCTGAGCTGCTCCATGTTCCTGCTCCCAGAAATTCCATGGAGCTGATATCCCTGGTGTCCCTGCCCTCTGGGGTAGGTGGTCCCATCAGGGCAGGCATTGATGTCCTCCCACTGACTCTCTCCTTCTTTTCAGATCCGAATGCAGGCTCAGGGCAGCTTGTTCCAAGGTGGGATGATCGGCAGCTTCATTGACATCTACCAGCAGGAAGGTACCCGAGGCCTCTGGAGGGTGAGCACCAGCTCCAGAATCCCCCACCAGCAGCAGGACTAACAAAAACCTTATGGTAGTGGGTGCTCTCTTTCTGTTCCTTAGCAGGGAGCCCCTGGAGCCCCTTCCAGCTCCTCAAACTGCTGCTCTTGTGGGGCAGAATCTTTCCTGGTGGGGAAGGTGAGGGGGTGACAGCCTGATTTGGTTTCTGTGTGCTGGGAGGATGGAAGCAGAGTGCATTTAATCCAGCTGGAATAATACTGCCTGCCTGTAGGGATCCTCCTTGGCTTTGGAGCAAAGCTGGGGTATAGCTGGTCTGCCTGAAGAGCTGCAGGGAGGACACAGGGAAGATAGTCAGGAAAAGGCCCTGAGAGGGATCTGTGGGCTGTGACACTGGCTGCAGGCCCCAGGAGCAGTTTGTGACGGTGTCCCTGCCCACAGGGTGTTGTCCCCACGGCCCAGCGAGCTGCCATCGTGGTGGGGGTGGAGCTGCCGGTCTACGACATCACAAAGAAGCATTTAATCCTGTCGGGCCTCATGGGTGACACCATCTTCGCCCACTTTGTGTGAGTGTCTGCTGCTCTCTGCAGGCTTGGAGGGGTGTGGGAAGCAGAGGAGCCAGGTGGGATTTGGAGGGATTTGCTCATGGAGCGAATGCTCTGGAGCTGCAGGAAACAGGCTTGGTGCTTCCAAAGGATCTGCTGGAGCAGCTCAGAGTGGGCAGCAAGTGCAGAATCAGTAAGGTTGGATCAGACCTTGAAGACCAGTCATTCCCTCAGCGCTGCCAAGGCCACCACTAAACCATTCCCACATCCCCAGACAGACCTCCCTGGGGAAGGACTTGGCAGAAGTCCTGTGGTGACATGAAATGCTAGCTTGGCTTCAGCTGGCTGATGACCAGAAATGCTGTTGCCTCACGTCTGTGCCTGGTACAAACCAGGCAGGAGTTCCAGGTGTGTAGTACCTGTAACAATCCCTTGAAAACTGCACCAGTCCCTGGTCCTCACCTGTCCAGACCCTGTCAGCTTGCAGCCAGTGCTGTGAGAGCTTTGAGAGGTGAACAGACAGGAAGCTCACAGGGCCCTGAATGACCTGAGCAGGACTGGGCAGAGATTACCAAAGTCCTTTTTCACTTCCTTTTCTGTTTTCTCCAGCTGAAGGTGCTTCAGGGCTTCCTGTAGCAGTTGGTTTTGCCTGCTGTGGGTGAAAGTGAGGAGCATTACACCCTCTGTGGAGGGGGAAAACTGACAGTGCCATGATCCCTTTGCTCTTCCTCCCTCCTTCCCAAAGAAGCATTTGCTGTGGTGGGAAGGATGTGCACTCCAGAGGCCACCTTCAGATCTGTGTCACCTGGACAGCACCTGGGACCTTTCCAAGGCTGCAGGTGTCCCTGTGGAACAGCTGTGGGCTCAGACCAGGGTCTGGGTTAGCTGAGCTGAGTGTTTTCCTCCCCTGAGCTTTCTGGGGTCCTGTGGTAGTCCAGGTCCTGCCTCTTTTCCAGGTGGCAGCAGGTAGTGCAGCTCCTGTTTATTGCTAAATGCCTTTCCTAAAATCCAGTGGAAGGTATTTTGTGCCTGTCCTAGCAGGAGTGGCTGTTCAGGGCTGTGCCTGTCCTGACTTGGGGTGTGTAGTTCCAGCTTCACGTGTGGGCTGGCAGGGGCCATTGCCTCCAACCCCGTGGACGTGGTGCGAACGCGGATGATGAACCAGCGGGCGATCGTGGGCAGCACGGAGCTCTACAAGGGCACTCTGGATGGCCTGGTGAAGGTGAGGGGGTGAGAGGTGGGCACATCCATGTCCTAAGTCCCAGCACCACACTGATGGGAGCAGTGAGATCCTACAGCAACAGAACGTGTCACCAGCCAGTGTGTCGGACAGACAGGGAGGGGCCCAGAGTCACTTCCTGAGGTCACTGTCAGCCTGGGCATCCTCACAGCCTTTTGGGACATAATGTAGGTTGTGATGCAGTTAATTAGGTTCAGAGACTGCAAGTGATGCTCCACACACTGCACCTGCACACGCCTGGCTGCTCCCTGCAGCAGCTGGGGAGGGCCAGTGTGTCACACGTGGCACTTGGGACATGGGCAGACCGTGGGTCTGGTGTGTCTCCTAATCCATCCGTCTCTTCTCCTCCCAGACATGGAAGAGTGAGGGCTTCTTTGCACTCTACAAAGGCTTTTGGCCCAACTGGCTTCGGCTGGGTCCCTGGAACATCATTGTATCCTTCTGTGCTGCTGGGAGGTGGATGGGGACAAGGGGAGAACTGATCTGGGAAGGGCAGAGCAGGGCCGACACACCAGTGGGGTGCACTGTGACCCCAGTGGGCACCTCTGGTGGTTACTGTAGAGCCAGTGCTCTAAGGGCTTGGCTGAGACCTTCCCTGTAGCCTGGGCTGTGGGAGGTGCTGCAGTTCCTGGATCACCTTCTGTTTGGAAGGAAATCCTGGGGAACAGTCTGGTGTTCTGAGGCAGGTGCTGACCCGCTGGGCAGGACCAGAGGTGCTATGTGCTCACCCAGACCCTTCTGCCCTCTGAAACTGAGGGGGGCGTTTACTGTAAAGAGCTCCCAGTCTGGGCTTGGAGCCACCTCTTTTAGTGGTCTGGGCAAGGCTGGGCCGGTTTGCTCTGGGTCAGTCTCTCCCCTCTCCCGTCCCCCATCTCTGTTCTGCCTCTGGTGTCCAGCCCAGCAGTGCTGATGCTCTGCCCACCCTGCAAGGCAGCTGCCTCACATCTCTGTCCCAATTCCTTGACATTACCTTCAGTTTTTTATCACGTATGAGCAGTTGAAACGCCTCCCGTTCTGACAGCTGGCTTCATCTCCCCAGTCACCCTCAGGGCTGGCAGCAGAGCTGTGTGCCACCTCCCTCTTCATCCCACCATCCCCATGTCGTGGTGTTTGGCACCTGTGGGCTAGGCTCTCCCTCCACATGCATGGTCCCTGGAGCATGAGCTGGCTGGGATAGCTGGGAGCCTGTGGCAGGAGCTGCATGTTTCCCACCCAGAGCTGTACCTATGCCTGGACCTGCAGGAATATCTTCTGTGAAGATCTGTGCACTCCAGTGGCCTTCAGGGCACAGTGGGGTGGCAGTGTGAGTGTCCTTTGGTGCCCACAGGGAGAGGCTGGGCCCAGCAAGGTGCCATTGTCATGTTTATTGCAGAACTGTAACTTCATTAAATTATTTATTGACTGGATGGCTCACGTTTGGGTCTGTGCTGATTTACTGCAGGGATGTCTGCTCTTGCTGGTTTTCACCACATTATATACACTATTTTCCTCCATACACATATATAAAAGCAATCTGTAAGATTCATTACAACAGAGATGTTTCTAAGCCCAGGTTTGTTAGTGTCAGGAAATGATGCTGTTGCCCTTCCAGCTCAGTTTTGCCAAACCTCAGTCTCTAACTTACTGGTTATGTTATTATTGTTTATACTATTTTTGCTTAGATCATTTGTAAAGCCAAAAAACATGGTGTAAAGGTGAACTCAGCACTTGAAAATGGTGTCTCTGACACACCTGATGCTGAGCAGAACATCCAGCAGGATATTTTGGTCC
Organism: Sakesphorus luctuosus; assembly: GCA_013396695.1. NCBI lineage: Eukaryota > Metazoa > Chordata > Aves > Passeriformes > Thamnophilidae > Sakesphorus > Sakesphorus luctuosus. Next base: position 359,990 of record VWZD01003421.1, on the reverse strand, counting down.
TCCTCTTCTGGTTTTTGGTTATTTTTTAATGTTTATGGCTATGAAAGCAGATGGCTCTTACGTTCCTGCTCCCTTCCCTGTTTGTGGGTGGCTTTAGTTTGGATGAAAGTCCCTTGTGAAGCAGCGTGTCCTGGCTGGGCCTGCTGTGAGCAGAAATTCTGTGCAAATCACGCAAGGAATGTTCAGCCAAATCCAGGTGGGAAAAATGAGAGGGAATTGGTTTTGCAAAGGCAGAGCTGCCTATAGCAGGTCAGGTTTAGGGAAAGTGATTCCACTGAGCTCTTGGACTTAAATCCTGCCTTGAACAGGGGTTTTAGTGCAGGGCCCAGCTCAGCAGGCCAGAGGGTTGTTGTCAGAGTTAAACTGTCCGTAGAAGTTCCCAGAAATGGGAGGTGGTAGGTTGGAAGTGAACAAGGTTCCTGTGCCTCACCTGGCTGAAGGTTTCCAAACATGACAAAATAAATAAAAAATAAATACATCCACCATATGTGGTGGATGAACACGAGTTTGAGATGTATTTCAGCTGTGGCTCATAATCTTTTGGGTTTCTCCAGTAGTTCTGGAGCCATTTCTATGCAGCTCCATGGGATGCTGCTGTCACCAGTCATTTTGGGACTGCTCCACTGACAGGTCCCTGCTGTTCCTCAGGCTGGTACAAGGAGCCCCTCAGCAATGCCAGGCAAGTGTCCGCACTGCCACTTTGCTGTGTTTCTCAGCTGTAAGGTGCTGGCATCCACAGGAAGGTCCCCGGGGTTGAACTCTGACATGGAGGGGGTTCAAGGTGCCCTGGGAACCAGCCACAGCACTCCCCAGGTGTTTAAGGTAGAAATATGTATGGCCTTGCTACATGAAAGATGAAAATGCAGTGGAGTTTGGACTCTCCAGCATCAGGGGAAAGGCTCCACAGATGTCTCCCTGGACAAACAAAAGAAGAGGAACCCTTCCCATGGCCACTGGAGTCCTTCCCGTGGCCACCTGTACTGCAAACCAAGAGTGTTCCTGAGGGGCCTCCCTGCTGCACAGCTCCAGCCAGTGCCCACCATTCCCGTGTCTGCTGCACCTTCCCTCCCCACTGTGGTGCCCACCTCCTGCCTCAGCCTCTCCCCAGGTTACTGTTTGACAGAGGATGGCTTGTGTCTGCCCTATTTCCTGGCAGCTTGGATTTTTCCAGCTCATGAGGCAGGAGAGGGCTTGTGGCATTTTGTGTAAGGGATGGAGCAGTCACTGTCACGATGGAGCTGTCACTGTCACAGCCTGTGCGGGTCAACCCACCCTGGGGGGCGTAAGGGACATGTTGGGGGGTGCTGTGGGATTCTGCAACACAAGGATGCAGAGACTTTGCTTCCACAAGTTTCTTTGTTACAAGTTACTACTAGTGAGGTAAATACACTTGTGATCAGTAAAGCAATTGTGTGTGTATAGAATTATTTTTTGGTATCAGCAGCACATATATAAATTTCATTGGAATTACCGTGGCACAGTTCATTAAGCTTTCCTGGGAGTGAGGTTTGTTGATGACGGACAAAGTCTCTCTTTGGATATGATCCATGTGGAGTCTGAGGCTAGCCTGGTGTTCCCAGCGGGTCTGGAGGGCTGTGCAGGGACAGCTCTTGGAGAAAGAAGGGCTTATTTTGTGCAGTAGCCAGTGAGTTCTGTGTGGATCCCTGAGTAGGCAGAGCACACCAGCTCTTGGATGGGCTGCAGCTGCCTTCTGCTTGCTTAGGAGGCCTCTCTGCAGGTTGTGGCGTTTGCCCTGCAGGTTCCTGCAGTTCCTTACTTTTGGGATCCCTGAGGATGCTCTGGGCTCCCTGCTGTGGTTGCTAAGATTCCCGTCTGGCAGACTCCCAGCTGTGCCTGCTGGGTTCCCAGGCTGGCAGATGTTTCTCCATCTGTATTTGAGCAGACATCCCTTCTCAGAGCTTTTCCTCGTTGTAACCAGGTCGCCTTCACAGCTGCTGCTCCAGCCAGGAGTCAGTGGTGTTCCTTGGTCCCTGCAGGAAGAGGCTGGTCCAGGTCTGGCACTGACCCCCAGGAGCCCCACAAGCTGTGTCAGGCATTGAGAACTCTCTGTGCCTGTCCCCATTCCCAGTTCCTGTGTCTGAGCAGGCTCTGCTCGAGCCCCTGGTCCCCGGAGGGGGATGGCCCCCACCCCATGTGCCACCATGGCAGCTTCCTGCCCAGGTGCTCACTGCTCACCCCCGTGCTCCAGGGTTGTCTGGAAACGTGGCTGGAGGGGAGGGACCTCAGTGGGCACAGCGGGTGCTGTGAGTCCAGCAGTCCCACAGGCAGGTGCTGGCAGAGCTTTGCTTCCCTGAGAGATACCGCTGCTCCCTGAGCTCCTGCTGCTCCCCAGGATCCTGCTGCTCCCCAGGGTTCCACTGCTACCCAGGATCCCGCTGCTCCCCAGAGGGAGGGGCTGCACCTGCCACCGATCTGCACCTGCCGAGAGGCCCCAGGTGAGGGGTGCCCGAGAATTGTGTTGGGGACGTGCCATCCCTGTGCTGTGCCCTGCAGGGGACAGCCATGGCCAGCTGGGCAGTGGGAGCCATACTCTCCATTCTGGCCTTGCTCATCATTACTGCCAACATGCTGGTGGCCATCGTCCTGCTCTGCGTCATCCACAAGAGCGGCTCCAAGGGGCTCTGCTTTGTCCTCAATCTTGCCATTGCAGACACCATCGTTGGCTTCACGGTCATGGGGCTGGCCATAGATGAGTTTTCCCACCCCTTTAATCCTTCCCATGACTTCTGCATCCTAAGAATGGCTTTTGTGACCTTCTCCTCTGCTGCCTCCATCTTGTCCCTGATCCTGGTTGCGTGCGATAGGCACCTGGCGATCCGGAAACCTTTCCACTATTTCCAGCTGGTGACAGGCCGAAGGATCGGGATGTGCTTGGTGGGGCTCTGGCTGGTTGCTGTCCTCATTGGCTTCCTCCCAGTCCTCATCCCATCTTTCCAGACGCCGTACGACCTTGAGAAGTGCTCCTTTTTCCATGTCTTCCACCCTGCCTACCTGCTTACCATGTTCTGCATCGGCTTCTTCCCTGCGCTCTTCCTCTTCCTCTACCTCTACTGCGACATGCTGAAAATCGCCTCCATGCACGTGCAGCACATCCAGGAGGTGGAGCAGGCTGGGCTGGCGGGGGGCTGCCCCCCACCCCGCCCCACCAGTGACATGAAGGCCATGCGCACAGTTGCCATGCTCATCGGGTGCTTCATGCTCTCCTGGCTGCCCTTCTTCATTGCCAGCATCGTGCTGATGCTCTGTCCCAAGTGCTTCCCCTACAAAGTCATTGAGAACTTCCTCTGGCTGCTGGGGCTGGGGAACTCCCTGCTGAACCCGCTGCTCTATTCCTACTGGCAGCGGGACGTGCGACTCCAGCTCTCCCAGCTGGCTGCAGGTATGAAGAGGAGGGTCCTGCTTCTCCTGGGCCATGGCCCCCGTTTCCCTGGCAGAGGCCCCAAGTCTGTCCCTGCCGTGTCCTGCCCGCAGATCCAGGACTGACTCAGTAAGGAGTGGCTGTTTCCAGCTTGCCAGCTCCCCTCCTGCATTGTGGCCATGAACTCGGGGCCTGCCAGCTGTGGAGGAGATCCCAGGTCGGTGGGACCAATCTGGGTGCTAATTCCTGGACATCGGCATAGCCACATTCCAGCCTGCCCACTGCCCCACAACCCACAGCACAGCCGGCTCTGCATCAGCCCCTGGCAGGATTCAACCCACAGCACAGCCGGCTCTGCACCAGCCCCTGGCAGGATTCCCCTGGGAGCCTCTGCTGGAGCAGCCTCATGCCTCCTGGACCAAGCCCTGCTGCTCACTCCTCAGGCAAAACCCCTCACCCAGCGCTGCTCGGCTTCCCCTGCCAGACTTGGACCCCCTGCCCTCCCTTCCACCTGCAGCATCAGCTCCATGAGCGTCGAGCCCCCCGTGCCCGGGGCAGGTGGGGGCACAGTGGGGGCTCCGTGCCCTCGCCTTGGTCTTGGCAGCAAAGGCTGGGAGGGATGTGGACATCCCAAGCGTTCCCAGACCACGGGCACTCTCAGTCCCTTCCCAAACCCACCTCGCAGGGTCACCCCTGCTGTGGGCTGTGCCCACCCGAGGCAGAGATGAGGGGCATGGGGGACACAGAAGGGTTGGGGCATGGGCGGCTGTGCCTGTGTGGGGGTTGGGGGGACCCAGGGGTGGGGGCAGCCCCGGCTGTGGGGGCAGCACAGACTGTGCTGTTGCTGTTTGCCCGGGCTGTAAAGCGAGTTAATGAGTAACTGGCTGAACAAGGAGAAGGAGGGTTGCCTGCCTCGGAGCCAGGGAGGTCCCCACGCAGGAGAGCTGCTGTGTCCCACCCAGGATTTGGGACTGGAAGGTCCCTGCACACCCACTCATCCCATGGAGCACTCTGCTTGCCCTGCAGTGGTGGCCAAATGGCTGCCCCTGCCAGAGGCTATGATGATATTTAATTGATTCTCATAAAATCATCCCATTTAATCCACACAGCAAGAAAACTTCCCTTAAAAGATGTTTATTTGCTAAAAATGTACCCAAACCTGAGAATGAGGGGGATCTGTATGAAATACGAGCTGTTTCCACTTTTGTCCTTGCCCCACTGACAGACGTGAAGGCTCAGTGCTGTATCCAGTCACATCCAGAACCTGCCTCGGTCCTGAGGCAGAAATAGAGGTGCCTTTAAAAACGCCAAACTAAGAGGCCCTCTGTGAGACCCTCCTCTGCCTGGGAAGGGCCTGGGATCAGGTCCCACAGAGCAGCTGCTGTGCCACATGGACTGAGCACAGAGCAGTCCTGGCTCCGTGGGAGGGTGTGGGTGGATCCAGCAGGTGGATCCAGCCTGATCCAGCTCTGGGGATCAATACACCATCTCAGGCTTTGCTGTCTGTTCTTGGTCATTCCTGAGCTCTGCTGGCTGTTGCTCTGACCATCCTCATCCTCGTCGAGCCTCTGGAACTGCCACAGCCGGTTCCTGCCTCCCCCCAGCAACTTCTCACAGTGGGTACCAGCGGGAACAGGGACACTTTGGATGTTGGTTTCTGGCTGCTTCCCGAGCTTCCTGACAGCAGGCTCTAGCTGGAGTGGGGCTGGCTGGAAGCAGTGTGTGCCCAGCTGGCAACAGTGTGTGCCCAGGCACAGGACTGGGGTCTCTGTGGGTCTGGACCAACGTGAGGAGCAGGAGTCCTGGCTGTGCAGGATCTCCCACCCAAGCAGGATCACGGCTCAGGCAGCCTCCTCGGTGCCATGGACACAGCACAGTGGCTTGGATGGGAGCAGGGACACCTCCAGTACCTGAAGGGAGCCTAAAGAGAGCTGGAGATGGACTTTGGACAAGGGCCTGGAGTGATAGGACAAGGGGGAATGGCTTTCCACTGACAGAGGGTAGGGTTATATGGGATATTGGGAAGGAATTCTCCCCTGTGAGGGTGGGCAGGCCCTGGCACAGGTTGGGCAGAGAAGCTGTGGCTGTCCCATCCCTGGGAGTGTCCAAGGCCAGGTTGGACAGGGCTTGGAGCAACCTGGTCTGGTGGGAGGTGTCCCTGCCCATGGTAGGGGGTGGGACTGGATGGGCTTTAAGGTCCCTTCTGGCCAGACCCTTCCAGGATTCCATGACACTGTGCAGATGGAGGACATGGAGCAGCTGGAAGCAGAGCTCCTCCTGCAGCACAACATCCCTTGCTGGGCATCTTGCTCTGGCACGGACCTGTCTCCTCTCTCCAAGCCGGGCTGGAGGGATGCCCACAAGCTGGCACAGCAGGGGCTCCATCCCTGGATACACCTCCAGATCCCGCTGGGATAGCCTGGAGCAGCCGCCTTTCCTTGTGAGGCCACGGCTGCTCCCGTCCTTCATCCCCCGCCGCTCCAGCCCGCAGTGACCGCGGCCCCGAGCGCTGCGGGAGCGGCTGGACCGGGGTGGGCGCGGGGAGGACATGGAGAGGGAGGGAGGGAGGGATGGAGTCATCCTGCTCCGCGGGAAAGGAGGGTGGATCGAGGGCGCTCCCCCCGCTGCTGCCCCGCTGAATAAACGCCTTTGACCCGGGCTGGTCTGTGCTCCGGTACCGGGGGTCGGGGCGGCTCTGCCCGAGGCCGCGGAGGGCGGACAGGGAACCGGGGCGNCCGCCCCATTGGGATGTTCCCGGTGGGATGCTGTCCGCCCCACTGGGATGTTCCCGGTGGGATGTGCCGTTCCCGGTCCCATCCGGACGTTCCCGCTCCCGCCCCACAGGACACCGCCCCTCCCCGCGCGGTGCGCGCGCATCGCCCCGCCCCCTGTACCGGCGGCAGCCAATGGACGGGCGCAGTGGCGGCGCGTGGGGCGGGGAGGGGCGTGCGGGGCAACCGGGCCGGGACAGGCCAGGCCTGGCGGTGAGTGCGGGGAGCGGGGCCGGGACCGAGATCGGGTTNTCCCGGTGGGATGTTGCCCGCCCCATTGGGATGTTCCCGGTGGGATGCTGTCCGCCCCACTGGGATGTTCCCGGTGGGATGTGCCGTTGCCGGTCCCATTGGGATGTTCCCGGTGGGATGTTGCCCGCCCCATTGGGATGTTCCCGGTGGGATGCTGTCCGCCCCACTGGGATGTTCCCGGTGGGATGTGCCGTTCCCGGTCCCATCCGGACGTTCCCGCTCCCGCCCCACAGGACACCGCCCCTCCCCGCGCGGTGCGCGCGCATCGCCCCGCCCCCTGTACCGGCGGCAGCCAATGGACGGGCGCAGTGGCGGCGCGTGGGGCGGGGAGGGGCGTGCGGGGCAACCGGGCCGGGACAGGCCAGGCCTGGCGGTGAGTGCGGGGAGCGGGGCCGGGACCGAGATCGGGTTGGGGCTGCGGGGCCGGGCTGGGGCTGCGGGGCCGAGCTGGGGCTGCGGGGCCGAGCTGAGGCAGCGGGGCCGGTCTGGGACAGGCCAGGCCTGACGGTGAATGCGGGGAGCGGGGCCGGAACTGGGGCCGGGACCGGGTCAGGGCAGCGGGGCCGGGCTGGGCAGGCGGTGCGCCCCAACCCAGCGCCGCGGCCCAAGGCGGGGTGGAGCGGGTGGTCTGGCCCGGCCCGGAGCGCTGCCCTGCCCTGCCCTGCCCTGGTGGGGCGCGGGGGTGCGGGGCATGCCCGGCCGGCAGCTGGGCACACCCAGCCTCCCCCCGGCTGCGGGGGGGTGTATGGAGGGTCTGAAGAACCCCCCGGGGGCCACCGGGACATCGAGAGTCCTGCCGGGGACACCCCCAGAGCCCTCGGGTCCGTCTGCGTGGTGCGGAGCCTGTTTGGAAAGGTTTATTCCATGTGGGAAACCTGCGGGGCACTGTTGGGGTGCAGCGTGGTTAAAATCACAGCAGAAAGGATCGAGAGTGTCCAGGGAAGGGGCTGGAGCAGCAGGAGGGGCTGAGGGAGCTGGGGGGGCTCAGCCTGGAGAAAAGGAGGCTCAGGGGGGACCTTCTCGCTCTGCAATCCCTGCCAGGAGGGGCGAGCCGGGCTCTTGTGCCTTATGTTTCAAGTTGTGCCAGGGGAGGTTCAGATTAGGGATTAGAAACAATTCTCTTCCTGTCAGAGTGGTCAGGCCTTGGAATGAGTTGCCCAGGGAGGTGGTGGAGTCGCTGTCTCTGGAAGTGATCAAGAGGCATCTGGATGTGGCACTTGAGGACATGATTTAGGGAGGATTGTGGTGATGCTGGGCTGATGGTGGGACCGGAGGATCTTGATGGTGGGACTGCTGGAGGATCTTGATGGTCTCCCAACCCTGATGATCCCGTGAAAGTGGCATAAGGTAGGGAGAATTCAGTTGCATTTCAGGAAATTATTGTGATGCCCCAAAGGTGTCTGGCTTGCAGAAGGCAGGGTGAGGGTGGCAGCAGCTTCACACGGAGAGTGCCTCGCTGGGCTGGACCTGGCTGTGTTCTCTCTTTGCCAAGGCTGGGCTGTGCCCACTCGTGGCTCTGGGCCGTGCCCACACCTGGCTCTGGGCTGTGCTGGGTCCGTGGGCAGCATGGGGAGGTTTGGGGACACTCGTGGCAGTCCCCACAGCTGCTCTGGGCTGTGCTGGGTCCGTGGGCAGTGTGGGGAGGTTTGAGGACACTCATGGCATTCCCCACAGCTGCTCTGCCACAGCCCTGCTCCGTAAAGGTCCCTGGGCTGTAACTCATCCAGACTTGTGCACATATATTTGTTGGGTTCCTTAAGCATTATATCAAGTTTCTTTATGTTTATGGGCGTCTTTACTGTCTTATTTCCTCATATTTTGGCCCTGTGTGAGGTCCAGCTGGTACCACCAATGTGTATCCAGGTCATGCTGCATACAGATGTTTTTCTTTAGTGCCATGCATTTGTTACACAAACGTTAATGCTTGGATAAGCTCCTCATTAGTCCACACAATTCCTACCTCCCCTGTAGCTACAATAATTAGCCATTGTATTTTTCCATATTTTCCTGCAGAACATTGCAGCAGAGCTGTGAAGTGGCAGGGAAAGTGCAGAGACAGCCTGGGGTGGTGGGAGTTTGACCCTCCAACTTGTGTTCCTTCTCCTTCCAGCCTTACTCTTCCCCGTGCTGGGAGCTGAGGGGTTGGTTTCTCTGTTTCTTCAGGGTTTATTTGAGGGATTTTGTGCCATCTAATTAGAAAGGCCCTTGAGCTGAGTTGTTGAAAGCTGTGTGGGGCTGGGGTAAGGTCAGGTTTCTGCACTGAAGGTCATGTTTTTGGTGCGGGCGACTTGAGCTCGTGGCAGGGATGAGCTTCAATTGCCGAGTCATTTCAGCAATCAGGTGTTGCTAGTGAGGCATTCCCTGCACCTTCCAAAGATGGTGTGAGATTTCTCCCCTAATCCCCCACTTTTCTGCTGACATTATTCCAGTTCCAGCGTGTCTGTCCCATCCAGCTGCTCTGCTCTCTGCCTGCAGCTCCCTGTGCTGCTGCTGCCCCTCTGTGAATCCCCCTCGTCCCTTAGGCCAGACTTTTGCACTGGGATTTTCTCATGATTCAGATTGCTGGCTCTGATGGAATTTTCTTTGTGTCTTCCCTCTCTTTTTCCCCTCTTTTTTTCTTCTTCCTGTTTTTTTCTTCCCCAGTTGGTCTGTGCAGTTAGTCCTGTGTACCTTTGCCCACCAGTTTTATTCTCCTGACCTTTCAAAAAGGTATTTCTGAAGATATGAGCTGTTGAGCCTTCCCACCCTGCCCTCCAGGAGTGCTGAGGGAGGCTGGCAGGGTGGGAAGGATGGGCTGGACAAGCTGCCTGTCCCCTCAGACCTCCTGCCATGGAACAAAATCTGCTCCCCCCCTAAAAATCCCAATATTATCAATCCTAGACACATGTGGAGAAGGGTGATTTGGCAGAGCCACGTGAGCATCCTGAGCAAATTCCATGGGATATTTAATAATTTGGTGTGATCACAGAATCCTAGAATGGATTGGGTTGGAAAAGCCCTCTGAGATCATCAAGTCCAACCCTTGGGCCAACTCCAGTCCCTTTACCAGATCACGGCACTCAGTGCCACGGCCAAGCTCAGGTTAAAAACCTCCAGGGATGGGGAATCCACCCCCTCTCTGGGCAGCCCATTCCAATCCCTCAGCACTCTCTCTGCAAAGAAGTTTTTTCTCATCTCCAACTTCAATTTCCCCTGATGGGAATGGCAGAGTCCCCCTGTTGGGAAGCACTGAGGGCTGTGCTGGTGACAAGTGTATGTGCACAAACACACTTATAAGGGATGTTTTCCTTTGTTTTTGCTTACAACACTGAGTAAACAGCACAGCTCAGACAGGACTTGATCAAATCTCCCTATTTTTTTTTTTGCTATGGATGTATTTTTGTGAAAACCCTGCAGTGAAAACCCTGACTGGTGTTATTGACCACTGTGTTCTTGGGGGCAAAGGAGAAAGGGCCATTTTGTGTCTTATTTTTTCCTAGTAGTGTCCTGCTTAGAATAATTGGCTTGTCTGAAGTTAATATATTTCTTCCAAAACCAAGGAAAGTGAGCAGTGTGCCTGTTACTGTCAAGGATTACCAGGAATTAATCTTGCAGTGCAAAGGCCACTAATCTCGGGCATGCAAACAGGGTTTATTGAGCTGTGTGCCAGCACTTAGGGCAGTGATGTATGAAATCCCTGGCAAATTCAGATGCTCCTGCTGCTAATCCCCACCTGCTCATCCACCTCCATCCCCTGCATCCTGGAGTCTGCCTCTGGGTGTCAGTCACTGGAGATGGATGGGCACACATGGAGCTGCTGGTTGCCAGGCTCTGCCCTGCCTGTCCTGGGGCAGTTCTGCTGTCAGAGTCCCAGCTTTCCTGTTGTGCTGGGAGCTGCCTGGGATCTCAGCCTGGGACTCGGATTTTTAATCAAATAACCAAGCTGGGAGCAGTGGGAGCACTGGCTGAACTACTGAGATATGATCAGCATCTTGCCATGTTCCTCCTGCAGTACACAGGTAACCTGGGTTGCTGTGGGGGTCTCTGAATGTGCTTCTCCAGTGGCTCCTGCTGCCGTGTGGATTTTCTGGAGTTGGCAGAAGTGGCCGTCAGAATTCTGCTGCTCTCCTCAGTGTGCCTGGCCAGCCCTGGGGTCAGGCTGATGATTGTGAAGCTCTAACAATGATAATTAAGCCAGGGGTGCAGCAGAGAGATGTGCACTAGCCCAGTGGTAGGTTTGGAATCTGGGAAACCAGGCTCTGAAAGGAAATGGTTGGGGTCAAAATGCAACTTCAAAGCTTTACTGTCTCTCTCTCCTTTCCCTTCCTTGCTGGTCTGTTTTCTCTCTGTCTTCTAATTGATGTACTTGGTGCCTTCTAAAGTGCATTTCTTGTGGGCTTAAAACCAGCACTGTGTAATCACATGGCACAGTGTATCATATCCCAGAATCCAGTTTATTCCTAAAAGCACAGACACCCTGCTCAGGCTGAGCACTGCTTGTTTCCTGTATTTGCCAATGTTGGCAAAAGGTAAATCCATATTTATAGCAAAGCCTGTGTCAGCCCATTTCTGGAGTTGCCCCCATGCTGGGTAAGAGAAGTCTGGTAAGTGTTCAGAGGAGCCTGCGGGACCCCAAAATGTCACCTGAGGGGTTCAGAGGGAGCTGGGGCATCCCAGAACATGAGCTGAAGGGACAGAGGAAACCAGAGGACCCCAAAAAAATAACCTGAAGGAGTTGAGAGATTTTCAGGGAATCCCCAAAGATGACCCAGGGAGGCTGGAGGGCTCCAAAGAACACCAAAATGTGACCTGAGGGGGTTGGCAGAGCCCAGGGTACCCCAAAATGTCACCTGATGGGCTCAGAGGGACCTGGAGCACCTCAAAGTGTGACCCAAATAGTTCAGGGGGTTCCAGGACACCCCAAAATATGCACCAGCCTGCAGGAACTTTTTAAGTGTTATCATTGAAATGTCTTTAGGTGTGTGACAGTGTCAGAGTACCTGTTAATAGTTTTAATTTGACCTTATGGGCAGAGGTTTGTGTTCCTGCTGCTTATTAGCTAGCTGGATGTCAGGAAAATGGTTCCAGTGCCTGCCCAGAGTGAGGCTGCTGTTGGAGTGTGTGGTTCCAGAGCAGTGCCAGGCTGTGGCAGAGCTGCTGTCGCCACTGAACTGAATGTTCCCGAACCTAGCAGGGCAGATTTTGCCCAAATCCTGAGCTGGCAGCCCGGTGGGTGCTGCGTTCCCGTGTGGGCACAGGAGCCCTGCGTGGGAGTCACACAATCCCACGGGTTGGTTGAGGTTTCCAGTGTGTTCAGCTCTTGGTGACAGGAATGATCTAAACCCAGGCTTTTCAGTTCCCTCGGGGGCTGCTTTGTGTTCCTTTTCCCCCTGGTCATTAAGGCAAGTGGCCAAGCTCAGTTGGCAGGTTGGGAAAACCAAGTCCTGTCCTGTCTCTGGCACGGGCTCCAGTGAGGATGGACACGTCCCTTGATTTATGCCTGGAACATTGAGATCTTCCCTCCCTCTCCAGCCCCTTTCTGAACGAGTGCTGTGAGAGCTGCAGCCACACACAGTCCCAGCACGGACCTGGATCGATCCCAGTGGAATGGGGGGCCATGCATTGTTAATGCTGTTTATGCCAACAGGAAGCTGGAGCCTCTCTTCCCATAAAACACACCTATTTCCAGAGGGGAGGACCATCCACAGCACCCCACTGTGCTGGGAGAGAAGCCTTGCTCAGACCCACCTCCTGCTGTCTTCAAGCATCTCCCCTTTTTTTTCCCTGATCCATTTTTTCTTGCAAGGAATCTTCTAGCCCAGGTTTTTTATTTTTAAATGTTTAGTCACTGCATTATGGCAGTGCCTGGTGGCTCACTGTCAAAAATTGGCTCTTCTGAAAATCATTGGAGATACAGATGGGAATTGCTTGGAGTTCAATGGCGCACTGACACCTGTGCCCCTCATGGCTCTGGAAATGCTGACACTGCTCTGACACTTGCTGGAAACCTGAATTTTCTCCTCCTCCCTCACCTTCTGCATGGCATATCCCTGCAAATACAGAAATCTGCTGATTTTGCCCTTTGCAGGCTGGCTTTCTGCAGGAAAACTGAGCAAACCTGGCTTGCTCCTGTGCTGTCCCTTCCCTCCTGACAGAGCCTGGAGGGGCCAAGGACACTTTGTCCTGGTTGGCACGAAGGACAGAGAGGTGTTTGTGTCTGTTCCTCACAGTCATCCTGGCTGAGCTGTCAGCTTTTGTCCTGCTCTGTGCCCAGGAGAGAGGAGTTTCTGCAGCTTCAGCTTTCTCCTGAGCACGTTCTCTGTATCTGGTGGCTGGAGCTCCGACTCTTGGCTGAGATGGCGTTTACCATCTGTAGGGTGGCAAATCGGACACAGTGAGTGGTTTAAGCACTGTAAAGTGTGTTGGGAATCTTCTCTCTGGCTTGGTTAAAACTCTGGGAGCAAACTCAGTGCTTCAAGAGAACAACAAGCAAGGTCTCTGCTTTTTTTACTGCTACCAGTACTGCCCTTTGGTTTCCTGGGTCATTTACTCTTTCCATGTTCTGGGAAGGTGAGAGCAAACCTTTCCCAGGGTGTTTTGCTCCTCCATGTTGGATCGTTACCTGCCTATGGGTGGTGGATTGTCCTTTTTTGGGGGACTGTGAGGCTGCCCAAATCACGCAGGTGCCTCCACCCAGAGCCCTCTGGCCATGGCTGCCTTGTTCCCAGCTGCAGGCCTGCCCTGGGGACACTGAGTCACTTCACTGCACCCATGACCCTCACTGAGATCCTGACCTGTGTTATCAGAGAATTTGTGGTTTCTGTAGGCGAAGGGGATTGTATGTCCATCCACAGTACCTGGAGCAAAGCAGGGAAAAGTGCCTGTGGAACTGGGTCTGGTGATCCTGAAGGTCCTTGTTGGAAGAGTTACCAGGATCCCTGGTGGGAGCAGGACCAGGAGTGACTGCAGCTCCTCTGGTGCTGTTTCCAGACAGCACTACCCACCAAATACATTCACTGTGAAGGAGCTGCTCAGTTTCCAGCCTGTGCCTGCAAAGGCAAGTATGCTGTGGTTCGTGATCTCCTCAACTCCCATTTTCTGTGACTTTGGAATATGTGGCTTGTGGAATTTGAGCTGGAGGCTGTATTAGAACAACTGTGGGCTTGTCTTCTAGGTACCATGTGAAGTTGTAAATGCTGAGCTTTAAACTCCAGACAGTCCTGTTTCCACCTTTAAGAGTTTTGGGCACTTTGGAACAGTATATTGAACAGGCAGAGCTGCTCTAAACCAGTTTCTGAGTGGAGAAATAATTGGCTTGGAAGAAAAGAAAACCTGTAAATGGGGATGAAATTTCACAGCAGGTGCAAACATGGTGCAAACATTCCTCCTTTCCTCAGGCAGTGTGGTAAGGTTTTTGGACACTGAGCTTGATTTGAAGCCCTCACATTTTATCTCTTTAAGTCTTGCATCCTAATGCAGAGAATCACAGGAAGGAATCATTGGCCTGTGAGATGCCACTTGGAAAAAAGGCTCTAGGAAAGTCAGTTCTGGAACTCTGGGAGCAATATAATAGTGTTTTATCTCCTTCCTACTGTTGGGCCCTCATTGGACTGGTGTGGCTGTTTCTGGATTGCTCTGGAAGACTTGACTGTGGCTTGAGGCTAAAAACAACCCCAAATCCTCCTGTGGGAGCACGTGAGGGGTTTGACTCTGACCTCTTTGCTGCTCTTGGGGTGGGTTCTCCCTGAGGATGAGCTGAGCTGTGCCTGAGGAGACTGAGCTTGGGTCTGCTGCCTTGGTCCCACTGCACAGTCAGCTCTGAGCATTAATCTGACACCCCAAACTTGTACCAGCACAAAAAATGTTGCTGCATTCACGTCTGGGGATCATGTGCTGCCTCTGAGTGAATGTATCTGATTGCATCTAATGGAGAGCCCATAAATTATAAATGTTTTGGAAGAGGGATGTTCATAAAAGGGCTGGAGCAAACCCTTGGTCTGTTCTCCCTGGAGTATCTTGGGTTGTCTTTGTGGTGTTTTGGCTGGCGGTGCCCACATCTCTCAGGCACTCTGTGCACACGGGTGGGTAGCACTGTGTTTGTTGCAGGAATGCTGAGCTGAGCACACCCTCATCCTTTAGATCTCACACCAGATCTCACCTGACTTCCCCCCCAAAACCACCTCAACGAACTTGAATTTATGCTGCTGTCACCCATATGTGGTTCCTGTGGTCATTGTCCCAGCTTGTGGCAGGAGGGTTGGACCAGGTGGCCTTTAAGGGTCCTTTCCAAGCCAAACTATTCTGTGATAGTCCCCCACCTTGGGGAAGAATGACCCCATGCACTGGTACATGCTGGGGATAAACTGCTGAAAAGAGTATTGTGGGAAAAGTCTGGAGTGTTCTGGTTGGCATCAAGTGGAATCTGAACCAACCACAGACCCTGGAGGCAAAGAAGGTCAGCGGTGCCTGGAGCTCTGCTGAGGGGGCTCCTTCGCCTTGGCACACCTGGAGTGCTGTGTCCGGTTCTGGGCTCCCCAGGACAGGAGGGACATGGACATTCTGGACTGGGCCCATGGAGGATAATTAACACAATGAAGGGACTGGAATATCTGAGAGTGAGGAGAGTCCGAGAGGGCTGGGAGTGTGTGATGGGGAGAGGTAAAGAAGAGGAAGTCAGAGTTGTCTCCACGGTGCCCAGTGGAAGGTCAAAGGACATGTCAAATTCGGGAAACTCAACTGAAAATGAGAAAACTTGCAGTGCTTGTCCCAGAGGTGTTTTCCAAGGTGCTATTGGTCCTGGGGCATGTGCTGAGCTCCTGTGTGTGTGTTCACTGGGGGCTGGTGCCAGCCCTGCAGCCTCATCTGGCTGGGCAACCTCATCTGCGGGGCAGCTCTGACAAGTTTTGGAGCGCTGTGGCAGCTGGAGGTGAGGATCAGTCAGGGGGCTGATTTGGGGTCTCATTGCTGAATCTCTTCTTGGTAACACAGCTTAGCCTGCTGCTGCTGCCCCAAACTGAGCACTGGTGTTCCTGTGCCTCCTCAAAAGTGTTTTACTTGCAGTTGTCCCAGCCTCCCTTCCTCTTTGCTGCTCCCCAGCTGTTCAGACAGATTGTGACTAGGTTGATCTTTTGGTGCAGGAGATAACCTGGAGGAGAGTTCCTCAGGAGTGCTTTTAATTACTGGCTGCCTTTCTGGGCTTTTCAGAGGGCTTGATGAATTCTGGGATTGTCCCTTTCTCTTATTTTTAAATTGTTCTTCATGTTCTTGCCTTTGAGGCAGTGTTTAATGCCAGCTCCCGAGGGCTGGATATTTACAGGTAGAAATGACATATGAGGAAAAGAGAAACAAGTACTTACTAATTACTGTTCAGTTCTCCATCACCATAGTCTCCTCTCTTCCTTTTAATGATCTCCTCTTGTTAATCCCCATGCTGAAGGCAGGAGTCATGCTGGCTCCCAGCATGGGGAGGGGATGGGCAGTCAGAGCTGCTGCTGGAGGCTCATGAGCATTTGGGGGTCTGTTCCTGCCCTTTCCTGTATGTCAGGTTGGAGTTGGAGCCTTCTGTGAACAGCTGGGACACACTAATTCAGCAGAACATCATCCACTTCCCAAGAGCTGTATGAATTTCTGCCTGGGGCGTGAGATGAGCTGGATCATGGGAGGTGTCCGAGGCTGGCACAGGTGCCTCGGCTCTGCTCTGGGCACTTTCTGAGGCTTGACTCATCCCTAACTGGCAGGGCGAGTGCTGCCTGTGCACTTTGAGAGCTTGCTTGCTTGGTTTGTCCTGTACCTAAGGAATCTTTTCCCAAAAGGCATTAATAAAAATCCCTTTGCCAAGAACACAAGGCGTTTTTTCACTCCTTGTTTGCTGCTGGAGCTCTCTGCCTCCCTCCCAGCACAGCCATGGCAGCCCATGCAGCATCCAAGTGCTCCTCCTGCACCACAGGGTGTCATCAAACATCCCACCTGAGACTGGGGATGGAAATCACTGGGTAATTGTCTGCCTGTCCCCAGTGGGTTGGAAGCAGTGTCCATGGGCATTCAGGTGCTGGGCTCTGCCAGGTGTCTCCATGGTGTGTTGTCTTCAGCCAGAGCGGAGTGTCTGTCTGTGCTGGTGACACCAGTGTCCAGCTGTGTCACTGCTCATCCACATCCTTCCCTACTCCCAGGTGTGGGAAAACTCTTGTTCAAGTTTAATGTTGCTTCTTTCATCACCTGGGTAATAATAGAGATAAACCTTACAATTACTCCTTTTCCTTTCTCCTTATGTCCTCCCTGTGCATGGCCTCTCTATTTTTAACCTGGGGCACTCAGATTTGCTTTCCTGAGCCCTCGTGACCTCCGTGCTATTTGGACTTTGGAGTGTTTCAGACTCAGCATTGTAGGCATCCTGCATAGCCGGGCGTGACTATTGTTGTTGCCAACTGAATAGTCCTTAGTTTTTTGGCTGCTTCTTGTGCTCTCACCTTTCAGTGACTGGGAGAGGAGCCCTCCAGGCTCCCTGTATCCACTGGGCTATTTCCAGCCAGACCCAGCAGCCGTGTTTACCGAGTTCTTGGAAGTGGAATCCTCTGGAATAGAAATCACAGCACTACAAAGTGTCTGGAGGAAGGTTTGGTACAAATGCCTTGGCCCATTGGTGTTCTGGGACAGCATAATTGTCATCTTTGATGCTCTGGTAGTTTTGCAGATTCCCCTTAGAAATGTGGTTATTTTTATCACTTTACATGGGTGGAGAAAAAAGATGTTTGGTTTTTGTATTGTTTTTTTTTTATATTGCTGGTTCAGAATGTGTTTGCTGAGAAAAAAGTAAATCAAACTGAATACTTTAATGCTCCTTTGGTCTTGTATCCCTGCAAGTGCTGACTGTGACAGAAGGTGGGCTGAGGAACTTGGTGCTCAGCTCAGAGCACTGGACCCCTCACTTGAGCCTGGAGAAGAGGAGACTCAGGGGGAACCTTCTTGCCCTTTCAGACTCCCTGACAGGAGGTTGGAGCCAGGTGGGGATTGGGCTTTGCTCACAGGGAGAGAGGAAACAGCCTCAAGCTGTGCCAGGGGACATTTAGATTGGATATTGTGGAAGATTTCTTTACAGAAAGACTTGTCAAGCCCTGGCACGGGCTGCCCAGGGCAGTGGTGGAGTCACTACCTCGGGAAGCGTTTGAAAAATGTGTGGGTGTGGCACTTGAGGACATGGTTAATGGTGAACATGGTGCTGGTTGATGGTTGGACTTGGTGATCTTTAAGGTCTTTTCCAACTGTAGCAATTCTGTGGTTCTCAGACTCGCTGTGATGAACTGCACAACGGAAGCTCTAAGTCTGGAGACTCCATTAATTTGGAATTGTTTACACAGTACTTGTGTCTTGTTACCTGTAGTTTAAGAAACAGACCACTTTGGAGAGCTGAGACTGTGATCTGCTGGCACATAAATGCCATTAATTGTCCATCATCTGCAGTTTGCCCACCCCAGATCTGTGGGTGGATCATCCAATAGCTGCTTTAGCACAGAGTTACTCTGAAATGGGTGTAATTCCTTGAATTAGGAAATACACTGGAAACTGCAAAACAATTTTTCTTCAACCCTCTTTGGTTCAATTCTGCATTAATTCTCTTATATCTTTACCTTTGATTTACTTAATTTATAAGGCTCAGTCTGTATTTATTCATAAATAGACCTCTTTGTTGTTAGACCTTCTTTATCAATAGCAAAGCCTGAGCAGGAGGACTGAAGGCCCTTCAGTCTTTGAGCACTGAGACTCTTAAAATGGGCATGAGGAGGAGTGTGGTCCTGTGGGCTGGGTCAGGAGCTTCCCTCTTTGGGGCTATGAAGAGGAGCAGCTGCCTGCCAAACTCCTTGAATAAAAATTCCAGTAGTACCTTCTGGTTTTGAAGATCTTTTAAGTCATGACTTCATTTTTGGTAGTAAATAACTCCAGGTGAATTCACAACTGGTGACACATAAGTAACTATTGGAAGTGTATTCCTGCACTGGCAGAAATAGGAAATAATCCTGTTTTCTGAGTTTCCAGGCATGAAATGCTGCTTGGCACAGGGTGTTTACACTGTCAGGCAGTTTGATTTGTGTGGGTGTTGGGATTGATGTGGGGTAGTAATAATATTTTATAGTGGTGTCAGAGTAACATTCAGATCACAGGAGGGCTGGAGTGCTGCTTGGGCCTGAACTGGGCATTTCTCTCATTACTGTGATTCTGAAGCATCACAAATCAGCTTAAAGAAGGTCTCTAAGTGTGTTCTTTTCTTTTAGGCTTAAACCCTCTGTCCTTTGATCCTGCCAGCAGCACTGAGTCCCTGCAGCTGGGCAGTGCCACGTGCCCACAGGTGTCGGAGAGCCCGGCTGAGGATGGAAGTGATCTGGGAAAGAGGAAGAGAGCAGTTCCTCCAGGTGAGCTGAATGGCAGCTCTGTTGCTGGCAGCAGAGAAGGGACCCATGTAGGGAGCTCGAATCCATCTGCTGTGCTGGGTGTTGGTGTGGAAGGTAGGCAGGTGGGGCTGTGGTGGTCTGGTGTGCCTGAGGCTGTGCTGGGATCATGGAATCTCTGCAAGGAGCACTGTCTTGGGTTGAGCTGGCAAAATGCCAACTGACCAACACAGAGTCAAAGTCTTCCTCCCTCTGCCAAGAAAAGGGAGAAAGGAAAAAAACAGAAACTCAGAACAGGTTTAAACCCAAACTAATTATATATGTTTATACAGAAAAGAGAAAACTAAGAGAAACTACACTATAACACACACTTACACACACGTTAGAAATAACAAGAAATAACTCCCCACTCCCCATCAAAAACAGATTCCATCACTAGATCCATAAGCACCCTAAAAGACACTCAGTAAGAAACAGAAAGTATAACAACAAAATGTTTTTACTTCCCTGAACTCAAACAAAATGTAAAGTAGCAGCAGCCACAGCAAGGCCCAGGACAGCTGAGCATGTCCTGCCTCTACTGCAGCCATGGTGGAACTGAACTAACACCTCCCACTCCTGTGTTCATATCTCAGGTTTGCATCCTCTGGTATGAAGTATTTCTTTGGTTACTCACTCAGGTGATCCCTGTCTCTCCTAATCTACAGAGATTCTCTGAGCCTGCTAATTTGAGGCCTGGCTAAAACTACCACAAGCACATAGAGATAGAACGAAGGGGAATGGCTTCACAATAACAGAGGGCAGGGTTGGATGGGATATTGGGAAGGAATTCTTTCCTGTGAGGGTGGGGAGGCCCTGGGACAGGTTGCCCAGAGAAGCCCCATCCCTGGAAGTGTCCAAGGCCAGGCTGGAGCAGCCTAGACCTGACTGTTCCAGTGGGACAGCACTGGTGGTTTTTTTCTCATCTGGCTCTTCCCTGAGTGTTGGGCTCAGCTGTGGCTTTGGGTGCTGACACTGCAGAGCCTTGCTGGGCAGTGTGTGCCCTGCAGCAGAGCTGAGAGCTGCTCTAAGCTCTTAATCACTTTTATTTTCCTCTCAGCAGATGGTGGCAGAAATCTGAGCCTGGACTCCATTCCGATGGGATTGCCAATGTCTGACCCGACCGCCTGGGCCACCGCCATGAACAACCTGGGGATGGCTCCCATGGGCATGACAGGACAGCCCCTCCTGCCCGGTGAGCTGAGCCAGGCTCTGCCCACCTTTCCTTTCTGACAGGTCTTTGGGAATAACCTGTTTCAGTGGAGTTGGGTAAACACCCACCACATGGACAGGCTGTGTTTGAAATACCTTAAATCTGAAAGTGATTTATTGAGAGACCAGATTGGAGAGGATACATATTTTTTAGTGCAAATAGTAGTTATTGTGGGGTATCTCCAGATATTCTGCAGTGGATCAGGAGCCATGCAGAGCTCAGGAAACCAGTGATATCCAGGAACACATTACTCTAAGCTGCACTGGAATGGCTTAAAAGGAAGGGTGAGAGGGAGATGAAGAGGAAAGCAACAGGGCAGCAAATTGGATATGGCAGAAATTAATGGAGGATTCTGCACCTTGTCCAGAATACATGTGTATGGGTGAGTCATCCTGCCCAGGATGAAAGAGCTCCTGTGAGAACAGAGCTGTGCTGTGCCTGGTTTCCCAGCTGTGTCGGATTTTGGGCATCAAAGTCCTGAACTGAACTGACTGTTCCAGTGCTTTGCTGCACTGAGGAGGATGCCCTCTCCTGCCTGAACACTGCTGCTCACCCAGAGAGAGAATGTCTGTGTTGACAGTACTCTGCAATCCCATTTCTGCTCTTGTGGCACAGAGCAGGTTGTTTGCTCTGCAGCCCATACATATTTAACAGCATCACTTGCCTTAAGTTTTGCCTGCAGTCTGTGCTCTTGGAGTAATAGAATCATGGAATGGGTTGGCTTGGGAAGGAACTTGAAGTTGATCTTGTTCCAACCCCTGTGTTTTATCCAGAGTTGTTCTGGAAGGTTCTTAACTGCTGGAATTGGTACAGTTGTCTGGTTGGCGACAAATCCCTGAATCCCAGAATTCCCAGAATCACTGAGGTTGTAAAAGCCCCCCAAGACTGTCAAGTCCAACCTGTGACCAGCCCCTGCCTTGTCAAACCCAGCGCAGAGCACTGAATGCCACATCCAGTCATTCCTTGGACACATTCAGGGGTGGGGACTCCACCATCTCCCTGGGCAGCTCCCACCAGTGCCTGACCACCATTTCCAGAAAGAAGTTCCTCCTGATGCCCTTAACCCTATGTCACAACTGTCTGTGCTTCTGAACTGCCTAACACAACCCAACTGGCTCAGGTTTTCCACTGTTCCCGTATGTCACAGGTGTCTTTCTGTGGACAAAACTCACTGGGAAGTGCTTGACACTATATGGGAGCTGGTATCTGTGGAGTGGAGAAGGTGTAGTGTATTTTAAGAGAGAAAAGTTATTTGACTGAAGCAATCAGCAATGAAATAGTTTTAAAACCTTGTTTAAATGGCACAAATCTGAAGTTTGATGTTGCCATGTTCCCTCTCTGGTGTTTATTCAGCTGGTTGTCACTGGCACGTGTGGGAGTGCACCTCGTTTGCTGTCCAAAGTCACAGTCACTGTATGACTCCAACCCCCCACCTGACTCCCTTATTCTCTCCCCCTTTAGACTTTGATCCTGCTCTTGGGATGATGACTGGAATCCCTCCCATCAACCCCATGATGCCAGGCTTGGGGATCGTCCCTCCTCCCATCCCTCCGGACATGCCTGCCGTGAAGGAGATCATTCACTGCAAGAGCTGCACCCTCTTCCCACCTAACCCACGTAACTGTGCTTTGTCCTGTCTCTGTAGGAATATCTGTGTGTTTATATTTGTATAGAACCCAGGTGTGTGTGAGAGAAGGGCCGTTCCTGAATCCGGGCAGAGCAGCTCTGGGCTGTGACTCACTGCTTGCAACAAGGTGACAGAGCAACAGGAAAAGCCTGTTTTTGTCCCTGAGTGTTTGCCATTTCCAGAAATAGCCTGTTCCCGTTGTTAGATTGATAAGGATGGGGAACTAAACATTCCAGCCCCTGGATATTTGAAGTCTTTATCTAAGGCTTCAAAGACAGTGACCTTTTGGAGGTAAAGGGATCATGAGCCATGGGAGTGCTCTGGGATTTGCAGAATACAGTGGAAGGAGAGCAGAAGCAGTTGGAAATAAGACAGAAAACTTGAAGAAACACAGTCAGGGCTCACCAGGCTATAGCAGGAAACAGGGATCCCCTTCACACTGCCTGAAGACCCTTTCTCATTTAATTCTGCTATAAAAACTAGAGGGTGAAAACCAAACCAGAGATGAACAGGGACATGTCTGTCATTAAGAGTGTGGGTCTGTGTGTGAGGGTGTAGCTCGAGCAGGAAAGTCTGGAGTGGGTGCAGTTGCAGCACAGAGAATCCTCTGTATACATTTTTCACTTATTATTTACATTAGGACAGTTTTTTAAACTGTGCTTTTTTAACACCTCCTATGCTGAGGTTTTGAGCTCCTGGTGTTCTGACACAGCAGCTCAGTGAACTTCTGCTTGCACTTGAGAGAGTGTTTGAAGGGGTCCACCTCCTGAGATATTTTCTTTGGAAACAGGCAGGTAAACATAGAATCATAGAATCAGTTGGGTTGGAAGAGACCTCCGAGATCATCAAGTCCAACCCTCGATCCAACACCACTGTGCTTACCAGATCATGGCACTCAGTGCCACGTCCAGTCTCACCTTAAAAACCTCGAGGGATGGAGAATCCACCCCCTCTCTGGGCAGCCCATTCCAATGCCTGAGCACTCTCTCTGGAAAGAATTTCTTTCTGATATCCAGCCTAAACATGTCTTTGAAGGAAGCCAGAAAGGTGTGGTTGTCCCTCAGGAGATGGAATGAATATGCAGTGACAACCCCAGTACTGACCTGCTCTCATTTCTCTCTTCAGATCTTCCCCCTCCAGCCACAAGAGAGAGACCCCCAGGGTGCAAGACAGTGTTTGTTGGAGGCCTGCCGGAAAATGGGACAGAGCAGATCATCATGGAGGTGTTTGAGCAGTGTGGGGAGGTCATAGCTATCCGGAAGAGCAAGAAGAACTTCTGCCACATCCGCTTTGCTGAGGAGTTCATGGTGGACAAGGCACTTTATCTGTCTGGTGGGTGTGTTTGTCTCAGATGGCAGCTTAAAATTCTGGGACAGAGATGTGATCCTGCCTTTACAGACAGAACAATAGGATTTGGGGCAGATTTATCTAGTGCTGTGTCAGTTTGCCTTCTGCTGCCATTGCATTTCTGTTTAAATACATGACAGCAGGTTCTGAGACGAAAGACAGCCATGATTTGTTACCTGCAAACCTCTACAAAATATTGGGCTGAGATAGAGAGTCCATCCCCGTCTCACCTGGATAAACATCCAGCTGATCCTATAGATGGTGCTTAAGGATCTGGCTTGGGTTGAGCTGGCAAAATGCCAACTGACCAATACAGAGTGTCAGAGGTTCCCTCCCCACACTGAGAAAAGCAAGGAAAAAACCTGGAAACTCAAAACAGGTTTATATATTTATATAGAAAGAAGAAAATGAAAAGCAAACTACAAAATAATACACACAGGTAAAAAATAACTCCCCACTCCCCATTGAACACAAATCCCACCATTCTAGCTACAAATCACTCCAGAACACTCAATCCACTGAGGGACAGACTCAAGCAGAGAGAAGAACTAAGAACAAACATTTTACTTCCCTAAGATAACATGATGGTAAGGCAGTGCTGGGCCTGGTTCTCCTGGGACAGCACAGTACGTCTTTCCCAGATGAGAAGACATGAAGGAAGTGAGAAACTCCTCCTGCTCTACTGTATTTATATCTCAGTTTGCCTCATCTGATATGAAATACTTTTTTGGTTGCTTAACTCAGGTGATGCTTGTCTCTGCTAATCTACCAAACATTATCAGGGCCTACTAAAATTAAGGCCTACCAAAAGGCCTAACTAAAACTACCACAGGGTCCTATAAAAATTGGCTGTTGTTCCCAATTCCTGGTGTACTTGACTTTCATCGGGGCTTTTTCCCTGTTAGTCATAAGAGCCAAACCCCCCACGCTCCTGTTGCCTGGGGAGCCCCATGTAAGTCCTGTATCCTACCTGAACTCTTGTTATCCCCCCAGGCTACCGCATCCGGCTGGGCTCCAGCACGGACAAGAAGGACACGGGGCGGCTGCACGTGGACTTTGCGCAGGCGCGGGATGACCTGTACGAGTGGGAGTGCAAGCAGCGCATGCTGGCGCGGGAGGAGCGGCACCGGCGCCGCCTGGCCGAGGAGCGCTTCCGGCCGCCCTCGCCGCCGCCTGTTGTCCACTACTCAGACCACGAGTGCAGCGTCGTGGCTGAGAAGCTCAAGGGTGGGTGGCTCTGAGGGCCCTTGTGTCCGGTGCTGGCCAGAGGTCTGTGTTCTCCAGGTGTTGTCTTGCTGAGATGAGGTGCCATGGAGACCTTACAGACCCTCATCCCATATGTAGTAGGACCCCAGGATGTTCTCTTGCTGACCTGAGGTGCCATGGAGACCTTGCAGACCCTCATCCTGCATGTAGCAGCTCCCTGGATCATTCTCTTGCTGATCTTATGTGCCATGGAGAACTTGCAGACTCTCATGCTGTGAACAGCAGCTCCCTGGGTGTGCTGGTTTAGAGGTAAACCAGCAGGAGAAATGAGCTCAACATGAGAGAGATTATAAGTCAGAGCTACAATTTAATAATAATAATAATACAGTAAATACACTGACACAAAGGGAAATTGCTTTCAACTCCTAAAACCCAACAGTATAACCCAGTGCCCTGGGGTACAAACCCAAAGGGGTTTGTTAGCCTTGTGCTGAGACCCACGTGGTTCCCCCAAGTCCAAAGCAAAAGGAAGTGAAAAACCTGTTGGTGCAGGTGATGGCTGTAGTCTCGTTGAGAGTGGTGGTCTCTTCCTGTCAAGGTCCTGCTGCTCCTCTGGGTCCAACAAGAGGTTCCCGAGGTCTTCTTACCCATCCCTTTTGTACCCTCGGGGAACACTCAGTCCCTCCCCCAGGGTGGGGACTCACACAATGGATGATTAACTCTGTGAGTCATGGGGTATTTTTGGACTGTTGATGGCCCATTAGCAGCTACACCTCCTCAGGCTGGGAATGGAGGTGCTAACGACTCCCTGGGAAGCTGCTGCAAATGGGCCATTGACCTTGGGAATGAATAGAGGGGGTAGAATACACAGCTTTGATCACCCCCACACAGTGACAACTGGTCCCACCTGCTGAACTAGGACACTGGGTCATTCTCTTGCTGAGCTGAGGTGCCATGCAGGCCTTGCAGACCCTCATCCCACAAACAGCAGCTCCCCTTGTCATTCTCTTGCTGAGCTGAGGTGCCGTGGAGACCTTGTAAGACCCTCAGCCCACACACAGCAGCTTGCTGGGCTGTTTCCCTCTTGGAATTGTTTCTTTCTGTTGAAACAATCCTGTACTTGAATCATATTCATAGAGTCAAGGACCTCAAGGCTCACCTGGCACAGTGTTCCTTGGCAGAAGCACAGCCCAGACCAAATGGCACAATACCCTGCCCAACCCAATCTTGAAAGCATCAGATTTTGGGGAATCCACCACTTCCAATGGCTGGTTGTTCCCACTGTGAAAAATTGTCTTCCTGTGCCCAATTGGAATCTCCCCAGGGATACCCATTCCCCCTCATCTTTTCCATTTGACTCCTTGTAAAAGAGGAGTTTCCATATTCTTTGTAGCCACCCTTTATATCTCAGAACAGTGACAAAGTCTCCCCTAAATCTTATTTTCCCAAGATTGATCAAACCTGTTGAGTACAACAAGCTTGTGCAAATCAAAACTGTTCAGAACAAGTTTCTTCCAGAAAATTTTGGTTAAGGTTTAAAGGACTAGTATAAGTCCTAATACCTTCTTTGAACTCTGAGACCCATGTGTGACCTGATGGTTTTGGAGCTGGAGGATATTTTATTTCATAAAATGGTATATCTGAGTAGACATGAAGTTTTATGGCGAGTTTTTAGCAGTTGGTCTTCCTCGTGTTGCGCCTCAGCAGATGATTTGCTCCATCAGCTTGGTGTTAGACTTTGCCTGCCTTTGTACAGCTGTGTGTTCAGATCATTCCATGCTTCCAGGAGTTCTCATAAACCACCTGAGGGAAGTTGACCTTTGAAAGAGCAGTTCAGTGCCAGGGAGAGGACCTGAAAGCTGTGCAGGCAACCCCATACCTGTGGTGTAAACCTGTCCTTTCTTGCTACAGATGACACAAAGTTCTCAGAAGCCATCCAGACCTTGCTGACTTGGATAGAGCGTGGGGAGGTGAACAGGAGAACTGCCAACAACTTCTACTCCATGATCCAGTCAGCCAACAGCCACATCCGCAGGCTCATCAACGAGAAAGCGGCTCATGAGAAGGAGATGGAAGAAGCTAAAGAGAAATTCAAACTGGCTCTCTCAGGGATCCTGGTGCAGTGTGAGTAGTGTTTCCATGCTGGATGTTGGTTGTCTGGTGTAGGGAAGACTCAATTTCTAGAGTCTGGAGAGGCCACACTGAAAGGGCTCTGGAAACAGAAGTAGTGATGGTTTCCATGCAGCTGCAGCTCATTTAGAATCGGGTGTCATTAACCTGGCAAAAATTCCTTGTGGTACTTTCTTCTGGGGTAAGAGTCCACATCGGGGGAGGAGAGAGTGAATGCTGAATTTTGTTTCCTCTTTTAGTTATCATCTATTAGTAGTTCTGTCATCTTTTCACCTCCTGCAGTGCACAGACAAGGTAAGTTCCTGGGAATTTGGTGCCTCAGCGAAGTGTGCAGGATTTATTCGCCAAAGGTAGGACACAACAGAGTGTTTCCAACACCCTGTTGCAGAAGCTGGGTCTTTCAAATCCCAGTACTTCATTAAACCAGGAAATAAGGAAGAGGCTTGGACTGTATTAATTCTAGGATGTGTTTTGTAACAGTTTCTTAGACCATTCATTGCCTCTTACACATCTTTGCTTAAGTAAATCTGAGTATTTTTACTTCTTTATGAATACCTTCTCCACAATTATACTAATTTTCTTTGATCCCCTTGCCTAGGTCGTGAACATTCCTAACTTTTGTTTTTATATCTAATCATTTTAGCTGTTACTTGATTTTATTTTTATTTTGATTCTTTTTTTCTTTATATTCTGTTACTGGTAAAAAATATGGGCACACGGTCCAGAGGGGCACACAGTGAGCACTGCAGAGTAAGTAGTAACAGAGACTAGTGTGTAACTCCACTCTCTAAACCACAACTGATAGCCATTCTTAGGTTACTCTAAGGAGTGGGGAGATATTATTTTGTAAGAATTACAGCTACTGCATCACAAACATAAAAAACCCAATCAGATAGATGTGCTTCGTGCTGTGGGTGAGCTCTCAGCGAAGGAGGAGCACTTTATATATCCAAAATGCGCTGGTAATTTTCTAGAGAAACAGAAGGAATAAACTTCAGGACCAAGAGAAGCTGATGGAAGGTGCCAGGATCCTTTTCCTGTAGGTCACCCAGGCTGTGGCACTGTACTCTGGGATGTCCCAGGGACCAGAGCTCATGGCTGTACCTCATCATCCCATTGTGGAGGATGAGTCCTGCCTCCTTGGACTCCTTACACTCCCAGCCAGCCTTGCACAGCAAATTAGGATATTTTCCAGCACACATGTGCTGCCTTTTTTCCATGTGTCCTGCCTTTTTCCCAGCTAAGAGCAGAGCCAGTTTCCCGGCTGGTCGTTGCCCGTGAGCGTTTGGCAAAGCCCACACTTCTCTTTCCAGGCACTGAGCCTCTTCCCTGAGCGTAGCGTCAGCACAGTACAGTGTTATAAGAAAAGAGTAGCCAAACCACCTGCCTGATTCCACTTTTTTACTCCTTTACTCCTCTTGTTCGCCCTCTCTGGATGCTATTCGGGCCCGTTTGCTGCTGATTTGCCACTCCAGTCGAGCAGATAGTGGCCGTGTACCATTCTGCCTCCAAACAAAAGGCTTGGGACCATTTCACGAAAGCTCAGCGTAAGAACATCAGCGTGTGGTGCAAACAAGCAGAGGTTGGTAATCTTTTCTTGTGTTAGATCCTCCAGCACGGTCTCTTGCTTGTCAGGATGTTGATGTTAAGTTTGCACGATGCTCGCGTGGATAACAACACCTTCATTCACAGTGTGAGGTGGGAGTGACTCCCTCGGCTCTCAGGTAATTCATTTCCTCTTGATATTTGTGTTAGTTGTAGCAATACATTGAGACCTGTCTGCTTACTGAAGTTGTGCACAGTAATAGTAATAATAATAATAAAAAATAATTGATTTGTGTTCTGCTGGTTTTAAAATTAAAGAAGAGGGATTTCTTGAAAGATGGTAAAAAAAACCTCAACAAACTCTAAGCATCATCAGAATCTGTTTTATCACATTTTTATGTGATATTTCCACCTCAAAAGGTGGAAATAATTGCAGCTGGACAGCCTGGAAACTGCAGCTGGAAGGCTTGAAGGAGGATGTTTTCATGTTTGTGTATTCATCCCATGCAGTGACAGTGAAATATGGGATTTAAAGGTGGTAACAAGGATGGGCCTGATGAAACAAGGCTTGTCACTCCCCCTGCTCTTGCTGCAGGAGGAGGAATAGTTCTCAGTCTAATAAGGTTTGATGAGATCAGATAAGGGAGTCAGGAAAAATGTCAGGCAAAAGGAAGCCAAGGTAAAGAAGGGGCGTCCATTGGGAAAGTGGTGGGTTGGGGAAATACTTTCCATGGGGTGTCTGATGAAATCTGTGCTGCTGATGGAGCAGGGATGGCATTACTTGGCAGGATCTTGTGCTTGGCCTTGGTTGGTCTCATGAGGTTTGATCCCACTCCTCCACCCTGTCCTGATCCCTTTGATTGTCACTCTTTACCTCTAGTGTAAATCTTCTGTGGTTCTGAGTTTTTCTTGGATATCGAGTTCCTTATTACAGACTTGGAAAGCACAGCTATCCCAGCAAAGCTAGGAGTTGTCTTTCACCTTTGAGATTATTTACCATCAGAAGTGAAACTGGGCAGAGCGGAGAGGCTGGTGGTCTGTGATCACCACAGGTTGGGGTTGTCCAGGCCTGTGATCCCCATGGGTGGGGGTGTCCAGCCCACCTTCCCATACAGCTGTGACCTGGGAAGGATCTGTAGAACTGGATCATACCCAGCAGGGCCCTTCTGGTAACAACCAGGTGGTCAGTCCTCCACCCTGCTGGAACACTGTAAATGCCTGTGTTGTCCTGGGAAGTTTCCAGCTGTGATCTCCCCATGAGACTGCACTTCTGGGACTTCGAAAATCCTACTGAGCAGAACTTTTATAGCAGCTAAAGGAGGAGCCCAGGTTTCCTTTCCACCTGAGAAACCAGGTGCAGTGGGATTCAGACTGTTCTTTGACCCTGGGCCCCAGTGCTCCCATTTCTCCCTGCTTTCTGATTGCTCTCTATGGCTGGGGTGGGAGCTCTCTCTCCACTTGGAGCTGTCTTTTGTTCCAAGGTAAGTTGTCCTGGTGGGAAGAGGCTGTGAGACCACCAGTGAAGCCTCTTCCTTGAGCTCTTGCTTCTGGCCTCAGCCTGTTGCTCTTCCCCAGCTTAGGGTCTGCTCTTAAAGGAAGGTGCAAGATGCAGCTTATTGGGACAGATTTTGACAGATACATAGATACATATATGTAGACATGGTTAGCACATCATGTACTTTTAGGTGCAATTTAAAACGTCTCTTACCTCACTGTCGGTAGGAAATTCTGGGTAAAGGGTCTCTCAGCCTTTTGGGGTCACCCTGGGGAGGTCTGTTCAAAGGACACCCCACCCTGCTGCTGCACAGGTGGGCTCAGGGGGCTGCAGGTATTTGTAGTGCCAAGAGATGGGCCTGCAGGCAAACCTCCTTGCTCTGTGTACAGGTGTGCAGCTGTGGCAGTCTTGGTTTGGTCTGTCCCAGCTCAGCCTGGGACTTCTGGCTGCAGAGAATTTAAGTTGAGCACAGTTCCTTGTGGTTTGCACAGCAAAGGCTAACTTGTCTTGTCACCAGAGCAGAGGAAAGATGGAAGAATGTATAACTCCAGTAACACTGACAGATTGACTTGTGTTGGATGTTGCCCTTGATTTAAATCATCTGTGCCAGTTTTAAAGTCGTTTCCTCTTTATTGTATCATGGAGTTGCATTTTGTAGACTTAGGTTTCAGCAACTTTTCATCCAGCCAACCTGTTCCTTCTAATCTGTATTGAAACTCCCTCTGCTTTCTGAACCTCAGGAAATCCGTAACATCCATAATGATGAGCTGATGGGTATCCGGAGAGAGGAGGAAATGGAAATGTCTGATGAAGAAATAGAAGATCCATCAGAGATGAAAGAAACAGAAGAATCAGGTAAAATCAATTTTTACAGCTCATAAAGTGCTTCTTTTCAGTGGTTTCTTTCAGGAGTCCCTTTCTGAGTGTTTTGTACCCCAAAATGATTGCAGGCAGAGCAGAATCAGTTCCCTGGAGCTGTTTCCTCTCCATGCCTGGGTCTGCAGCCAGTGCTTGTCAGTGCTTTGAGGGAACCCAGAGCAGTGTCTGAGCTGCTGTCCCTAGTGAAGTCTTTGGAGCTGGATGTGGAGGAGCTGTAAGCTCTCTCCAGAGGAAGGTCAGCCCTATGGAAGCTGATCCAGGGACAGCAACCCACAGCAGTGTTAGACTGCAAACCCCCAGATTGCCTTCTCCTGGAAATCACCGAATCACAGAATGGTTTGGGTTGGTGGGACCTTAAAGCTCATCCTCTTCCACTCCCTGCCATGGACAGGGACACCTTCCACTAGACCAGGGTGCTTCAAGCCCCATCCAACCTGACCTTGGACACTTCCAGGGCTGGGGCAGCCACAGCTTCTCTGCCCAACCTGTGCCACAGCCTCTCTACCTCACAGGGAAGAATTTCTTCCCAGTATCCCACCTAACCTTGCCCTCTGGCTGTGGGAAGTCATTTTCCCTTGTCTTGTCCCTCCATCCTTTGTCCCAAGTCCCTCTCCAGCTCTCTTGGAACACCTTTGGGCACTGGAAGAGGCCCTGAGGTCTCCTTGAGTCTCTCCTCTCCAGGCCAAGCAATCCCGGCTCTCCCAGCCTGGCTCCAGAGCAGAGGTGGTCCAGCCCTGCGATATCCCAGACAGTGCTTGGGACACGTTCCTCTGGGTGATCAGGACTTGTCAGGGAGCTGCCAAGCCCTTCTGTGTGGGGTGGGTGAGGGCACCCAGAGCCTTCTTGCCTGCAGTTCTTTGACTTTGGTTGTGTTGCCAGCGCTGGTGTCGCAGGTGGAGGCGCTGAAGGAGGAGAACGACAGCCTGCGCTGGCAGCTGGACGCATATCGCAACGAGGTGGAGCTGCTCAAGCAGGAGCAGGGCAAGGCTACCCGCGACGAGGACACCACCAAGGAGCAGCAGATGAAGCTCCTCCAGCAGGCTCTGCAGGGCATGCAGAAGGTGGGGCTGGAATTTCCCATGGCTGGGGCCTTGCTGCAGGGGCAAAGGGGTTGGGATGGGGCGCAGAAATGCATGTGAAAATACTCTGTGTTTTAATTGGTTCCAAACTGGCAAATGGAAGTAATTTTGGCATTACCAGTGTTGCCAAAAAAACTCCTCAAATGACCAAATGTTTCAACCAGTGACTGTATGAGCTGATAAGTCACGTGGAAGCAATTCATGGATTCCTTACATGGTCTTTGCTTGACCCTGTGACTTCCAAAGTACCAAGTCTGTGGTTACCTGCTCCATAAGCGAGTAAGGAAGTGGGAAATCCATTGGTAATGGAATTATTGTCACATATTTGCACAATATGCTCATAGGCAAAGGCATTTCTAAGGTACATTGCAGATTCTTCTTGTTTTATACTTTACCTTGTAATAGTTCTGGACATGATCTGTCTGGTCTTCATGGAAAAGCCCTTCTTTGTTTTATAGTCTTTGAATAATGGGAGGTGGAAGGCAGGTTAAGAACTGAGTTTATCTTGTCTCTTCCAGCACCTTTTGAAAGTCCAAGAGGAATACAAAAAGAGAGAAGCAGAGTTAGAAAAAGTGAAAGAAGACAAATTAAAAGTAGAAACATTACTAGAAAACCTCAAGGAGCAGGTATGTGTCATCCAGGGCTTCCTTGTGCAGTCCTTGGATTCTGTGGTCCATCAGGAATGTGGAGAAGGACCTCTGTCCTTCTGTAATCTTGTAGAGGATGCTCAGCCCTTGTAGGAGCAGTTGTCCTTGGAGAGTGAGGGAAAATTAGCTGTTAAATTGGAGGATGTCAGTCAGTAATGGACCTGCTTGTTGCTTCATGTAGCTGTGAGAGCAACTGTATAAATCTCATTGTACAGTGGTGTCTCGGTTTGAGGGGAATAACCAAAAATGTTTACCCACAAGCAGGGGAGGGGGCCTCCTCCACAATAATCACGCCACTCTTTATATATATATATTTATGTAAACAGACCAGAGCAAACCCTTCCCCAACAAGACAAAAAGAAAAAAAAAACAAACAAAAACCCCCCAAAACCAACAAGTTTCCTCCTGGAGAAAAAAAAGTTATGACAGTATCAGTGTTACAGTCTGGGGCA
Organism: Sakesphorus luctuosus; assembly: GCA_013396695.1. NCBI lineage: Eukaryota > Metazoa > Chordata > Aves > Passeriformes > Thamnophilidae > Sakesphorus > Sakesphorus luctuosus. The sequence continues at coordinate 327,570 of VWZD01003421.1, read as the reverse complement.
GCCTGCAGCCAGCAGCGAGCAGCAGTCGGGGCAGGCAGGCAGTGGCAGGCAGCAGCGAGCAGCAGTCGGGGCAGGCAGGCGGCGGCAGCCAGCAGCGAGGAGCAGTCGGGGCAGGCAGGCGGTGGCAGCCAGCAGTGAGGAGCAGTCCGGGCAGGCAGGCAGAAAACAGCAGCGGCTTTCCCCTCAACCCAGCACACCCACACACCACTCCCAGCGGTGTGTAGTCCCCAAAAACAAAAGAGACAACCTGCCCCCACCCAAGTGATCAGCAGTTAACTACTTTTTTTGTTAACTACTGGCATGGACAGTTAGTGGCTGGGGAGAGAATTTACATAATAATTCCAAACTACAACAAGTGGTGTCACAGCTGGAGTGGGGTTTTCTGCAATCTGAGCTCTCAAAAATGATAAAAAAGGTCTCAATTATCAGACATTGATTCTTAGCGTTGTGGTTTAAGGGCATGTTTTGATCTGCTGTCCATAAAACACTATGGAATTGAAAGGTTTTGTTGGTGTTGTAATATTTCGATGCTTGCTCAATTTACTGCAAACAGAAATACACAGTGCTGCTTTTCAGGTGTGATCCACTCTGTTTTCATTGTGGATCCCTGCAGGAATCTACACTTGCTTGGTCCTCTCCTCTGTAGCACAGGCACAATTACATAAGAAGCACAAGGCAGCATTTCTCCCCATGGCCTACAGAGACAGACACTGAGTTTTATCTCAGCTTTTCAATCATTAGCCCCACTTTGTTGTGCCATGAGCTAGGGAAGATAATGAGTGTCCTTCTAGAACTAAAAATGGCTTTGTATATCCCAGCAATGGTCAGAGCTGGAGCTTCAGAAAAGAAATGACAGATTATCATCAGTAATCTCTCCTTTCTTTGCCCATATATAGCAGAGCATGGCAGATGAAGAGGACAAGGAGGGAGATGCAGCTGATTGTCAAGGGAATGTAAGTACAAGAGCTGCTTTTCTCTTATTTCAGGCAGAATCTGTCGCTGATGGAGTAATGACATCTTGGTGTAAAACAGGTGGTTTATGGATTGGGTTGTGTGGGGTGTGTGAGCCTGGTACAGGTGGATTGGCTTCATGTCCAGGGGAAAGGTTCTTCCCCCAGAGGGTGATGGGCATTGACCAAGATGCCCAGAGCAGTGGGCACAACCCCAAGGCTGCCAGAGCTCCATGAGTTTGGACAACACTCTGAGGGACAGGGTGGGATTGTTGGGGTGTCCTGGGCAAGGCCAGGAGTTGGACAGGATGATCCTGGTGGGTCCCTCACAGCTCAGGATATTCTGTGATTCTATACAAATCAAAGTCATCAAGTTATCCATTGCTGGAAGCTTTTGACTGGAACAACTGGAAGTATTTGCATCTCTGGGGTGTAGAAATGGACTTTGATGTGCAAGATAATTTGTTGCAGGTTTATTTCTACTGAGCCTTCAAAAATATCAGGTGGATCTGGGGTTGTTCAGCATGGAGGAGAGAAGGCTTCAAGGAAACCTCATTGCAGCCTTCCAATGCCTGAAGGGAGCTTATAAAAAGGAGAAAAAGGGACTTTTTATATGGTCAGATCGTAACAGGACAAGAGGGAATGGCTTCCCACTGCCAGTGGGGCAGGGTTAGATGGAATATTGGGAAGAAATTCTTTCCTGTGAGGGTAGGCCAGCCCTGGCACAGGTTGGACAGAGAGGCTGTGGCTGCCCCATCCCTGGAAGTGGCCAAGGCCAGGCTGGACAGGGCTTAGAGCACCCTGGTCTAGTGGAAGGTGTTCCTGCCCATGGAGAGGGTGGAACTGGATGGTCTTTAAGGTCCCTTCCAACCCAGATAACTTCCATGATTCTGTGATTTCCAGGAGAAGGCAGGCTGTGGGTTTGCAGTGTAACTGCTGCTGAGCTGCTGTCCCTGATTCAGCTTCCACACAGCACAGTTTTGCTTTCACTTCTGGAATGTGGAAGCTCAGGCCATTTGGGCACAGCCCTCAGCCCTGTGTAGCTGAGAACTGCACTGGTGTCTGAATTTGAGCAAACCCAGGGGACCATTCAGTTCTATGTTTGTCACTGCCCCCCCTCCAGCCCATCTCACTGGTGACTGGAAGCTGTTCCCAATTATAGCTGTCCACAACTCTCAGGCCACTGGAATTCCACATAAAACTCAGGAATAAAAGCAAGTCCTGCTTTTAGTGCACCCACCATCTTTTCATCGCTGTCAGACTTGTGTTTATTTCAGAGATAATAAATTATGCCAAATTCTGTCTTAATTCAGTACCACAAACTCAAGTTGGGGACAGTCTGATCCCAAACCCTGTGCAGCCCCTGGGCACTTGGTCTATCACTTTTGCCTCAGTTTTTGCTTTTGAAAAATAAACCTCTGCAGCTGAATTAGCCATGGCAATGCTTCTTGCTCTGGTTTGTATTATGTTATTTAAAACAAGGCCCTTCTGGAGCAGACATGTCAGAGAGCAGGGCTGGTGCAGTGAGAACTCCATGGGCTCCTCATCTCACTTGGTAAATCACACACAGGACCACGGACATGGCTGTGCTTTGTTGGAAGCATTTTGGAAAACAAACAGTAGGTAGAGCAGGGGTGGATGCAGCGACTCAGAGAAACAGGAGAACACCCACCATGCAGGCTCTGAGCCTGCCCCTGCCTCTGCCTGCTGTGCCAAGGGGGCTGCTTGTGCCTGAAAGGGGCCCTGTGGTTTTGTTTGCAGGAGAGCAGCACATCCAGAGTTTGTGCCTGCAGCCAGGAGAAGGAATGTCCAGTGGAGAAGACATTGAGCAACAATCCTGTCAAGTCTGAACGAGAAGTTCTCTTAGTTGGTGAGTTCTCATGGGCTTGGTGGCCATGCTGAGCTGGGGAACTTGCTTCAAGGTGGCCTTGTGCTCTCTCTGGCCTCCCGTGGTTCCTTTGGTTATCCCAGGGGAGGTGGGATTCCTGGAACCAAGGAAAACCTCGAGCTTTGGTGGGGTCAGGGTGTCACTTTGTGACAGGGCTGGTGTTCCCAGCTGGCTTTTGCCTCACAATGACATTTGTGGTGTTGCTTTCCCCAGGAATAATCTCCACGTTCCTCCATGTGCATCCGTTTGGCGCCAGCATTGAGTACATCTGCTCCTACCTGCAGCGCCTGGACAGCAAGGTGGGTGTGGGGCCAGCTGGGGGCTGCACAGGGGGGCCTGGGCTCTGTTCCCTGCAGTAATCTACTGGAAGGGGAGGAGGGAAGGGATGAACTTTCTTGGAATCACGAGATGGTTTGGGTGGAAAGGGGTCTGAAAGCCCATGTCCTTCCACTCCTCTGCCATGGGCAGAGACACCTTCCACCAGACCAGGTTGCCCAAAGCAGCTCAGCTTTGGGGTTCACCACTGACCCATGTCCCCAAGTGCCACATCCAGATGGCTTTTAAATCCCTACAGGGCTGGGGACTGCACCACTGCCTTGGGCAGGGAAAAAATCCTCATCTCATATGTATTTTTGTTCATTCTGTTGAAGTTTGCTGCTTTTAGGCAGTCTCCCATTATTTTCCTTATCCTTATGACCTCCAAGGAGAAGGGCAAACAACCACCTTGTGCATGGAACATCTCACACTCTCTGTTTCTGTGTGTGCTCTCTCTAAATTGAACAGTCTCTCTGTGCTTGTGTCTCGGAGCAAAGTTCTTGGGTCTTTTGGATCCTGTCGCCCTTCCCTGAGCCTGTTCTGTCTCTGATCCTGTCAGTGGAGTCACTTTTGGGGGTGCTGTGCAGGGCTGAGCACCACAGAAGCAGAAGCACTGGGGCACAGGCCTTGCTTAGGGGTCTATGGGAAGAGAGGGGTCGAGCCTTGGGTGTGGGGTGACTGAGGGCAGTGCCAAGCCGTGCTCGTGCTTTTCCTGTGGCACAATATGGAGCTGCTGTGTCCTGCAGCATTCCTGTGTCCTGCTGGCTTCACACTCCTTTTTGTAATAAATGGGAGCAACTGTGCAAAGGCTTTTGGATGTCCAAGGGAATTTCATCTGGCTCCTCACTGTCCTTTGGTTGTCTTCCTTATAGAGCCCCAGGAAGAAGAGGCTCACCAGCATGGGAATCATCTCTTGGGACTGGAACTTTTCCAGCTGCTTGTGTTTATAACTCAGTGTTTAATTTACCCTCTGCTAAGGAAACACGACTCCCTGGCCTGGCTCACTCCAGCCCTATAAAGACAGAGTTAATAATTTATCTCCTCATTCTAGCTCGGAATTTGTTTGTGAGGCCAACAGCTGCCTTTATTTTGGTTTGGAGCCCCTATGAAAATGCCATCATAGCATTCAGCTGCCTCCTGGCATTTACTCTTTGGACTCCACAGGGCAGAGAAGGGCTGCTGGGGGTTTCTGCTGTCAGACTGGGAGAACAGCCCTGTGCAGAGTCCACCCTTGAACCTCTGCTGTGGTCTCCTTTTTCTTGCTGACACTCAGGGCTGTTGTGCCTCCTGCCTTGGAATATGTTCCTGTTTGTCCTTTGCATCCCTCCTGAGCTCTTCTGTCTCCCTCTTCACTCTTGCAGGAGCTTGAATTAGTTTGGGGTGGTTTTTTAGCTTCAGCAGATCTTTGGGCCTGAGGTGAGGCAGGAGGAGGAGGATTGCTTGGAAGCACAGCCTGCTTTGTTGAAGCTGCCAGCAGGAAAGGACAAGAAATATCTTTCCCTGTTCCCTGCCCATCAATTTCAACAAGTAGGTTCAGCAGAGGGTGCAGAAATTGGGACCAAAGGTGGTTTGGAGCCATGAACCAGCCCTTCAGAAGGTGTCTGTAGCCCTGAATGGGGCTTGGCAAGGCCTTGGGCTGACAAACCGCCCAAATCACCTGCTCAGGTTCCTTCTCTGCACTGGTGCAGCCCCACTTGGCTCTGTTGGAGCAGCTCCTGCACTATCAGGGACATGGGAGTCAAAATAAAATAATGTAAAAATGCTCTCTGTTCACTGACTTAAATACCTGGGAGGTTTTAGTCCATTATTTTGCATTCCATATGGGAAAAAATCCAGACAGTCCTTTTACCCCTGACTTCCAGTGTTAATCCCTGCAGCCAAAGTGGGACAGCAGCACAACTCACCGTGTCCCAGCATTATTGCCATGAGTCCAGGGAAAGCCTGGATGAACTTCAGCAATGAAACTGTTTGAGTTTGAGTATCTCCAGCCATCACAGGGCTTCCATCTACGTTTTTGGTCACTTTTCCTTGTGTTCCCACAGATCTGCACGGCGGAGGTGGAAGTGCTCATGACGCGACTCCAGAACACGTTCCGGCAGGAGCTGAGCGGGGTTGGGGCCAGCTTGGAGAAGAGGTGGAAGTTTTGTGGCTTTGATGGGTTGAAAATGACTTGAGCTTTGGCTTAGTGCTGAAAACAGCAGGATATGGACACTGAGAAAACCCGGGATGCTTTTCCCTCTGTTCCTGATGATTCCCTCGCACGCACCACGGCCTCGGGGTACAATGTGTCAGTGAAACGAAGTCTGGAGCACCACTGGAAGAACCCTCAAGTTCTGCAGCTCCTTTGATCAGTTATTTATTAATGGGCAAGTGCTGTTCAATATATTTGGGGAAAAAAGCTCCTGCCTGACCCTTTGAAGCACAGCGTGTCGACTCTGTGTTCTGCCAATGTTGTATGTGTTTGTGTGCCCAAATCCTTCCTCCTCAACCTTCCTACCGGTAGGAACAGCCATAGACTGTCCTGAAGCAACAACAAAGAGGCATTTTTTGGTTTCAAGATCACAAAAAGGAAAAAAAAAAGTCTTTTTTTAGACATTTCTATGAATAAAACCCAAGGTATGTTTAAACAGAAGATTCAGATGGCTCAGAGCTCTCTGAGCCCAGGAATTGGTTCTTTTTTGTGCTGTTTTCTCTGTTAGCAGTTGTTGAGGTGGAGCCAGAGCCTCTGGGAGCCAAGGGGTATTCTGGCAGTGCCATTCCTGCTCTGGGTCAATCTGTAAGGCATTTCTTACATGGGGAGGATGTTTAATTTTCTATGGATGTGGGTTTTGGTGATTTTTACAACCCAGTTCCTCCACCCCCTTTGCTTTGGAGACCGAGCTGCAGCCAGCCCAGAATTCGCTGCTCCTGAACCTTCCCAATGCTGTTCCTCATGCTCCCAGTTCCTGCCAGGCCCCTCCCCAGCCCTCTGCAGGGGTTGGTGAGGGGCAGATCCCACTGTGGATTCTCCTGCCCTCCAGCAGATCCCACTCTCACCCAGCCTGCTGTCACCTGCAGAGCTCACAGCCATTCCTTGCAGGATTCCCACTCTGCTGTGCATCCTCACGTGCTCCTATGACGACAACTGTCACAGTTTTCCAGCTGCAAACTTCAGCTCCTCTCTGTTCCCCACTCTGTGGGCATTGCTGTAGGTGCCCTTCAGTTGGGCTGTTGATTCCACTACGTTTATGAGGGTGAAGCCCCACTTCCTACATGCCTACTCTTGGGCTCTTCCCTCATTTCTGACTCATCCACAATCCTCGTGTCTTTGCTGCCAGAGGTTCTCCACCCCCTGTCCCCCTGACATGGCTGAGGTGCCCACACGATCACAGGCACTTTCCAGTTGTGTTCCTGTGCACCTGGCACAGCATGGAGCAAACACCTGGAGTTGTAAACCAACCCATCAAACCCTCCAAAATCTGCTGGTTAGGCTGGGCTTGGAGCCAGGTATGGACGTGCTGGCTCTGCCTTTTTCTCCCCTCATCATTCCCTGCAGGTGGAAGGATAGAGGAGGGCACTGCCTGTGCTCCTGATCCCTTAGTGCTGAAGTCTCTCTGGATCCCTCAGAATTCTTCCTGCAACTTCACCCTCTAACACAGATGAACCATCGTCCCTGTTGTTGCTTCCACTGGCAGAGCCTGGTACCAGTTCTCCCAGGGCCCTGGGGGAGCTGGGATTGTCACACAGGAGACACACCTGTGCCAGGTGCTAACCTGTCACTATGTCCCCCTGTCCCTTCAAGTCAACCAGGTGGAAGAGGGTAGGGTGGTGTGTGCTCAGTAAGGCTCTTCTTGGGAAAATCAAGGAAGAAACTTTAGGACTGTTTCAGAGCCCTCAGGGCAGCTGTGGCTGGAGCACACCAGAGCTGGGGCAGACATGGGGTCAGTGGAATGAGCAGGCCCAGAGGCTGGATCTAACCCTGTGTGGGAGCTCACTCAGCACAAGGACTCACTGGATCCCATCTCTGTCAGCTGCAGGATGGGAGCTGGGATCAGGGTGGACCACCCTGTGAAGCCAGAGCCCCCTCCTGTGGGGCTGGAGGGGCTGGGGCTGTCAGGGGAGCAGGCAGGTTGTTCCATGGGGCAGAGCCAGGGCCTACTGAGCCATGGTGGGTGCTGTGAAAGCAAGTCAGGGCCAGAGCAGTCCTGGGTCCTGCTACCTCCCCTCTCCCACCTTTCCCTACCAGGCCCTTCCAGAGGGAGTGAGGTTTACCCCAGGAGAAGTCTGTCCTGCAGGTGGGCTCCCTGGCCAGCCAGGAGGTAGGTCAGGTGCCAAACACTCTGTCTCCACGGAGGGCTTGGAGTGGTCACCCCTGGAACTGGGGCAGCAGTGAGAACCCTGCCCATGTCTTGCGTGGGTGCAGGGATGGGTGACAGGGACCTTCCTGTCGAGACCAGGCTGCGCCCAGAGGGGCTGTTGCTCTCTCTGCTCCTGAAACCCAGCACTTGCCACGCTGGGAGCAGATTAAAACCCTTTTAAGAGAATGTTGTGAGTGGATGTGTCCCTGCAGATGAATGCTGTATTTTTAAGGAATAAACATTTTTTATGGGCAAATCTTGGCCCTGCTGCTTTCCTTGTTTTGTCTGGTGTTTGTTGCCTACCAGGGGAGAGGAGAGGCTCCATCCCAAGAGGTCCACCAACCTGGGGCTTCACCTTCCCTGCGAATGTTGAGAGCTCCCTGCTCCCTCTGCAGCCTCTGTGATGGTGTCTTCCCCAAGCACTGAATTTGGGATCCATGTCCTCTTTCCTCCCTCAGAGCAGCTGGAGTTTGCAGATTGTGGCAGTGTTGGGGTGGATGTGGCACAGCAGCACCAGTTTTTACTGGAGACAAGCACGGGTAGTGAGGTGATGGCAGAGAAAACAGAACTGGGCAACACCCCCGGGGTGCAGCTGCCTCTGGAAGGGGTTCTGTGCCATGGCTGTCTGTTTGGGAGGAAGCTACAAGCTGGGCTGTGTCCTCAAAGTGGAGCTGCTGTGGGGAAGGAAGCTGGTGGTGGCTGGTAGCTGCTGGATCAGGAGAGCCAGAGATCCTTTGGTCAGCAGGAAGGCCAGAACAGGAGCCTAAGGAAGCAGGAGGTGTCGGTGCTGAAAGGGAGCCTGTGGATAACCCAGCCCTTCCTGGGAAAGATGCTCTGGAGATGCAGAGCTGGCACAGGGTGCCCAGAGAAGCTGTGGCTGCCCCATCCCTGGGAGTGTCCAAGGCCAGGTTGGACAGGGCTTGGAGCCACCTGGGCTGGTGGAAGGTGTCCCTGCCCATGGCAGGGGATGGGAACTGGAGGGGCTTTAATGTTCTTGCCAACCCAAACCATTCCATGATCATCACCATGTCATGGCCCAAGAGCCTGGCTGTGGTCCCCAAGGTGCTGGTGGGCGTGTTAATGGGCAAGGTGCCAATTTTGGGTGTTAGCACATGTTTTGTGGGTTGCTGTAGGTTTGTGAGGCTCTCGAGGGTCTGTAGCCCCTCAGGGACAACCCACAGCTGTAGATCCATCCCATCAGGTCTGTGAGCTCCTCAATGCCAGAGCTGTGCAGGGACCCAGCAGTCCCCCAGAGCGGTGGAGGATGTGGAGGGCATCCGTGTGCCCTGCCTGTGCCAGACCCCGCTGGAGGCACAATCACTGGGAAGATGCCGTGACGGAGCAGTGGGAAGGTCTGCATGGAGAGCTGAGGGGGAATCCACCTGCTGGCCCTCACTGGCCAGTCCAGGCAGCACATTCCTAGTTCGTGTTTGACCTACCGGAACGGCCAGTGCTTTGGTGGGTGTCCTGGTGCCAATGGATGGGAGCGGGGAAAGCTCAGGATGGAAGGGATTGAGCAATGGTCGCTCCCTGCCAAGGCGCAGTGTCCGGCGTGGGAAGTGCGGCTCCTTCCATCTAACCCTGCCCTCTCTCCACACGCTGCTTCTGGCTCGTTTCTTTTGGCAGAAAATTTACATTCTCATCCCCCCCTCTCCTGCCCTCGGCCGCGGCGGCTCCTCTCCAGCCCTTCTCCACTTCTCCTGCTGCCTGCGGGCTGGGAAGGGCCCCCAGAGCCACGGGGAAGACGCTGCCGAGAAACCCATCATCCCGAAGGAAGAGCTGGGAGCCCTGGGAGCTGCTCGTCCTGCTGCAATAGGACACAGGGAAGGTAAATGAAGGCCCTTTATTCTAGCTGGGAAGAGAGAAACTTTGCTGCTGAAACTGGTGGAGCAGCTACAGCTCCTTGGGAATAAGCTTTTCCTCATGAGATTTCCATAAGTAAGCCCTAGTCCTGTTTTTGAGTTAGTAAGATTCCAGCTCCAGCATCCCTCTCCGAAGGGAGGGGCTCTGGCTTTGCCCCCTGTCTCTGAACATCGATTCCCTTCCCGTGGGGAGCCCTAGGGGCTGCCTGGGCTGAGGGAGGTCTCCTGTCCCATGGGGCTCTGCAGGGACACTCATCCCTGTCCCCAGCAAGGATCACCCACCCCTATTACCTGCCACGACACCCATCCCTGCCCTCTGCAGGGATCACCCACCCCTGTCACCTGCCAGGACACCCATCCCTGTCCCCTTCAAGAATCACCCACCCCTGTCACCTGCCAGGACACCCATCCCTGTCCCCTCCAAGGATCACCCGTCCGTGTCCCCAGCAGTGACATCCACTGAGCTGCTGTTCCACCGGGCCGGGGGTGCTGGTCCAGGGGCATAAATCTACACCTGGGGTAAGAAGCAGGGGCGGGTGTTTGGGGTTAACTCCTGAAGGATGGGTTTTGGGAACACCAGGGGTGGTGGCACATCACAGGGCTCTTCTCGTGGTGCCTGCGGTCGGACAGATAAACAGCAGCTTGTCCTTCCTGCCTTCTCCTTCCTGCTTTCCCTCTGCTGCTCCCTCTCCCAATCGGGATTCCTCCTCCTTCTCCTCACTCCGTGGTAGCCGCGTCCTCCGGGACAGTCAGGCAGTGGCTGTGGCCGTGGGCTCTGCCAGAGGGCGGAGCGTCACCTGCTCGCAGGTAATACCCTTCAGTGTGTCTGTCCGGGGGTTTGTCCATCTGTCCGTCCAGCTGCCGCGGAGCCGCTCCCGTCCTGCCCGGAGCTCCCGTCTGGCACTGCTGCTGCTCCTCCTTCGCTCCTGGTGTGGCAGAGGCACAGGAGCTGTCCGTGGCACACGGAGATGCTCTCAGATGTCACAGCCAAGGTGTTACCTGTGCTCCACTCCCCAGCGGGGCTGTCCCGGGGGAGCAGGATGGGAGTTATAAAAATCCTGGTATTGCATTTAGTTTAATCTGTCAGAGGACAGGGTTAGGTGGGATGCTGGGAAGGAATTCCTCCCTGTGAGGGTGGGCAGGCCCTGGCAAAGTTTGGCCAGAGAAGCTGTGGCTACCCCATCCCTGGAAGTGTCCCAGGCCAGGTTGGAGCACCCTGGACTGGTGGAAGGTGTCTCTGCCCATGGCAGGAGTGAGATGATTTTTGAGGGCTCCTGTAAGCAAACCAGCCTAGGATGCTGAGATGTAGTTGAATTCCTGTTTTGGTCTGCCCTTCTGGGGAGCTCTGAACAACTAGATTATGTTTATTTTCTTCTTAAATTTATGTAATTTTCTTGATACCTCTAGAAGGTGAAAATCTGGCCAAAAGGAACCAGCCCGAGGGGCTGGAGGTGGACAGCCAGCACTGACCAGGGAGTCTTACCCTCATCACTGGAGATTTCCGGGCATTTATTTTTCATTTTTGCATTAAGCCCTCTTTGGGGAGGCTCCTTTCCCAGCCCATACCCTGCCCCTTGTCCTGTCTGCTGCTGCTGTTGCTCTTTGGACCGGGCCAGGCTGTGCCAGGGCTGTGGCACAGGTGGCACCAGCCTGGAGACACCCAGGTTAGTGTGGAGTGAGGAGCCAGGTCCATGCAGGGGCTCTCCTGGAGGCTGCACACAGCAGGGAGGGCTCCCCAAAGGTGTGGGAGAGGGGATGGGGTGTGGGTGTGGGGCTGTGGTCCAGCCTGTGCTGGGGGTAAAGGGAGCTCTCTGGTCACGTGCAATTGTTTATGGGTTACAAGAGATGAATCATGGAAGTGTTTGCTTGGGAGGGACCTCAAAGTTCATCTCATTCCATGCAGGGACACCTTCCACTATCCCAGGTTGCTGCAAGCCCCCTCCAACCTGGCCTTGGACACTTCCAGGGACGGGGCAGCCACAGCTTCTCTGAGCAGCCTATGCCTCATATCCCTCATAGGGAAGAATTTCTTCCTAACAGCCAGTCTAAATCCCTTCTCTTTGCTTGGAAATTCAAAGTGAGATGTTGCATCTGGGGCACTTGCAGCCCCACTCGCTCTTTGGAGAGGTGACAGAGGGAAAAGTGTCTCCTGCAGAGACACCCTGGGCTGTTTCCAGCATCCCTGCCATGTGCCCCTGACTCTTTTATTGCATATCTGTGTGTTTTCCAGAGGATCCTTGTCTTGGCTCCTGTGCCAGGCCCTGGGATGCAGGCTGTGGCCCTGCAGAGCCTGTCGGAGCTGGAAAGGGCCAGTCTGCAGGAGCTCGCTCTGTACCGGCTGCAGGAGAAGCTGCTCCTGGGGGACCTCAGCCTGGACAGAGGTACAGCCTGGAGGGGATGGGAGGGGATGAAAACAAAGCCTCAAGGAGGGCTGAGACTGAGGCATTAATCTTGAGCATCCGCACTCCAGACCACGGGATGATGGTTATGCAAAGACATTTATGACACATTTTGGTTGTTTTTATTTTCCATCCGTGCTTTAGGCTGAGCCCCAGGGGCTCAACCAGCCTTTGGAGGGAATCGCGTGTCCACAGGAGTATGAGAATGTGACCCTGCCCTGTGTCTGCCTCCAATCCCCCCTAACCCAAACCAGATGTGACGGCTTGGCAAGGTCCCCTCTGGGATTGTCTGAGAGCCATTGGGATGGGACAGGCTTTGTGTTTGCATCCATGTCCGGCACAAATTCCCGATACTGGAAAGGGGCTTATGGGAGGCTGGAAGATGCACTGGGAGATTAATGGGTGGATAAATTTAGGAGTTCCACAGGGACTGAACACAGAGGCCCTGTTGGGGTTCCCAGGGCTGCCCAAGTCCCCTGACATCCTGCCAGCAAACCCAATGAGTTGGGGGTTCCACTCACTCCTTCCCTGGGGCACCTTTTGGCCAGGGATGCCTCCCTGCCAGGGGATGCAACCCTGCCAGGGGATGTCTCCAGCGCTGGGGTTCCAGCAGTGCAGGTGTAGAGGAAGCTCAGGGTTTCCAGCCCCGCTCTCACTTCCAGCAGGGCTGTCACCAGTACCAGGACAGATGGGGCTGGGACCCCCCAGGGATGGAGTCCTCCAGTCCCTGGGCACCTCTCCCAGGAGTGGAACATTTCCCAGTGCCTCATCCTGGGCAGCAGGGGACACCCAAGTTTGGTTTCCCATCTTAATTAGTATTTGTAAGGTTTCATGACATAAAATGAACTTTTAATCATAAAATGGCTTCAAGAAAAGTCCAGTAAAGCTCCTCTCTCCCTCCCAGAACTCCAGTTGTTCCAGGGCTACAGCACCAGTCCCTGGGGGAGTTTGAGCACTAACATCCTGGTTCCTTTTCTAGTCTGTTTTATTTTGGGCTGTTGTGATCCCATTTGCAGTGACACCCTGCAGCACTGGCTTCTCTAGGGACCAGTGCTGTGCCAAAAACCCTCCAAACCCCAGTATTTCCTTCCTGGCTTGTTAATGTGCTGCTGGATAATTTTTATTGGCTTCCATGTTGATGTTCCTCATTCCAGCTGTCACAGCTTTCCTCTAAATCTTACAAAATAACCCAAACAATCACATTTAAGCTGTTCCTAGGAAGAGAATTCTGCAGGAATGAGGAGCACGAGCCAGAATAGCATGATGTGCCCTTGAAGGACTCAGTGTAGGAAGTCACTAAGTTCTCAGTTTGTTGCTACTGGATGTGCAACATGGGAGTCCTCCAGACCAGGATGGGATATGTGATGGTATTTTGTCCAACTTTATATGTCTGTGCTCTGTAAAACATTCCCCAAAGCCTTTCTGGGCTGTATTCCTTGTGTAGTGCTGTGCTATCCTGGTACCTGCGTGCCAGTCCCTCCATCCCTTCACCCGGGGAGGATGATGCCCATCTCCAGGGCTGGTCCTGAGGTAGCTGATGCCCATCTCTGGAGCTGCTCCCATGGGACTCATGGATCCCTCATGGATCCCTCAGGGCTGTGGCTGTCACACCCAGAGGCTGCAGAGGAACAGGTATCTGTGAGGCGAGCCTGTGCTGGACCAGCTCCAAGATGCTGGTGCTGAACCTTCTTTTCGTCCTAGATGGAGCCAAAGGCAGTAAATCCATCCGGCAGAAGCTGGAGAGCTTCTCCAAGGAGAGGAAAGGTGAGCAGCCTCCCTTTTACCTGGGGTTTCATCCCTGCTATCAAGTGCAATTGGTGATTTTTGGTGGGGTGAGCTGGGAGGTGCCTGAATCCAGCAGGATGCTTCATCCCATGTTGTTTTGCCGTTTTTGGGGTGAGGTGGAACAGCCTGAGCATGACGGAGCCTGGAAGGCATGGACATGTGTGGATGGAACACGTGTGCACATGAATGTACCTTTTCAAGCTGTGCACTTATAAATGTTTCCACCTGCCCATTTTGCCCCAATCTTGATGCTTCCAGTTCAATTTTATCATCTCTTGAAGGACCTCAGTGACAACACTGAAGCATCCAGAATCCCAGAGCAGAGCCAGGCAGGAATGAGCTTCTCCACACTGGTACAAAGCCAACCCAAGGAAATTATTCCAAATATTAGCTCATATTTTACTACATGGATCTGTGGCTTGTGCTCCTAGGGTGGTGTGGAGGGTGGGGGTGAGGAGAGCTCTCCTTGTCTGAGGGATGGAAAGGGCCAGTTATTTGGGAAAATCACCACCAATACTAAGGCTGTTCTATGTCAGCAGATGTAGCTGAGGCAAACCCTGTAGAAAACTGGAGATTAGAATTTGGGAAGAACCGTTTGGTTAGGGTATTTGTGGTGATTTATGAAGCTTTTGCTTCACAGGTACCATGACACTTTCATGGGCTTATAACCAGTAAAAGGAGAGAAATTCCAGGAAAAACCAGCTCAGGCTCCAACAAGCTCACTGATGCAGATCAGTTTTCCTTCCTATCTCCCCCATGTCTCCTTCCTCTTCCTCCAGCATCCCATTTCCCATGCTGTGCCTTCCCTGCTCAACTCTCTGGCACCCAGGATCCCACCACACAGTGCTCTGGTGCTTTCCAGGGGCAGCAGCCTCCTCTGGGTTTGCCAGGTCCTTGGGAATGCTCCTCCCACCTTCCCCAGGTGCTCCTGTGGACAGGAAATCTGGGCTGAGTGCAGCTGGTGCTGCTTCTCCATGTGTCCCATGTTTTCCCCAGACTGCTCTCCCCACACCTTTGGGATCCCTCTCTCCCAAGTCATTGCCAACGACCGTGCCCACCGGCAGCTCCAGGAGGCCGTGGGGAAGAGCCGCAGGCTCTGCCTGGAGGTGGAGGCCACGGTGACCAAGTTTCGGGCTCAGAGGCAGAAGAAATCCGGGCTGGGCCCGAGTTGTGTCCGGGCACCTGATGGCAGCTTCTCGGAGGAGCCTCTCTCCCCAACTCTTCTGGACAGGAGCTCCTGGAGCCAGCGGAGGGTAATGGTCCCAAAATGGGCTGTGATGGTCCTGCAGGACCATCAGCAAGAAATGGGCTTTTCCTGTGTCTTTTCCTCACAAATGTGAGTTGGTTGTGCTCCAGGCAGGGCTGGTCCCAGGTTGCCCTCAGGGAAATGGGGATGTCCCTACTCCCCCTGGAGATGGACTGTGAGAGCTCTTACTGAGCCAGGGCTACCAGGAGGACATTTAAGGGTCCAGAGGGTTGGTTTAGCTTGGATATGGGGAAAATATTCTTCCCTATGAGGGTGGGGAGGCTCTTGTAGAGGTTGCCCTCAGAAGCTGTGGCTGCTCCATCCCTGGAAGTATCCAAGGCCAGGCTGGACAGGGCTTGGAGCAATCTGGGCTAATGGCAGGTGTCTCTGCCCATGGCAGGGGTGGAACAAGATGCTGCCCTTTCCCACAAACCTCTGAGATGGCAGCAGTGATGGTTCACTGGGATCTGGGGGGTCATTCCTGCCCCCCTGCAACCCCCCCTCCTCCATCCCAGGGGGCCATGTCCGTGGATTCCATCACGGACCTGAGTGACAACACATCCAAGCTGCTGGAGGCACTGCAGCTGTCACACCCCCACGAGCTGGACCCACGGAGAATTCCAGGCAAGAAGAAGACCTTGAGCCTCAACCCCATTACCTGGCAGGTCCCACGGATCGTGGACAGGTGTTGCACACACATTGAGACCCACGGTAAGGGCACAGGTGCCTCCAGCAGGTCCCGTGGGAGGCTGGAAAACCCCCCTGTGTGTGGTGGGCTGGAGCATTCCAGCCCAGCCATTCCCCAGAGTGGGAGCAGACAGCTGGATTAGTGGGCATGGATTAATTTGAAGGTTTGACTTGATTATCTTGGAGATCTTTTCCCATCTTAATGATTCTGTGATTCCTGGGGCAGGGCATACTCCCAAAAACCACCTATGGAGAGTCCTCTGGGCTGGGTGCTGCATCAGAAGGGAATGTCACTGAGAAGGGAGTGTCACCGTGTATCAGTGACCATCTCCTGGGGCCTTAACTCCCACTGCACATCCCGGCCCTTGCTCACAGTGGCTGTGGGGATGGGAACTCCTCCCTCACCCACAGACAAGCCCAGAAAATCTCACAGCTCCTCAACCTTTCCTTTTCCCCACCCTGCCTGGAGAGGGGAGGGTGCACACAGGAGCCCCTGCCATGGTGCTGAGGTGCTCCCAGGACCAGTTGGGATGGCACAGATCCATGGGGATGTACAGCACTAACCTGTCTGTCTCCCAGGCCTCCAAACTGTGGGAATCTTCCGTGTTGGGAGCTCCAAGAAAAGAGTTCAGCAGGTAAAGGGAGACTTCTACTGCATCCTCGTGGCCATACCACACCCAAGGGTCAGAGGCTTGTATGGGTGGGCACGAATATGGCAGGCACTGGTGTGGGGAGGTCTGACACATCCCAGGCACACACTGGATCACAGGAAGCCTGTATCCTGCTGCTGGGTCCTTCTCCCAGCAGGAGACCAGCCCAGCTCCTTCTCTCCAGGCTGCCTTTGGCAGACCAACCTCCATTCCCTGCTTGGCACATTAGAGCCAGGAGCTCCATCTGGTTCCACGGCCCATCCAAAGGGCAGCAGGGGGCTGTTGGGCTCTGACATGCTTTTTTGGGGTGCCCTGATTTGGGGAGACATTGGGAATAGCCAACTCTTGCATCCTGCTGTGGCAACAGCCCTCCTGACAGGATGACTCCTCTAAAGAGTAAGAACTGACTGTTGCATTATTGTCTTAATTTTGTCCATCTCTAAGCTGAGGGAAGAGTTTGACCAAGGGCTGGATGTTTTCTTGGATGAGCATCAAAGTGTTCATGATGTGGCTGCTCTGCTCAAAGAGTTTCTTCGGGATATGCCGGATTCCCTGATTCCCAGAGAGCTCTATGGAGCCTTCCTGAGCACAGCCAGTGAGTACCTGCAGAACAGAGACTGCACAGAGCCGTGGAGTGGGTTGAGTTGGAAGGGACCTCAATGCTCATCTTCTTACACCCCCTGCCATGGGCAGGGGCACCTTCCACTAGACCAGGCTGCTCCAAGCCCTGTCCAACCAGGCCTTGAACACTTCCAGGGATGGATCCTTCCTCACTGCCCTCCTTTTCCAAAAGCACTGGACAGTGGTGGGATGGGTGATGTGCTGCCTGGCACTGCCACATCCAGTTACTCTAATCTGTGGGTTTGGAGGATTTTGTTTTTCAGATGGATTATAATAATCCATCTGAACCAGGACAGTCTTTGACTGTAGGGCTGTGTGACACCCAACACCATCACCCCAACACCATCACATCACAACCCTTGCAGGGATCTCCCATCCCATTGTATGAAGGATGGGACACCAGCCTGGCTCCCTCCAGAGCTCATTCATGTGGATTTAGAGATCTGGAAGTGCCTGGTGGGCTGGAATACTCACTAGCAGCTGCTCTCTCCCCAGCCATGAAGGGGCCAGCACAGCTGGATGCCCTCCAGCTGCTGCTCTTCCTGCTGCCCCCCTGCCACAGTGACACCCTGCACCGGCTCCTGCGCTTCCTCGGAGAGGTGGCCCGGCATTCCGAGCACTCCTGGGATCCCGACGGCCGGGAGGTGAGGCTGATCCTGAGGGAACCACTGCACAGGGAAGGGCTGCTCAGGCTGTCATGGTTAGAACTGAGCAGAGCTGCAGCAAGCCTGGATGAAACCCTTTGGAAAAACCAAATCCTTCACAGAATCGTTGAGGTTGGAAAAACCCTCCCAGCCCATCGAGTCCAACCTGTGACTCATCCCTACCTTGTCCCCCAGCCCAGAGCACTGAGTGCCATGTCCAGGCATTCCTTGGACACCTCCATGGGTGGGGATTCCAAACCTCCCTGGGCAGCCCCTTCCCATCCTTGACCACCCTTTCCATGAAGAAATTCTTTGTGATGTCCAACCTGAACCTCCCCTGGCACAGCCTGGGGCTGTGTCCTCTTGTCTTTTCAAGACAAGAGGACAAGATTATCATGTCCATGACAGGCCTGGGTGACTCAGGCCACCTCAGGGATTTTCAGGGTGCCAAAAACCCCAGAGAGACCTGGCTGTGTGTCCATGGGGAGTACAAGGGGCACTTTTTGTGGACTAAATCTGGTTTCCCACATCCCAGTTCCATGAAAATACTTATGACTTTGCATTGAGGTTGATTTGGGTTGTTTTTGGGCAACTCCACTCTCTCTTTGATTTAGAGGCTGGTTTTGTTCCAAAGTGATGATATAGAAGTATTGATCCTTACCTGTTGGTAGGGACCAGGAATGTGAGACAATTGGGAATGAAGGCCCTAATGCAAGGAGGGATGGAACATGTGCTTCAGCACCTCAAACCCTTCGTGCTGGCCCTGCCACCAGCACGCCCAGCAGCTCATGTTCCTGCCTTGGGGTGGATGAGGATATCCTGGGACATCCCATGCTGCTACATCCATAATCTGCAGTTTCCTTTGGTGCTTCCTTGCTAGATTCCTGGGAACAAAATGACAGTTTCAAACCTGGCCACAGTCTTTGGTCCCAACATCCTGCAGAAGGAGAAGCCTGGAGAGAAAGATGCTGGTGCCCTGAACTTTGAGGACAGCGCTGCCATAATTCTGGTGCTCCAGAGGCTGATCGAGCACCACCAGGACCTGTTCATGGTAGGTGAGGCTCCTCAGGGCAGCTCCTCCAGACCTTCCTTCATGCCATGAAGGTCCCCTCTTCTCTGTCCCCTCCCACCCCAGGGACATCTGACCAAGCTTTTCTGGGACAGGGAACATCTGGCCAGCAGCAGAGGTGGCACCTCAGGGCTGTTTCTCCCCCAGAGTCCCAGTGAGGGGGGAAAGAAGAGTTAAAATGGGAGAACATAAGAGAGGGGAGGAGCTGGAAGGGGATGATGTGGGGTGGAGGTGCCACAGCCTCAGGCAGGTGTGGGGAGGATGTACCAGCAGGGAGAGCTTGTGAGGGTGGTGAGGGACAGGACCACTTCAGATCAGATCAGCTCTTCAGCAGGAGTCAGGGAGTGCTCATCCTGTCCTTGGGAATGTGTCACCCTGGGATTCCCAAAAGCTTTTTTAGAGTCATGAAAAGGTTCATGTGGGAAGGAGAGAGCTCTGGGGCCTCCAGACCAGCCAGATAAGGGCTCACTTCTAAGCCAGATCAAGCCTGCATCCAGCTGGGCTTTACTTCTTCACAGGGAAGGGGAGCTGTGACCTGTCCAGGTCCTGTCCCAGGACTGAATCATCATCAGGCAAGGGATTTTGTCCCTGCTCCTGCTGCACCTCAGTCTGTGCCCATCCTCTGGGAAGGGTCTGGCTCCATCCTCTCTCCACCCTCCCACAGGACACTTGCAGGCAGCAGTAAGAGTCCCCACAGGTCTATGGGAATGGGACATTTCTGGTCAGAAGTTTTGTAGCAGTTTTTGGGGTCTGCAGGGAGCAAAAGGACTGGGATTACCAAGTGAAAAGCAGAGCCTGTAGACCCTGGGGGGAGGTGTGGTCCATGACCACTTATTGTCCTGGAGTCCTTCCACTGTCCTCGGCTGCCTCTGCTCATTCTCCTGCCCAGGGGATCCCACGAATGAGTGTGTCCATCTCTGCCCCCAGGTCTCTCCAGAAATGCAGTGTGACGTCCTGAGGAGGCTGTTCCAGACAGATCCCGATGTCATTGATTACCTGCTGCGCAGGAAGTTCCCTGCTGCGCCGTGAGTCCCCTCAGGCTCCTCCCCGCATGGGGCAAACCCTGCTGATCTCCTTCCAGCCGTCCTCTTCCCTGCACTGCTTCTGGCCATGAGCTCCCCAGCAAAAGTCCTTCTCATCCCAGCTTTCCTATACCTCCGAGCTCCCTGTTCTTCTTGTTTCCTCCCCAGCCTGTGCCAGGTCTCTCCAGAGCATCAGAATCCCTCCTGGTGGTGTCCACATGGCTCTCATCCAGCCTCCTCCCCTGCTCCTGCCTCTCAGGGTTGCACACTGGTACCTGCTCCATGTTCGGCCTTGTCTGAAACTCCTTGGCCCTTGGTGTCCACATTTCCATGCATTTTTTGCCTTGTCCTGTGTGTCTGTGCCTGTGTGTTTTGGCTGCAAGATGGGACATTGAGGCTCAGAATTGGAGCTTGTGCCCTTTGCTGTCATTAAATACAGTGGGTAAAAGGACCTCGTGTCCCATAAACTGGGACCACCATCACAGCATCTATTGCAGGAGGGGATTTGCTCCCTGGGGTTGGAAGCAGAGGATCCTTGGAAGCAGGGGATGCTCTGGAGCCTTTGGTCTCCTGGTAGAGCTGGTGACTCTTCATCAAGAACTGACTGTCCTGTATGAAGGGTTTTCCTGGACCACAGGCCAAATCCAGGTCAGGTTGGACAGGGCTTGGAGCAACCTGGTCTGGTGGAAAGTGCTCATGACCATGGCAGGGAGTTGGACTAGATGGTCTTCAAAGTCCCTTCCACCTCAAACCTTAGATTCTATCATCTATGCTACAGCTCCTTGTCTGTCTTCACAATCCTTTTGGGACTGCACAGAGATGGCAGTCTTTGGGATCTTTGGGATCACTGCTAGAGGCCATTTGGGAGTGGATTTCACAATAGAAGCATTTGCAAATAGTATCTCTCTCTTGTTCTCCTTCCTCAGGAAGCCAGAGCGCGAGGATTCCACAGAGGAGCGTTCCCCATCGGCACTGCCCGGCTGGACACGCAGCCTGGAGAGCAGTGCGGTCTCCTCGCAGCTCTACAGCGACGTCTCATTCCTCAACCTGCACACTGGCATCTAGAGAGCCCTGGCCAGGCCCTCTGGATAGACTGGGCAGCCTTTCCCAGCACAAACCAGTCTTGTGCCTGCTCTGGGGGAGAGCCCCGTGCCTGTGCCCTGGGGGGTGTGCATGGGGGCAGAGCTGTCACACACGGGCTGTCACCTCCTTGCAGGTCCAAAGCATTGCCATGCCCTTGGCACAGCTCTGTCTCTGCCATCTCCTGCTTCACAGGAGTTTTGGGAATGAGATTCCCATCCCCAGAGCTGAGGGAACTGGAGCGTTCCTCTTTTGAGGAAAGGCTGAGGGTGCTGAGACTGTTCAGCTTTGAGGAGAGACAACTGAGAGGGACCTTATCAATGTATCTAAATGCTTTTGTAAGGGCCTGGAGTGACAGACAAGGGGGAATGACTTCCCATTCCAGAGGGCAGGGTTAGATGGGATATTGGGAAGGAATTCTTGTCTGTGAGGATGCTGAGGCCCTGGCACAAGTTGCCCAGAGATGGGCAAGGACACCTTCCACTCAACCAGGTTGCTCCAAGCCTCATCCAGCCTAATTCTGAACATTTCCAGGGATGGGGCAGCCACAGCAGAGCACTTTTCGGAGTAAAATAGTACTTTCGCAAACAAAACCAGGCTGGAGTGTTTGGTGGAACTGCTGCATGGGAAGGGATGAGGATGCTCAAAGGCCTAAAGCTCCATGTGGGTTTTCCTGTGTTCAGTGGTTTGCTCCATGTGGGTTTTCCTGTGTTCACATCCAGAATTGTTCCAAGGGTGATGGTCCATGGTTCTACATGACCTTTAAATTGCCTTCCAACCCGAAACACTCTGTGGAAAATGGAATGGTGAATTGCAGCTGGGGCTGGCTCTCCAGGAGCTTTGGGCTGGTGGGATGCTCCCATCACAGTCTCACAGCTCTGGGAACATCCTGTAGCACCAAGAGGGTTGTGAAGGACTGGATGAGCCTTTCCATGATGCTTAGCTGAGAGGGAGGATGGAGTACATATTCCACCACAGCCTGTGCCCAGTGATGGTCTAAAGGCACCAGAACCTTCTCAGCTGCACTGCTCGGGGCTGGGCTCTTATTTTGCAAAGGGCTACTGGAGGGATGGGTGGGGAAGTATTTCCTGGAGGAGTGTGTGCTGTGAGATAGCTGGTGAGACCTCCTGAGAGCTGATAAGCTCCAGAGACCAGCAGTGCTGTTGAGTCTGTGGGAGTGGATAAGCTTGGGACACCATGAGGCTGCTGAAGGCTCCTGAGGTCATCAGTGTCCACTGTGAAACCAACACCATGTCCAGCAGCTGCTCTGGGTGGGGTTGTTCCTCCTGCAAGAGCAGCCCCTGTGGGGACATTCCAGATTCCTTTGTAGGGTGGTGAAAAACTGGCACAGGTTGGGCAGAGCAGCTGTGGCTGCCCCATCCCTGGAAGTGTCCAAGGCCAGGTTGGACAGGGCTTGGAGCAACCTGAGACAGTGGAAGGTGACCCTGCCCATGGCAGAGGGTTGGAATGGGATGAGCCTCAAGGTCCCTTCCTACCCAAACCATTCCATGACTCTATGGATGGGACAGGGCTGCTGACACGAGGCAGCTCTTTACAGGAAAAGTTCACTTTCCCAGGGCCCCAGAGGGGCAGGGGGGGCATGTGGGGCTTGCTGGGAAGTGCCATCTTTTTCCTATCACTACTGAAACCATAATAATCACTGTAGGGTGTTTCTCCCACCACATCAGAAGCCGAAAACTGCTCAGTGTCTGTGGAATATTGCTGGAAACTCCACTTGAGGGCAGCCCGGCACCGGCCTGGCCATGGGCTCCTCCGAGCTGCACGGACACTCCTGCACCCGCAGGAGCAGCTGCTGGAACGCTCCGGTGCTTGCTTAGGGCTGCTCTCTTTCAGCCTCACGAAATAAACCCCCTCCGCAATCGGTTGCAAAGCTCATTCATGGAACCTCAACGTTGCTCCTCATCCGCTCCGGAGGGGCTGGTCTACTCTTGCCGTGCTCCAGATCCTGTTCTTGTGGGCTCTTTTCCCTGCCAGCCTTGAGTTCAGCTCGGAAATAATCGGGAATTTTATGTCTCAGCCTTTCTTGACCCCAGATCACTGGGAAAACGGGAGGAGAGAATTATGTCATTCTTGAGATTGGAAAAGCCCTCCAAGACCACCGAGTCCAGTCGCTCCCCCAGCACTGCCAAGGCCACTACGAAGCCATGTCCCCAGGTGCCACATCCACATGGCTGTTAAACCCCACCGGGAATGGGGCCTCCACCATCCCTGGGCAGCTGTGCCAGGGCTGGACAGCCCTTTCCAGGCAGAAGTTTTCCCAGTATCCAACCTAAAGCTCCCTTGGCACAGCCTGAGGCTGTTTGCTCTTGTCCTGTCGCCGTTCCGTGGGAGCAGAGCCCGAACCCCCCGAGCTCAGACCCCCCCTCCCGGCCCCGGGACCCCTCGAGCGCCGCCGTCCGTGGGGCGGAGCCTCCTGGAGGCCCCGCCCAGGCCTCGACCAGGCCCCGCCCACCCATCACCGGTGCGGAGCCAAAACCGCCGGGACCGGGACCTGCCGCTGCCGCCGGGACCGAGCGGAGCGGAGCGGAGCCCGCCCAGCAGCCGGTGAGTGCCGAGCCGAGCCGAGCCGAGCCGAGCCGAGCCGCCTCCTCGGAACCCCCTCGGAATCCCCCCGCCCGCAGGGACTCTGGTCCTGTATCTCTCTCAGCTCGCTGCACATCCCGCCGGGAATCCCCGTTGGGGACTCCCGGACTGTCCTGACCGGGGCTTGTAGTCCCTTCCAGCCCCCATCCACGTGATGCCAGGCTGCTCAGAGAAGCTGTGGCTGCCCCATCCATGGAAGGGTTCAAGGCTGGGTTGAACGGGGCTTGGAGCAACCTGGGATAGTGGAAGGTGTCGCTGCCCATGGCAGGAGTAGGACTGGATGGTCTTTAGGATCTCTTCCCACCCAAACCATTCCAGGATTCTATCAAGCCCTTGCCTGTGCAGGACCATCTCGTAGTGGGTTGAAGCCCAGCTCAGCTGTGGGAGCAGCTGGAGGGATGGCTGAGGTGTCTGAGGAGCTGGATGATCCCAGAGCAAGACTGGCAACTGCCTGAGAGAGGGGACCCGGAGCCTGGCTCTGTCCTGTGCCCAGCCTGGGGCTGCTCCCAAGAGGCTCCTGCCGGGGCTGCCTGCCAGGTGGGTGCTCCAACACCTCCTTGTTGCCCCCAGTGATGGCTGAGGAGCTCAGTGACCTGCTGAGGGAGTTCGATGAGGTGATGGAGGACTTTGACCGAGGCCCTGCATGTCAGTACCAGCAGCACCTGGAAGAGCTGAAGAGGAAAGCGGGACACAGTGTGTATGACAGCGGCATCGACGAGCTGGAGAGTGAGTCTGGGGCTGGGGAGGGACATTGGTGAGCTGGAGAGTGAGTCTGGGGCTGGGGAGGGACATTGGTGAGCTGGAGAGTGAGTCTGGGGCTGGGGAGGAACATTGGTGAGCTGGAGAGTGAGTCTGGGGCAGGGAAATGAAATGGATGAGCTGGAGAGTAAGTCTGGAGTCTGGGGCAGGGAAATGAAATGGATGAGCTGGAGAGTAAGTCTGGAGTCTGGGGCAGGGAAATGAAATGGATGAGCTGGAGAGTAAGTCTGGAGTCTGGGGCAGGGAAATGAAATGGATGAGCTGGAGAGTAAGTCTGGAGTCTGGGGCAGGGAAATGAAATGGATGAGCTGGAGAGTAAGTCTGGAGTCTGGGGCAGGGAAATGAAATGGATGAGCTGGAGAGTAAGTCTGGAGTCTGGGGCAGGGAAATGAAATGGATGAGCTGGAGAGTAAGTCTGGTGTCTGGGGCTGGGAGTGAAATGGATGAGCTGGACAGTGAGTTTGGGGCTGCAGAATAAGGAGCTGTGGGGAAGGAAAGTGTCTGTCTGGGTGGAAGCTTTGGGGTTCCTCCATGGTAAACCACTGAGTTTCCTGCTGATGCTGCCTGACTCATCCCTGGTGGGCTGAGTGAGTAACATGGGGGATGAATGCTGGATCCTGGCCCAGGACCCGCCAACATCTGCCAGGGCTCCTTCTGCTGGGCTGGCTGCTGCAGGACTGTGGGAGGCTTGGGATAACTGGGAACCAAGAGGGACCCAATTCCCTCTAATAACCCTAACAGTCCTCATGACTGTTGCCCAAGCAGCCTCTGGTGCTCTTTGACCTGGGTAAGAAGCTCAGGTCCCTTTTTCCAGGCATTCCTGGCAGCAGGGGAAGAGCAGGCAGGCTGTCCAAGAGTGAGGGTGGACCTGGCACCCCGTGCCGCACCCACAATTAGTCCTGGCTCCTGCAGTGTGTTCACAAGGTGGCTGTGGCTTGGGCAGGGACTGATACTTTGTCTCTGCAGGTGCCAGCACATCCCCAGGAAGCAGCCTCAACTCCAGCGAGGAGCACCTCAACACCCCAGCTGACACTTACCCCACCAAAGGTGAGCCTGACTCTGTCACAGGGGGTTTCCCAGTGCTTCCCTCCACATACTCAGCTTGGTGACAACAGGCTACCATTTATTGGGGCTGTCACTGGGGTCCTACAGGGTTAGGAGGTGGGAATGAGCCCTGGTGTTCTAGTGGGATCCTGGAACAGCCATCAAGCTGGATTGGTGTGTTCCTGGTCAAGGCTGGATTGGCTGGGATGGGAGCAGCTGTGGTTAGGAACAAGGGGTAGGGGTCTTTCCTCTCCCAAATGAGAGGGAGAATGGGAAGACCTGACTGTGTTTCTCCCCACCAGCTAAGCTTGGTGACACGCAGGAGCTGGAGGAGTTCATCGCGGACCTGGATAAAGCCTTGGAGGGTACGTGCCCACTCTGAGCCCTGCACTTCCCACCTTCTGGGGCTCCTCCACTGCTCCTGGCCAGCTCCTTTCCTGCCTGGGGGCTTGGAGCCTGGGTTTGGCCTCAGCAGTGGAACTCTTCCTGCTTTTCTTTTGGTGGGAGGCTCATGGATGTCACCTCCCTCTTCAAGCTCTTTCAGCTGGGGCAGAAATACCAAGGCTTAAGTGTCTTCCCTCTCTGCTGCCTCAGTTTCCCCCAGCTGAGGAGGTGGAGGTGCTGGTACTTGGGAAGGGGACTGGGGACATGAAGGCCATGTTAGTCCTGGCAATGAAGCCCCACAGGACAACCTGCAGAGCTGTTGATGTTTTGGGGAAGATGCAGAAGTACCTGTGGCTCTCTGCCACAGAGAGCAGCATGAAGGTGCTCTTTGTTTGGGGGAGAAGGACAGCAGGGGGAAAAGAGGATTTTTCTTTGTGGTATAACCCAGCCCTGTGGAAATAACCCATCTGGAGGGAGGAGAGTGGGTCTGTGCAGTGGCAGAGAGGGGAATCCAGCCTGTGGGTTTTCTCCTCCTCCACGTGTTTCTGTCCTGGTGAGGTCCAGGGGGTGTCCCTGGGGAAAGGGGTGATGCTGTGCTGGGCATCTCTGTGGTCTGGTGAGGTTGGCTGCTCCCCAATAGCTTCCTTGATGGGGAAACTGAGGCAGAGGCTGCACTTCCTCTCACAGGGGCCCCTGCATGACAGGCTGGAGGCAGAGAGAACCTGATTAAAAAAAAAAAAGATGTTTCCCCCTGCACAGACTGTGTAAGGCACAGTTCTGGTATCTGTTCCCTTCCCTGAATATCCAAAGTGAGTTGTCTGGTGGGAAGTGTTTCTCTGCAGGCTCCAAATGTGCTGGAAGTGAAACAGGAAGGGGACCAGAACTGTCCTCCCTCCCCCAGATCTCTGCTCTACCCCTGCTGCTGGTGAGGCTGAGGGTCCAGTGCAGCCCCAGCCATCCTCTCACCGTCTTCTTTCCTCCCTATATTCCCCTGCAGAGATGTGAGATGTGGTTGGAAGTTTGGAGAGGAGGATCCCCAGCAGCCGAGCCCTCCAGATGCCTCCCTGCTGCACCCTCTGCTTCTGCACCCACCCCAGGCCGGGGGCAGCACCCGGGGCCGGGCTGGGGACATGGAGAGAGACACGCAGTGGGGACAGACCCCCCTGCTGCACCCTCTGCTTCTGCACCCACCCCAGGCCGGGGGCAGCACCCGGGGCCGGGCTGGGGACACGGAGAGGGACAGGCAGTGGGGACAGACCCAGCCACGGGACAGTGGTGGCAGGACCCTGCCAGTGCCAAGAGGGGAGAGCCCTGGGTGGGCACCGGGCTCTGCCCTGCAGGGGGGCTGGTGGCTCCTGGGACTGAGGGGTCTGGGGGGGTCTGTGCCACTGCTGATGCCAGATTTTGGGGAAGATCAGCTTGTGGGGCATCAGCGTGACCGTGGTGTCCCCTCCAGGCTGGGAAAGCCTGTTCCCCTGGTGGCATCTGTCACAGGTGGTGGCAGCCACTGCTGCCCTTTGCTTTGCATGGGGAACACCAAATCTGGCCCCTCCCTGCCCCCCAAGTGCCTCTGCCCCGGCTGCTGCTGCTGTAAATACTGTAAAAAGGATGTTTGGAGCTGTACAGAGGGAATGTGTTTCTATAAACAGGATTTTAAGCCTCTGCTTGTATGTGTCTCTCCTTTTCCTGTTGGTGGGGCAGGAGCAGGGATTCCTGGGCTATGCCCTGGCCCTGGAACCGCCTGCTGGTGGGACTGGCATTGAAAGAATGGGGGGAGAGACCTCAGGGGAGCAAATTCAGCAGCTTATGCCTGCCTGAAGGAGGGTATTGGATTGGGAACCCCTGGTCCTCCATTCCACTTGGAAAGTGTGGGGTGGGAGAGGAGGCAGAGTCCATCCCTTTCCCCCTCCATTGGCTCATGGAGATGGGCCACTGACTGCTCCTCTTGCTGCTCTGGGGGTCCTGCTTCCAAATGGATATGCCCTGGTGCCACTTCCTCTTGATATTGCCACTGGAACAGCCCCAGGAACAAGTGCCCCAGGATGTGTGTTTGGAGCCCTCTGCCAAGCTGAGCTTGGATTGAGTTTGGCCATTGAACGGGATGATGGGTCCTCCCAGGTTTCCCCTTCTGTGTTTCCCCATTGGAGTTTCCCTCCCCAGGAGCTGCCCCATGAGCACTGGGGTGACTGAGGAGGAACGTGCGGCTCTGCTTGTCTCTGGCTGGCAGCGCTGCCCTCCCTCCCTCCCTGCGGTCTCCGCGTGGAGCGGCATCACACGCGGCTCTGCTGCAACTCTCTGAGCAGGGAACGCGCAGTTTCGGGTTCTTCCCTCCTCGCTGGCCCGTGGGGGCCGAGCAGGAGGACGCTGGTCAGCTCGTTTGGACTGAGAGCTGCCGCAGGAACCTGCTGAGCCCGCACTGATCCGAGCCCTGGGAGGAAGGGCAGGAGGGTGGCAGCGTCTGCTGGGCATTCCCAGGCCCCGGGGAGGGCAGGAATGGGGGAACTTTCTGCTGTTTTTCTGTGATGTCAGCGCTGATCTCCCTCCCAGACGGACTCCGAGGGGGTGAGAGTGTGTGGCGAGGTGTGTGTTCAGAGTATCTGTGACACTCAGCGATCTCCCCATGATACTCTGAGACCTGCCTGTGACACTCGGAGACTCGCCCTTGGTGCTCTGTGGGGACACACAGCCCTATCACTGGAGCCAGGGCAGCAGGAGCCGCGGGGACTGTCCCCGCCGTGCTGGTGGCAGCACCCCCGTGTCACTGAGGACGTTTTTCCCCTCTGAGTCACCGCACGCCGCGTTTCGCCCCCGTCGTCTCGCTCTGACTCTGGGGTTTATTCCACCCACGGTCCCGTTCTGCCCTCGGGCATCAAGAGCTCCTTCCCAGCCTCTGTGGGAAGGGGTTTTTAACCCCCCACCCCTAGTGCAGTCCCCGATGGGTCACGGTGGTGCTCGGGCTGTCGCTGTCCCCAGGTGCCACTCACCCCCTTGCCCCCTTTGGCAGCGGCAAACGTTGCCAAGCAGCTGCAGAAATAAATATTTTCCAGCCCCAAACCTGCTGTGGCTGATACACCCCTGTGACCACAGCACAGCCCTGGTGAAGCTCCAGGGGTTGTTTGTTGTGGGGGTTGCCAGGAGCGGGTTGGGGTGTCACCCCAGGCTCCTCCAGCCCTTCAGGGCTGGGATGGGTGTGTGGGTGCTGCGTGCAGAAGCCTCTCCGGGGCTCATGGAACCTCCCACCCCACTGACACAGCTGTCAACATCTGCTTGGGTTGGGGCTGGCAGTGGGCACAGTGCCAGTATTTTGTGGGGGGTAACAGGGACCTAAAGCCAGCCCTGCCCTGCCTGTGCCAGCAGCAGCTCAACCTAAACCTCTGTGATGGGCTTCCCAGGGCAGTGGTGGAGTCCCCATCCCTGAAAACGTTCAAAACCACATCTGGAGGTGGCAGCTGGGGACATGGTTTAGTGGTGGCCTTGGCAGTGCTGGGGAAATGGTTGAACTCTGGTCTTGGAGGGCTTTTCCTACTTAAATGATCCCATGATTCAATCTATGGCTTGTGCACGTTGGTGAAGCAGATTCCTTGGGCACAGCGTCTCTTCTGCTGTGACAGGGGCTGGATCTTTTTTCCTGGAGACCTCAGGAAGGGCTTGGGGACACAGCTGGGTGGCGGGGTGGCACTGAGGTGGGGGCTGTGGCGTCCACTGATCTGTTGTGTAGGGCTGTTGTGTAGCCAAGGAGGACCCCTGACAACCCCCACGCTCACGGGGAGGCTGAGGCTGAGCAGGGTGGTGGGTCAGGGGGTCTGTGGGTTGGAGGGTCTGTGGGTCAGGGGGTCTGTGGGCCAGAGGATCTGTGGGCTGGAGGGTCTGTGGGTTGGAGGGTCTGTGGGTCAGGGAGTCTGTAGGCCAGAGGGTCTGTGGGTCAGGGGGTCTGTGGGTCAGGGGGTCTGTGGGTTGGAGGGTCCGCTGGCCTTGCTGTGCACGTGCTGAGGAGGTGCTGCAAAAACAATCAGCAGGAACACGCACGTCCTGCGACACGGCGGTTCCTCCCCAGGGGCCCCTTCTCATGGCAGCTCGGGGGGAGCTGGAGCAGGGCTAAGGAGCAGCTGGGATGGGCTGGATGGAGTGTTGGCTCTGCAGAGAGTCCTGAGAGGGACCTGATGGGAACTCACCCTCTGGAGGCACAGGTAGCTGATGGTGCCAGAGCTGGAGCCTCCACCAAAAGCTGGGAGCTCCTGGTCTAGGCTGTCAGAGTGCAGGCAGCTCCCCATCCCACACAGGGAAGAATCCCAGCCCTGGGCAGGCTGGAGCAGGGATGTGGCACTGCACGGAGCCACCAGTGAGGCTGTCACAGCTCTGAGTGCTCCCCACTGTGCTCCCCCAACAGCTCGAGGGTTTTCTTAGAAGTGAGAGCAGCGTGTGCGGGACAGGAGCCACAGGAAGTGGGCAACCAAGCCCAGGCAGCTGCAAGGGCCTCCTGCCTGCAGCTGTTCCCTCAAACCCAGCTTTTCTGGAGCCCACGTGGGTATTTGCCAGCTTAGCAGGTGCTGAGTCCCACACACTCCCACGGTCCTCAGCGAACGCCTTTCTCCAGGCTGGGGATGCAGCTCCAGCCTGCGGCAGATCTGACATTGTGAGGGCCTGGATGGATGTGCTGGGACATGGAGGGGACAGCTTTAGCAGAGGTGGCCCTGGCTGGAGCCAGTCACCTCCCTCACTGACTGCAGGATGAGTGGCCAGAAGCCTCCCTGGTGCCCACCACTGTAGGGACCACCTGTGGGCAGGTGTTGCCCGTGTCTCCCAGCTTTCCCCCTCTCCATATCCCCAGGAAGAAGGGATGTATGGAGGCATCCCTCAAGGCAGGACCACCATGCAGATGCCAGGGCTTCAGTCTGTGCCTGGGAGCTGATGGAGCTGCACACAGCCCCTCACCCTCCCCAGGCTTGATGTTCCTCAGTGAAGTTGCTCCCACCTGGAGGGAACTTTCCAGCCTCTGGCAGGGTAAAAAGAGTCACCAGAGCTCCCCTGAAAGAAGTTGATGCTGTTCTGCACTTCAGTGAGGAACCTCAGCTGTCTGGGGAAGGGAAGTCCCCAGCTGCCCAGACAGTCTGGTTGTGGTGATGTAAGAGGCTGTAACTATTTTGGGAGGCAGTGCAACCCTGGGGATGCCACCTGCTCTCTTTCCTGTAAAGCCCCATCACATGTTTGCACGGAATTGTGGAATTATTTGGATTTGAAGGGACCTTAAAATCCATCCTGTTCCACCCCCTGCCATGGGCAGGGACACCTCCCACCAGCCCAGGGTGCTCCAAGCCCTGTCCAGTCTGGCCTTGGACACTTCCAGGGATGGGGCAGCCACAGCTTCTCTGGGCACCTGTGCCAGGGCCTCATCCAGGGGACGAATTTCTTCCCAATATCCCATCTAACCCCGCCCTTTGGCAGTTTGAAGCCATTTCCCCTTGTCCTGTCACTCCAGGCCCTTTTCCCAGGTCCCTCTCCAGCTCTCTTGGAACTGCTTTAGTCAGTGGAAGGCGCTCTCAGGTCTCCCAGGAGCCTACTCTCCTCCAGGTGAACACCCCCAGCTTTCCCAGTCTGTCTCCAGAACACAGGGACCCTTGGAGTATGGTGAGACTTTTCCACATTTACAGGAAAGAAGGGAGAAGTTGGGCTTTTTTGGGTTTCCCAGCAGGCTGGTGCCTGCAGATTGGGGTGAGGAGGTTCCTCAGCAGTGCTGACTCCTGAAACAATCCCTGGGGAGTCTCTGTGTGACCCCCAAATGCCCAGGGGACAGGAGAGCTCCACAGCATGGGTTGGTGGGCAGAGGGTGCATCCACCTATCCCGGGGATGCCAGAATCCATGGATGGGAGGAGACAACCTCCTCTGGGTCCCCCCTGAGGTCCAGAGCACAGCAAGTGCCCGTGATTAGAGCTCTCTCTTTGGTGTTTCTTTCTCTGGCCACTGCTCAGCCTCTGACTTCATCCTCCAGGTATCCAGAGAGACAATGCTGGTGGTGGTGGCCAGCAAGGCATCCTGTCCCCTCATCCCCCTCCCTGCCCCCAGTCTCTTCCTGGGATTGTTCTGCTCCTCTGGCCAAGGGCTGGATGTGGTGTCCCCCGGGAGCAGGAGGGATGAGCCTCACGTGCCTCATGGCTGCTGGAGTTTCGTTCAGTGCTGGAGCACGATCAGGGCACGGGATGAAGCAGGGGAAGGTCATCCTGTCCCTGGGCTTTCCCCTGCTGCCATTCCCTCCACTCCATTAGGAGCTGCCCTCCTGCCCTGTGCCATGCCAGCCAAACCCCTTCGTCTGACGTCACCAGGCCCGAGCTGGGCCGGGGTGAACTCCAGGGAGAACAGCAGAGCACGGCTCAACCAGGACATGCTCCCTGCTGGCTGAGCTGGCATTAACCTCACAACTGAACTAATTAATCCAATACCAGAAGAATCCAGCCTTGCGTCCATTCCCTGGCTCCAAGCCTCCATTCAAGCAGTGGCTAAGCCTGCCAATACCTGTCCCTGACATAATCCCTCCAATTTCTGTGCCTGGAGACCGGCAGTCTCTTCTGGCAGTGATCTTTGGACCTGGAATATCTGCTTTTCCCTTTGCAATTCCTTGTGTTGGGAGCATGATGCCCAGACACACGGTCCTTCCTCGTGTGTCCCACAGGTCTCCAAGTCCTGCCCATCCAACTGCTGTAGGGAGTATTTAGATTGTAAAGTTCAGTTCTTTACCCATTTTGCTGTGATATTTGTTGGTGGTTTGGGGGTTTTTTTCTGGGTTTTTTTGAAGGTGTGTTTTCAGAATCCCAGAATGATTTGGTTTGGAAGAACCTCAAAGCCCACCCAGTGCCACCCCTGCCATGGGCAGGGACACCTCCCACCAGCCCAGGCTGCTCCAAGCACTGTCCAGCCTGGCCTTGGACACTCCCAGGGATGGGGCAGCCACAGCTTCTCTGCCCAACCTGTGCCAGGGCCTGCCCACCCTCCCAGGGAAGGATTCCTTCCCAATATCCCATCTACCCTTGCCCTCTGTCTGTTAGAAGCCATTATGCCTTGGTCTCTGCTGGCTCCAGCAGCATTCCAGCTGCCCAGGCGAGGTGGGGGGACACTGGATGCTCCCAGCTCCCCCCTGGCCACGTGTTTCCAGCTTCTGCTATTTCAAGGCTTCCTGTTTCCCTGATCCAAGTGGCTTCCTGGCAGCCTGGGGCTGTCCCTGCCTTGGTGGGACAGGACTGGGCTCCACATCCAGCCAGGGGGGTTAGTTCTTCCTTCTAGTGGTGCTTCTGAGTATGGAAAAGAGTGGGCAGGAAACTGGGGCTGTGGTTCCTCCCCCATGGAGCAGCCCAGTCCCAGGTGAGGGAGCTGGGGGGGCTCAGCCTGGAGAAAAGGAGGCTCGGGGGGACCTTCTCCCTCCCTACAATTCCCTGGAAGGAGGGTGTAGCCAGGTGGGGATCAGGCTCTTCTCCTAGGGAACAAGGGACAGGATGACAGGAGATGGCCTCAAGTTGTGCCAGGGAAGGTTCAGGTTGGGTATCAGGGAAAATTTCTGCATGGAAAGGGCTGTCCAGCCTTGGCACAGCTGCCCATGGCAGTGGGGGAGTCCCCATCCCTGGGGGGATTTAACAGCTTTGTGGATGTGGCACTTGGGGACACGGGGCCCTGGTGGCCTTGGCAGTGCTGGGGGATGGTTGGACAAAATGGTCTCAGAGGGCTTTTCCATCCCCAACAATTCCCTGATTCCATGGCTCTGGGAACACCCCAGGGCTCTCTGTTCCTCTGGGTTGTCACCCAGCAGGGACCGGCCAGGCTTCCAGACCCGGAGAGGAAACCAGCGGGTTTTGAGCCAGTGGCCATGGGATGAGGAGGAGGAGGAGGAGGAGGGGGAGGAGGAAGAGATGCCCTCACGGGCACGGCGGCAGAACGGGAGCTCTGGGACACTCCCGGCCGGCGCTGGGCTCTGTCCTGCCCGCACCGCTGCTGCCCTCTAGTGCTCCCGGCACTGGGACTGGCGGCACTGGTGGCACTGGTGGCACTGTGAGGGGTGGGCTGTGNTCTGACGTCACCAGGCCCGAGCTGGGCCGGGGTGAACTCCAGGGAGAACAGCAGAGCACGGCTCAACCAGGACATGCTCCCTGCTGGCTGAGCTGGCATTAACCTCACAACTGAACTAATTAATCCAATACCAGAAGAATCCAGCCTTGCGTCCATTCCCTGGCTCCAAGCCTCCATTCAAGCAGTGGCTAAGCCTGCCAATACCTGTCCCTGACATAATCCCTCCAATTTCTGTGCCTGGAGACCGGCAGTCTCTTCTGGCAGTGATCTTTGGACCTGGAATATCTGCTTTTCCCTTTGCAATTCCTTGTGTTGGGAGCATGATGCCCAGACACACGGTCCTTCCTCGTGTGTCCCACAGGTCTCCAAGTCCTGCCCATCCAACTGCTGTAGGGAGTATTTAGATTGTAAAGTTCAGTTCTTTACCCATTTTGCTGTGATATTTGTTGGTGGTTTGGGGGTTTTTTTCTGGGTTTTTTTGAAGGTGTGTTTTCAGAATCCCAGAATGATTTGGTTTGGAAGAACCTCAAAGCCCACCCAGTGCCACCCCTGCCATGGGCAGGGACACCTCCCACCAGCCCAGGCTGCTCCAAGCACTGTCCAGCCTGGCCTTGGACACTCCCAGGGATGGGGCAGCCACAGCTTCTCTGCCCAACCTGTGCCAGGGCCTGCCCACCCTCCCAGGGAAGGATTCCTTCCCAATATCCCATCTACCCTTGCCCTCTGTCTGTTAGAAGCCATTATGCCTTGGTCTCTGCTGGCTCCAGCAGCATTCCAGCTGCCCAGGCGAAGTGGGGGGACACTGGATGCTCCCAGCTCCCCCCTGGCCACGTGTTTCCAGCTTCTGCTATTTCAAGGCTTCCTGTTTCCCTGATCCAAGTGGCTTCCTGGCAGCCTGGGGCTGTCCCTGCCTTGGTGGGACAGGACTGGGCTCCACATCCAGCCAGGGGGATTAGTTCTTCCTTCTAGTGGTGCTTCTGAGTATGGAAAAGAGTGGGCAGGAAACTGGGGCTGTGGTTCCTCCCCCATGGAGCAGCCCAGTCCCAGGTGAGGGAGCTGGGGGGGCTCAGCCTGGAGAAAAGGAGGCTCGGGGGGACCTTCTCCCTCCCTACAATTCCCTGGAAGGAGGGTGTAGCCAGGTGGGGATCAGGCTCTTCTCCTAGGGAACAAGGGACAGGATGACAGGAGATGGCCTCAAGTTGTGCCAGGGAAGGTTCAGGTTGGGTATCAGGGAAAATTTCTGCATGGAAAGGGCTGTCCAGCCTTGGCACAGCTGCCCATGGCAGTGGGGGAGTCCCCATCCCTGGGGGGATTTAACAGCTTTGTGGATGTGGCACTTGGGGACACGGGGCCCTGGTGGCCTTGGCAGTGCTGGGGGATGGTTGGACAAAATGGTCTCAGAGGGCTTTTCCATCCCCAACAATTCCCTGATTCCATGGCTCTGGGAACACCCCAGGGCTCTCTGTTCCTCTGGGTTGTCACCCAGCAGGGACCGGCCAGGCTTCCAGACCCGGAGAGGAAACCAGCGGGTTTTGAGCCAGTGGCCATGGGATGAGGAGGAGGAGGAGGAGGAGGGGGAGGAGGAAGAGATGCCCTCACGGGCACGGCGGCAGAACGGGAGCTCTGGGACACTCCCGGCCGGCGCTGGGCTCTGTCCTGCCCGCACCGCTGCTGCCCTCTAGTGCTCCCGGCACTGGGACTGGCGGCACTGGTGGCACTGGTGGCACTGTGAGGGGTGGGCTGTGCTGGTGGGGCTGTGCGGGGAGGGGGTTGGCTCCTTCT
>VWZD01003421.1:239944-291707 GCA_013396695.1 Sakesphorus luctuosus | reverse complement strand
GGTCATTGATGTGATTTCTGAGTCTGGGTGCCAGCGATGGGAGAAATGGGTCAGAGCGGTGTAGCCCGTGGACCCTCCGACCCCTCTCTCCCTGCTCTCGTCCCCCTCCCCTTCCATAACGGGGCGCGTACCGCTTTAAGAGCCCGGCGCCCACACCCAAGATGGCACCACATGGCTGCTTCAGCAGCGATTTTGCGCATGCGTAAGAGTCGTGCCAGGAGGAGTGGGGCGGGGCGAGTGGACCAACTGCTCCAACGGCGCCCCGCCTCTTCCGCCCGCCCCGCCAGAGGAGGCACCGGAGGGGCCGCGGGGGCGCCGGGCCCGCGCCGGGCCGGGCGGGACGGACCGACGGACAGACAGACAGACAGACAGACAGAGGTGCGGGGCCGGGACAGAGGCCCAGACGGACAGAGGTGCGGGGCCGGGACAGAAGCACAGACGGACAGAGGTGCGGGGCCGGGACAGCGGGACAGACGGACAGAGGGAGAAACGGACAGAGGTGCGGGGCCGGGACAGCGGGACAGACGGACAGAGGTGCAGGGCCGGGACAGACGGACAGAGGAGCGGGGCTGGGGCCGGGCCGGGCCGGGCAGGCCGAGGGGAGCCCGGGAGGTGCCCGGTGTAACGGTGCGGCCGCTCCCCCGGTGTGTGCGGCCTTGCCGTGGGTCCCGCTGGGCACGGACGGGGCCGCCGCAGCGGGAGCTTCGCCAAAGGTGGTGTTGGAAGTTGAGGGGAGTCACGGAATTGGAGAGTTTGGATCCCCGCGCCGGGCGGGACTTGCCGGTGTGACGGGAATCAGTGACTGCCCAGTGCCGGAGGCCAGGGCTGGATGGGATATTGGGAAGGAATCCTTCCCTGTCGGGGTGGGCAGGCCCTGGCACAGGTTGGGCAGAGAAGCTGTGGCTGCCCCATCCCTGGGAGTGTCCCAGGCCAGGTTGGACGGCGCTTGGAGCACCCTGGGCTGGTGGGAGGTGTCCCTGCCCATGGCAGGGGTGGCACTGGATGATATTTAAGGTCCCGTCCAACCCAAACCATTCCAGGATCCATGTCCCGTGTCTGCAGTGTCACCAGCCCCCTGCTCCCGGTGCAGGGCTGACCCTGCCCCCTCAGGAAAGGTCCTGTGTCCTGGCTGTGCTTCCTTGCCTAAGTCACTCCTTCTCTTCCAGCAGCTCCAGGAAGCACCAGAGCAGAGGGAGGAGCAGCTGAGCCTTGGGAGAAGGTACTGATGCCACTGGTTGGATGGGTAAATGATCCTCTGGAATGCCCACTGACCTCTCTGTGGGGGAATGCTGGTGGTGGGAGTGGAGAAAGGGAGCAGGGATGGCATTCCCTCCTGTCTGCCCCTGCTGCAGCACGTGGGGGCAGAGCTGGTGCCCCCCGGGCCCAAGTGGGTGCTCAAGGAATGCCCCTGTCTGCAGGAGGCTCCAGGAATAGACAGGGTGAGAAACAGAGCAGCTGCAGTTTGGGAATCCTGGCATACAGTGAGTGTTCCCAGCCTCTGGTTCTGGCAGCTTTGCTTGGCCAAGCTTTAAAGCCTCCCTTACCCTGGAGGTTGTTTCTCAGGTTTTTGCAGCCAGAATGAATGGAAAGGTTTGGTTTTTATGTGTGTGCAGGGCAGGGGTTTGTGGAAGGCCCAGGGCAGGGTGTTCCAGGTGTTGGTGGTTCTGCTCCAGGCTCAGGGGAATGGGAGGCAGGACTGGGAGCACCAGCACTTGGGAGGCTGCTGGGATGTGGCTGCTGCTTTGACTCCCCTTGTTCCCAGAAGAACTGGAAAACAGGATCGGTTTTGTTTTTCTACAATGCAGGAATGGTGCTTGTGTAGAATAGAGAGCTGGTTTTAATTCTTTGGGGTGTAGCAGCCAAATCATCTTTTGGCCTTGCTGAGCTGTCCCCACCCTCTGCAGGGGCAGGGAATGGTCTCTGGTGGGTGTCCTTACACTTGGCTGTACCAAAATACCTTTTGGGACTTGGCTTTGGTTTGCCCAGGGTTTCGTGGTGCTGTCACTGATGGATGTTCTGCAGGAGCTGAAGTGGTTTGGGAGCAGCTCCCAGCCCCGGGCAGGTTGTTTGCTGGAGCCGTGTTGTACCTGCTCCTTCTGTCCCTCCCTTGCTCTGCACTCCTTGGAGTCAGCAGCAAACTCCTTTGGTCTCTGAGTGGACTCAGCTCACCATCCTCAGCTGCCACAATGCTCAGGGTTTGAAAAATCACCGTGGGTCCTAAAATTCCAAAGCTCCTTCCTCTGCCATGTTTGTAGGAGGTTCTTGGGAAGCTGAACCACACAAAGGTGGTTTTCTTTTCCCCTTTCCCTCTCCATACAGCTGTGCTGCTGCTTCCTGTTGCCAGGTGCTCCTGGCAACTCCTTTGCCTTTCAGGATGGGATGAGATCTGATTTCCATCTAAACAAGTCCCTTTGGTCCTTCTCCAGCGTTATTTTTTCTGTCTCATTTGGCCCAGATTGTTTTTTATTTAAAAAAATCCTCAAGAAGCCATGAGGCTGGTAATGAGTAAGAAATGGATCTGTAGCATGGATATATTTCAGGGAATACCTGTCAGGGATACAGGATTCCTTTGGCCCCAGCTGCCTTGGCAGGGCAAAAGCTGCTTGTGCAATGGCCACGGTGTCACCTGCAATTAGAGGATAACGAGCTGCTTGGCACAAACAGCTGGTTTATGGGAGGGGTCATGGGACAAGCTCTTGGGTTGGTTGGTGTGTGAGCTGGGCAGGGGTTCAGCAGAGAGGCTCCAAAAGCTGGGCAGGGGTTCAGCAGAGAGGCTCCAAAAGCTGGGCAGGGGTTCAGCAGAAGGGCTCCAAAAGCTGGGCAGGGGTTCAGCAGAGAGGCTCCAAAAGCTGGGCAGGGGTTCAGCAGAGAGGCTCCAAAAGCTGGGGAGTCCTTGCTGCAGGGAGGTGGTGGTGGGTGCTTGGGGACATCCCCCGAGCACCAAGGCTTGTGCTGCTGCCCCTGGGTGTGTGTGTGGGGTTTGCAGCGCAGGGTGATTTACACAAATTCTCTTTTTTCACCTGGGAATAGCATGTTCAAGGCCGTATCTGTGGGGTGGCACCCCCCATCCTGCAGGTGGAGGAGCTGCCTGTAGCCCCCTGGCTCTCAAGGGTCACTTGCTCCTTCTGCCCCTTTGCCCTGCATCCACCTTCACCCCTCCTCCATCCCCAAATCCCATACTGTTTCTTTCCCTCTGCCACAGTCCCTCATTTTCCTCTTCCCTCCTTGTTGTGGAAGGTGGAACCAGCTGTGTCTCCAGCTGGATGTGGTCACCAGTGAGGGAAGACAAACCTGTCCCGCAGAATTCCCCACCTGGGGCGTGTTCAGGTAGTGGTAGAGTTCATCCATGTGGTATCCCAAGCCATCTGGGAGTTGTGGGAGTGTGACAGGGCAGCTGGAGCCTCGGGCTGCACCGCCTGCGGGGGCTGGCACTGCTGACCTGGCCATGGCTGGTCACGGACTCATCCAGCAGGTTTGTCCAGGGCTCAGGTGGAGTGCCCAGCGTGGATCTGACAGCGTGAGACTGAGCAGTCCTGAGCACTTTGCATCATTCCTTTCATTATTCCCTCTGGGATAACAGCTTGCTCCTGGTTGTGCAGCACAGCTCCACAGGCAGCTGTTCCTGAGGGGCTGCCAGCCCTGGTTTTATTGGTCATGGAATAGTTTGGGTTGGGAGGAACATTAAAGCTCTTCCAGTCCCACCCCTGCCATGGGCAGGGACACCTCCCACCAGCCCAGGCTGCTCCAAGCCCTGTCCAACCTGGCCTTGGACACTCCCAGGGATGGGGCAGCCACAGCTTCTCTGCCCAACCTGTGCCAGGGCCTGACCACCCTCCCAGACAGGAATTCCTTCCCTATATCCCATCTAATCCTTCCCTCTGCCAGTGTGGACCCATTTTTCCTGTCTCTCCATGGATGAATTTTTGTTTTATTTGGAACAAGGGATGCTACAGGCGTTCCTGAAGTTCAGGGAGAGGAGCAAGCCCAGCTGAGTGCTTTGGTCAGACAGAGCAACCAGGGGCATTTTGGGGTGGGAGATTCCCCTCATGTCACTGTTTGTCTTCTTAACAGTCCTTTTGCCTCTTCATGGCTTTTTCTCCAGAACATTTGGACACTGAAATGTTCCAGTTTGTGCTGTTGCCAGGTGAAAGGTGAGGTTGGAATGTGTGTCCTGCTTTGGGAGAAGGCTGGAACCATCTGTGGAAATTCAATGAGTCCTGGGAGCAGCTTCAGTGCTGGGAGTCCCCCTGTGGTGTGTGTGCCAGCCTGTTCTCCTCAGTGCCTCAGGGTTCAGAGCTGCTGGGCTGTGATCCAGCACTTCCTACAGGCTGCCTTTATTCCTCCTTTCTTCAGCAACTTGTGTCTGTTTTTTAAACCCTCTACAAGGCAGGAGAGTGTGTGATTCTGATCGAGGAGGTGCCTGTGAGTGGGATGAAATCCCACTTTCTTGTTTTGACAGAAATGTGTGACATCCTGGGTAGCTGGGATGGATTTGGTGGAGAGGGAGGGGTTGGAAGGTTCCTGGTGTGCTCAGCTCTCCCCGTGCCAGCCGTAATTCCCACTGCAGTTGGCAGCAGCTCTGGGTCATTCCTGCTGCTCCCCAGGAGCCCAGCAGCAGCCCTGGCCTCTGACTCTCCTCCCCTAACCCTTCCCCTTGCCACAGGGAGGCTTTCTGGGCTGTTCTCCCCCAGGATTTTGTGCAAGTTGGGGGCTTTTTGTTTACTTTGTGCCTGAAAATCCCCTGTTAAGTCCATTGTAGCCCATATTTCAGTATTTTGAGTGTTTTCTACCTTGTCAAATGAGGCAGAGCTGCATCTCGCTGAGATGAGTCTTAACCCGACTCCACATGGTACTGTTTGGATTTCAGTCCTAAAAACAACACCAAAATGAGGATGTTCAGCTGGGAGAGACCCAGTGCTGCGTGTTCACAAAGCATGGAGTGAAGCCTTCCAGCTGACACTTGATGCAAGGATGACACTAAACTGCACTATAAAAAATATTTGGAAATACCTGTTGAAATCTTGCTTTTGCAGCCATGGCAGTCCTTAAAAAATAAAGGGGAAAAGGGAAGGAAAAGGGGAAAAAGAGGTGGTGTTTGAGGTGAGGTGCTATTTTATTAGTGGTTATTTGGCTTCTTTTTTTTTTGTCTGACAGATTTGGGCATCAGCTTTCTCTGTTAGATGTGTAACAGGAAGTTCCTGTTTGTTTTGAATTCCAGGAAGACAATTAATTGTAGCAGATATGGGAAGAATGGGATGAGTGTAGGTCAGGTGTGGATCCTCTCTGTTGGTGTTCACAGGTTGTGGTGCATGGACAGTGTGTGACTGCCAGGAGGGACATTTATAACCTGAAAAGTGGAAGTCAGTTTACAAAATACTACAAAATGAAGTTACAAATCTGTAACTTATTCTTTGGGAAGCAGAAAATTATCTTATCGGCTGCCCCATCCCTGGGAGTGCCCAAGGCCAGGTTGGACAGGGCTTGGAGCAACCTGGGCTGGTGGAAGGTGTCCCTGCCCATGGCAGGGGTGGGATGACGTGGTCTTCATGGTCCCTTCCCCCCAAACCAGTCTGGGATTCCATGATTCTGGGTGTTCAGATCTTCTCCTCGTGCATCCAAGCCTCGTTGCAGTTGTTTTTGTGCTGGCTGTGCCAGGGCTGGTTTCGTGGGCTGCTCCCGTGTGTGGCACCATCGGAATCTGTGGGTTGTGGGGCTGGACCCTCTGGACCCTGTCCCAGGGAGAAGATGGAGAGGGGTCCTGAAGCCTGTTGAGGGCCTTCACTGCCACGTGGGAGTCCCTGACCCCACTCCTCAGTGTGCACTTTGGCTGTGGCTCCTCCAGTGCGGGCTGTGGCCATCCCACTTGGAAATTCATCCAGTGTGCAGCCTGTCCCCATGAGAAAAACACAGCCCGTAGGGGTGTCCTGCTTCCCAGAGCTCTCCTGGGGAAGGAGCTGGCCAAGAGGACAAGCTGTGCTTGTGATCCAGGTTAAGACTAGACCTTTTGGTTGGAGGTGGCTTTGGAGCCTTTGTCCAAGACTCTGATGTTTCCAGGATGGAAGCAGCGCCGGATCAGTCCCTAAAATGCTCTGCCATGAAAACCATCTGCGTTTATCCCGGCTGTTTCCCTCTGGGTCATGTGTTAGTCACACTCTTCCCGTGTGCTGGGAGGGCTGGTTGGTGGGAAGGGTTTGCTAACCCTGGGATGCCTGTGGATACCTGGGAGTCACCATGTACCAGCCACACAGGTATGCTGGGAAAACAAGGCTCTTGGGTGATCGTCCTGCATGGAGCGGTGACAGTGATGTCACCATCCTGGATTCCCAACGGGGCTGGGAATGGCAGAGAAGTTGTTGTGTTTCGGTGTGGAAACTGGTGTAAGTAACTGAATTTAGTCTGAAAAATACAGCTCAAAATCCAGCAGTGACCTCCCCTCAACTGATCACAAACTACCTGTAAATTTGGTCTTTTTCGTTTTCACACTGGGCTGCTTCTTGTCAAAGTCTTAAGCTGAAAAGAAGCTGGAAGTGGTTGTGAAGAAGCTTCTGGGAAGAGGCATCTGAGCTGAGTTTGTGGCTTTTTAACTGAGAGTCAAAATGGAAATGACAGAAAGTTTAGGAGGGAAAAAATGAGGTTTCCTGGAGACGACAATGGATGGAGCAGATAACTGAGGGAGTAACCAGGAAAAGACATTCCTATTTGTGAGTTGTGATGTACCTGTGCTCCCAGCTCAGCTGAATTTGTGCTAAACAACGTTTCTTTTGGCTTTGGAGGATTGATGCTGGTTGAGCAGGGCTGGCAGTGCCTGTGGTCACAGCTGTGCCCTCACCGGGCATCACCTCGGTCCGTGCCTGCCGGAGCGGTGTGGAAGTGCCTGTCCTGGTTTTGGGATGGGTGTGTTTGCTCTCCGCCTCCCCTTGGGAATTCCAGTGTCCTGGGCTGAGGAGCAGCTCTATGGAGTGCAGGATTATTCCAGCAGAGGTGATGCAGGGGTGGCTGTGGGGACACGGGCTGTGGGGTCTGTGGTACCTGAGCATCCCAAGGTGGCAGCGAATCCTTAAATGTGCTGTATCAGCCTGATGTGCAGAAGTGCCAGGGAATCCCAGAACATCCCAAGGGTTCATCCTCTGCTTTCTGCCTGGTGACCTGTGACAGTGCCTGTTCCCTTGCATGGAGAGTGTCAGGGCAGGGCACCCGGGGGGGCCCGTGTGAGTTCTGTGTCAGAGAACAACAAAAGAGCCCCAGACAAGCCCTAAAACAATCCAAGTCTTTGTGTTCGACTTGTGTTGGTAGAATTCCCAGTTTCCCACAAACCTCCTATTGTTCAGGCCAGAGGCCCTGGCCCAAGACAAGCAGCATTCCCGGTGTGTTTGCCTTTGCTGGAGCAGCTGCCGAGGGTGAGAGGCTGCCTGGAGTGCTGGAGTCCCACTGGCCAGGCCAGCCTTGTGCAGGGCCAGCACAGCTGTGTGCAGAGCTGAGGGGGAGGGAGAGCTGCAGGATTCTGCTCCTGCCTCACTAGTGTGAGGCTGAGGGAATGCCAGAGTCCTCCTGGAGCACCCCAGGAAGGGAGCAGTCACTGAATCCTGGAATGATTTGACTTGGAAGAGACCTTGATCTTTATCTACTGCCATGGGCAGGGACACCTTCCATTCGACCAGGTTACTCCAAATCCTGTCCAACCTGGCCTTGAACATTTCCACAGCTTCTCTGGGCAAGCTGTGCCAGGGTCTCACCACACAGGGAAGAATTCCTTCCCCAGTATCCCATCTAACCCTGCCCTCTGTCAGTGCAAAGCCATTCCACATTGTCCTGTCACTCCGGGCCCTTGTAAATTTGGTGTAGTTTCCCATCTACAGAAACAGGTTGGTCATAGTCACTTCAGACAGCACAGGGAATTGGGGCAGGGAATGACTTGGAAAAATAACATTGTCTTGCCTCCAGCAAGCCATCGCTTTTCTGTCACAACATGAGAGAGAGGCCTGGTCCCTCCCTGGGGGATCCATTTGGCAGCACAAGAGTGCATGAGGCTTCTGGCTAAAAATCTTCCTGCACAGGGTTCCATGTTTTGAGAGCTGGAATTCAGCAGAATCCAAACCAGCTCACTTAGTTTGTCCCTCGTTTGTCCTCTGCTCGAGGAGGGAAATGTGTGGGTTTTTAATGGCACTTGAGCCTCTGGAGTGGTGATGTTGCCCAGAGAGCTTGTGGACTCTCCATCTCTGGGAGTGTCCAAGGCCAGGCTGGACAGGGCTTGGAACAACCTGTGCTGGTGGAAGGTGTCCCTGCCCATGGCAGGGGGTTTTAAGGTCCCTTCCAACCCAAACCATTCCAGGACTCGGAAGAAAGCCTGGCTCTGCTGACTCCCAGCCAGGCACTGGGATGTTGACATAACAGCTGAAGAGCTACATTTTTTTCTCCTCTCCTTTGTTTTTTCCAGTTCCAGTTGGTTTATTCTGCACGTTTTTTCTTATTTGTATCCCATTGGATCTGGTAGTTGTGTGAAGGGATTGCCTG
Organism: Sakesphorus luctuosus; assembly: GCA_013396695.1. Classification (NCBI taxonomy): domain Eukaryota; kingdom Metazoa; phylum Chordata; class Aves; order Passeriformes; family Thamnophilidae; genus Sakesphorus; species Sakesphorus luctuosus. Next base: position 283,196 of record VWZD01003421.1, on the reverse strand, counting down.
AGAGCCGTGTGGGGCTGGGGAGGAGGGGGAGCCTTGAACCATCAAGGCATGGCTTAGATTTGCTGAACTTTGGAAAAAGCCCACTGTCTTGCGATCCAAGATTCTGGTTTTCCAGAGGAAACAGCCACTAGGTGGTAAGCTGGCTCCTTCCCACAGCGGGAATGACTCCAGAGGTGGAGTTGCTGCCCACTCCTGGTGTTGTTCTCCTGCTGTGATGTGTGTGTGGTGCTGGTGGAGCTGGGGACAAGCCACGCCCCTGACAGGCAGGGAAAAACGCTGCAGGAGCTTTTTGCACGCTCTGACTGGGAAAACCTCGAGCCTGTGTGCTGGAAGGGCTGCTCCCAGTGTGGCAGTGCTGGAGCTCTGCAGGGTTACAGCTCACCAGGGTGGTGCTGGGGTGGCACTGGGCAAGCCAGTCTGCTGGGTGGCATTGGAGCATGGAACAAGATGAACATCTGGGAATGTCTGGTTTTTCTGATTGGGAATCCCGGCGAGGGCTGAACATCCTGGCTGAGCTGGGGCTGGTGGCAGGGGGACAGCGGAGCTCCGGCTTCCTGGCTGTCACCACTGTCATCTGAGTCACTTCCAGGCGCCGTGGGGACCCTGTCGGGTTCTGCCTCGTTGCTTCCCTTTTTCTTCACTGCCATGGGGAGCACCAGGGCGGAGTAGAGAGCTGGAGGAGGTGGATGGGGCAGCTGGAGGAGGAGGATGGTGTCACTCCGGCGTTGGGGACACCGGGAGCCCTGGGGTATGTCTGTGTGCTGGGGGCTCCCAGCAGTGCCAGGGCCTCTGGAAAGAGGCAGCTGTTGCCCAGTGAAGATTAGTGGTAAATCAACAACTAGATAGCACAGAGTGGTGGGGGGTTTTTGAATCTTATTTCTTATGCGTGTGGTTTAGCCTGGGAAAGCATTGCTCACCTGTAGAGGGAGCATTTTGGTACCAAAAGATGAGTTAAACCTGCCGTTGGGCACTGCCGCGGGGCTGAGGGGGAGAAGTGAGCACTGAATTATCCTCCTTGTGTCCTCTGTGCTGCCAGGTGTTCCCTGGGCTCAGCTGAGGCTGGAAGGTGCTGTGTTTGCTGCCTTGATTTTGGTTTTTCAGATTGTAAATGAGAACAAACTCGGGGAGGGACTGGGGGGGAGCAGGAGGTGCCTCTGCTCCAGTGTCAGCTCCTCAGGCAGGGGTTCCGGCTGCCTGTGCAGGAATTGGTGCTTCTTGTGCAGAGCAAACAGGTTTAGTTGGGATACTGGGGAGAAATTCTCCCCTTGGAGAGTGGGTTGCCCAGAGAAGCTGTGGCTGCTCCACCCCTGGAATGTCCAAGGCCAGGCTGGATGGGACTTGGAGCAACCTGGGATAGTGAAAGGTGTCCCTGCCCATGGCAGGGGGGTGGAACTGGGTGATCTTTAAATGTCCTTTCCAGCCTAAACCATTCTGTGATTCGATGAGTACAGAGAGATTTTAGCTTCCCTTCCCACATATTTCCACACACACGCAGAGTGTTATTGGAAAATCCCTGTAAAACTGTGTTGTGCTGCCCTGTGACACGAGGACAGAGTTTCCTTAGTTCCCTGCCATGGTGGATGGGCCATCCCTGACTCCTGTGCTGGCAGCTGGATCCATGGTGCTCCCTGGAAGGGGCTCACTGGAGGAGCCCCGCACACAGCACTTGGATGACATTTAAATATTTAGCTGTTGAACACTGACTCTGAATTCCTGGCTTTCTCCTGCCCTCAGCTCTCCATGCCACACTGTCTCTGCTCTCAGGCAGCTCCCGTGCCTTCCCCAGCACCTGGCTCCCCTTGGCTCCCTCTTTCCTGGGATATTCTGCACCAGTTTAATGAGAACACAGGGCTGAAAAGTTGAGGAACATCACGTTCCACAGCGAAGAGCCCGACACGTCACTCCATGTGCTACCAAGGCTTATTTTTTGTGTGCTGTCGTGGCTTTTTCTGTGTAATAGGAAGTGTTTTCTGCAGAGTGTGTAATTCGGCCTGTTGGGAAGTGCTGGCTGCCTTTTCCTTTCCTGGAATAAGGCCGAGCCTCATGTTTGGTTCCTCTCTTGTTCTGTGCAAAAATATCAGTGTTTGTCACACATGGCCAGTGTGTGCCCAGGTGGGCAAGAGGGCCAGTGGCACCTTGGCCTGGATCAGCAATGGTGTGGTCAGCAGGACCAGGGCAGGGATTGTCCCCCTGTACTGGGCACTGGAGGGGCCACTCCTGGAATCCTGGGGCAGTTCTGGGCCCCTCATGACAGGAGGACATTGAGCTGCTGGAGCAGCTGAGGGAGCTGGGAGGGCTCAGCCTAGAAAGAAGGAGGCTCAGGAGGGACCTTCTGGCTCTCTCCAATTCCCTGACAAGAGGAGGGAGCCAGGTGGGAGTCAGGCTTTGCTCCCAGAGGGAACAAGTGACAGGATGAGAGGAAATGGCCTCAAGCTGCACCAGGGGAGGTTTAGGTTGGACATCAGGAAGAATTTCTTCATGGCAAGGGTGGTCAGGCCTTGGAAGGGGCTGCCCAGGGAGGTTTGGAGTGCCCAGCCCTGGAGGTGCCCAAGGCAGGACTGGCCATGGCACTGAGTGCTCTGGGCTGGGGGACAAGGTGGGCATCGGGCACAGGGTGGGCTTGATGGTCTTGGAAGTTTTTTCCAACCTTAATGATTCTGTGAGTCTGTCTTCTCACAGAGATGTAAATATTCCCACTTCTAGGCAGCAAGACCTATTTGTGAGGCTCAGACATGATTTTTTTCCCCAGTTTAGTTTATCGTTTTCAGAGCTTGTGTGTTTGTAGTTTCCCTGCTGTTCTGGAGAAGAGGACAGACAACAGGTCTCATGTTGTGGTCTGCTATAGGTGGCTCTTTGAGATGGCTGGGCCCCAAAACAAGCACTGCAAACCTGTGGAGAGCAGTGTGGAGGTTATTTACTAAATACATGGGCAGGTGGCACTTGCCTTGGCTAACATGGTGTTGACCCAGGTTATTTTGGCTTTGTAGTGTCACCATCAGCAGAGAGAAACTCATTCACAGCCTGTGGGAGGTACAAAGGAGAAAAAGGAAATATATTGAGAAGCTTTTTAGACCAAGAACTTTGAAATATTGTTGTGTCTGCCCCTTCCCTGGGAGTGTCCAAGGCCGGGCTGGATGGGACTTGGAGCAGCCTGGGAGAGTGGGAAGTGTCCCTGTCCATGGCAGGGAGTGGGACAAGATGGGCTCTAATGGCCCTTCCAACCAAACCATTCCGTGATTGTACAATTAATTGATTTTCTGTAGAGGAAAGCGTGACTGGGCTGGGCTGCTCTGTGTTAGGGATGTGGTTGGGTGGCAGTGGGTGACACAGGATGGAACAGCTGAGATGGGGCTGTTGCTTATTTTTGGGGTGGTTTGCAGTTTGTTGTCTCATAGCCTTGGTGAAGCCTCTCTTAGGGCTGGCAGCTTGTTATCCAGCATCCTGTTTGAGCCCTTTTCCAGCAGTGGACTGAGGAGCAGTAGGATCTCTGTTAGGGATGGATTCTCCTTTGTGGGCTTGGTTGCTAAATTTGTTCTTTTGAGAACTTGGGCACCCCATTGCTGTCACATTTGTGGCTCCCCACTTGGGTTCAGAAGCCATCCTGGGACCTGCTGCTTGTTTGTAGCATGTGGCAGTATGAAATCTAGTGCAAGAGAATTGTAAGGCTTTTCCAAAACCTTGGAATTCCAGCCTGAAATTCAGGTGTCATCGCTGCATCCACCCTTCCCATGGGAAGAGCAGTGCAGCCTCCTCCAGGTCTTGAGGGTCGAGTGTCCATCCAGTTGGCTTAGAAAATGAGTTTTCATGCTTGTGCTCTGAACTGCTGCCCTTTTCTCTCAGGTTTGGAAGCTCTGGCCATGGATCAGAAGGGCTATCGCCGGGGCAGCTTCCAGAGCAGCACCAGCGATGAGGATATGCTGGAAATAGCTGGAGCATCTGTGGACTTGTCCATGGCAGACGATGACCCACCACTCGACAGGGAGATGGGAGGTAACACCCATGAGCTTTCTTTCCCCTTTCTTGTTTTCCTGATGGCTTTTGGTAGGATTTCATGGTAATGTTTTCCGTGTGGATCCTGCTGGACTCTGCCCGGGATGGGCCTGGTGTTTCCTGGCCCCAGGGTGAGGAGCTTGCAGGATTCCATGCTGGATTCCATCCCTACCTGTGTGGTTCCTGTGCTGTGAGATGTAGCATATCCTCTCCCACTGTTTGGCTTTCAGGGCTTATGGATAGTCCTTCCTGGAGTGTTCCAAAAGAGCAGCTGTAGGGAAGAGCTGGCAGTGCCAGGAGGGGGAGGGATGTGAGTGCCATGGGCAGGGATGGATGACAGCACTGAGCTGTTCCTGAGGGGTTGTGATATTTGCAGAGCCCCTCCCCTCCCCTCCCCNNNNCCCCTCCCCTCCCCTTATTCTGTAATTTTAAAGGCTTTTCCTTGTGGAGAGAATCTCACACTGACAGCAAAGAAGAGTTTGTTGGCTTCCCCTGCCAGCCCTTAGCTGTCCAGAGGGTCTGTTCCCCCTCTGGGAGTCTGACATTAAATTAGTGCAGGAGGGATGAATCTGCACGGGTTTGCTGAACTTTGGCACTGCACCAGCAGGTTTTGCCTGCTTTTATCCTCTGTGAATTACCACAAGTTTCTGTAAAAGCAAGAATACTTTATCTGGGGCTCCATGCCTTCCTATGAACGTTCTTGTCCTCTTCTTCCCCTGCCTCTCTTACTGTGGGCCAGAAATTCAAAAGAAATCCCTCTGGTTTGCTTCCCAGCTGTGTGCTCTGCCTCTGGAATGGAAGACAGGCTTCCCAAAAGGATACCTGCCAGGAGCCCAGTCTGCCAGCTCTGCTGCAGGGGGTCTCTGAGGGGGGTGTGATCCTTGTCCGCCTGGCTCTGGCAGAGGAAGGATCACTGGGTGGGCAGTGGCTGCATCAGCTCTGAGACATGAACACCCCTGTGGGGTTCAAAACCCTCTGTCGCTGTGCAGAGGGATTTATGTGCAGGGTTTACCTCCCAAATGTGCTGTTTCCTGGGTTCCATCAAGGTGAAGGAGGGTGATGTCAGCTCTCTGGAGTGAAAGCTGTGCTCAGGTTTGATGTGTAGAGAGGAGGAGCTGAATCCGTTAACTTTTTGTCAGGAAATTGTTATTCCATGGAGCTTGGAACTAGTGGTGGGTAACTTTAGCTGGGTTTTGCTGTTGCCCTGGAGCAGCACTTGGTTGTTCCTCTCCTTGCTTGGACAGGCTTCTCCCATCTCCACTGAGGATGTTTGAAGGCCTGTGGATACTTCGACAAAAAAAGCAGAGCTCTGCCCCACTGGCATCTGTGGTTTGAAGTGATGGTGGTGGCAGCACTTCAGGGGGCTTCTCTAAACCCATGAGCAGAAAATCATGGAATCACAGAATTATTTGGGTTGGGAAAGCCCTCTGAGACAGAGTCCAACCATACCCCAGCACTGCCAAGGCCACCACTAACCCATGTCCCCAAATGCCACATCCACATGGCTGTTAAATTCCTTCAGGGATGGTGACTCCACTACTGCCCAGGCAGCCTTTGCTAGGGATGGACAGCCCTTTCCATGAAGGAATTTTCCCTAATATCTAACCTAAACCTCCCTGGCACAGCTTGAGGCCAAATACCTGAGGATGGTTCCCCTGGATGAGGCTCTCTCTGTTGACAGGATGCTCAAGTCCATGGGAGAGGTGACACAGAAGTAAAAGAGGAAATGTAAAACAGGAAGGAGCTTCTTGCCTAAATGCCAATTTCAGTTCACCCTGCAAATTTCCCCTACTGACTTCAGGAGGTGTTTGCTGGCAAATGTTTGGGTGCCAGGTGTGGAATGTGAAGCTGTGGGGACAGAGATGTGGCTGGAGCTGGGGAGGTGGTGACTGAGGTTCTCCCTGCAAACCTCTGCCTGGTGTGGTGTGGGATGGGAACCAGGTAGTGCTGCCTTTGGAAACCAGAACCCAGCCTTGCCCTACCCCTTCTCCCTTCTTCAAGGCTGTCCTGCAAAAGTGGTGGCTTTTCAAATTGAGAGAACATCTAAAACTGGAGCTTCCAGCTCCTGCCAGGTGCCCAGAGGAGGAAGTGTCCCCTCCTTCCTGGGGGATTTGTAAATCTGGAGTGTGTGTGGCTGTCAGAGCTCCTCAGAGCTTTCCTTGGGAGCCCTTGGCTGGTGAGTGAGTGGCAGGATCTGCCGGGAACCACCAGCCTTGCTGCTGCCAAAATGTACATACTCAAAGTGCTTCAGGGCTGTTTCAGTCAAAATGCTGTAAAACCAACCACAGTGGCTTCTCACACCTGTTTGTGTTACTGAAACCTCACCATGAGTAACGCATTCTCTCACTTATCTTCTCTGGTCTGGACTTCAGCATTTCATCAGTAAAACCCAACAGATAAGAATTTCCTTGATTGTGATGGGGTTTTTCCATGCTGTTAACTTGTGCTTGGGAGTCAAACTTGGTTTTTTAGTCAAATCTCCTGATACTTTTCTGCTTTTCCTTGTAGTCCTGACACTAAGGTAATGGTGTTGCACTGGGAAATGAGGGAATCTTAGCAGTGCTTCCTCAAAATTCCTGTCAAAGCTGGGCTTTGCATCTTGGCCAAAGGGTTAACGGGGTGGGACAGTTTCTTTTAGCTATACAGAATTCTAGAATCATTAAGTGGTTTGGTTTGGAAAGGGACTTTTAAAGGCCATCTGGTGATCTGGCTTCCCAGATGGTGTTTCATCTTACTGGCATCACCTTTCAGTGTCACAGTAAAGGTGCCCAGAGCTACACGTGATGTTCAAGGTGCATTTGTGCAGCAGGAAATCTCTGCTGCTTCTTGGAATTAAGGAATTAGAAAAAAGAGCTGTTGCCTGGTTGACTCCCCTCAGTTATTGAGTAACAACTGGCCTAGTGTTGTCCACAGAGACTTCAAATCAGACCTGCTGACAGAGCATGAGGGTTTGCAGTTCTCTTCCTCCTCGCCTGATCCTTGTTTTTTGGCCCTGAGTTTCTCCTTCTCCCAGCTGTGTCTCTCCAAAGCCAGCCCAAGACATACCCAGAACATTGATCTAAGTGTAGTCACCACTTCTACAGACCTCTTAGAAATACATGGACTAGTCCAGGACAAGCAGAACTGACTGGGATTCCAGATTTGCCTCCCTCCTGTTTTGAAAACGGAGGGATTTATTCACCATCCTGTGTCTTTATCGTGTTGCTTTTCTGTGAGAACCTTTCCCTGTTACTCCCCAACAGCTTAATTTGCTTAAGATCCTCTAAAGAAAATTCAATCTTCATGGATACTTGAAACATGGTCAGTTGGACTTCACACAGTTGGACCATCTGCAGTCCTGTTGATTGTTGGAGTTTTTGGGATGAAATGTAAGATTTATGAGGCCTGATTCCTTTAGCAAAATCTGTTGGAAAAGCTGCCTTACCAAGAAATGTCCCCTACATGAAGGGGGGTGGTTCTGCCAACCTTGTGACAAGGGCAAGTCGTACTGAGTCCGAGATATCCATTTCCAAGACTATTGGAACACCAATGGCTTCTCCTGAACAGGTTAAAGGGTGTTGATGGGTGTTTGAGTGGGGTGGCAGTGCTGGTTTGTGCTGTGTTTTATTCCAGTGGCCATTTCCCCACTCAGGCAGGGGGGAGGCAGCACCAGGCTCAAGAGGAATAAGATGTAATGCCTGGGAGTCCTGGCAGCCTCTGGATGGGCTTTAAATTGTAGGAGCAAAGGGCTGTGTTCCCCCTCCTCCCAGAGAAGACTTAAACATGTTTCAGTGGGGGAAGGTCTCCTTTTCTCTGTAGGATTTAAGAAGGTTTTTTTCTCTTTGAGCCCTAAAGACAAGAATTGAGGCAGGGCAAGGGGGAGGGTTTGAACTGAGAGAGGGGAAGATTTAGGTTAGATCTAAGAAATTCTTCCCAGTGATGTTGGTGAGGCCCTGGCATAGGTTGGGCAGAGAAGCTGTGGCTGCCCCATCCCTGGAAGTGTCCAAGGCCAGGGTGGAGCATCCTGGGATAGTGGGAGGTGTCCCTGCCCATGGCAGGGGGTGGCACTCGATGGTCAGTAAGGTCCCATCCGGCACAACTCCTTCTGTGACTCCACCATCAGAGATCTGAATGCACCTGACTGGCTGCTGGTGGTTATGAGCACAAACAGCATTTAGCAGCAAGTTATTATCCATCTTAAATTAAAAATTTAATTAGAAATTGAAGAGGGAACCACAGGCTGGCACATCTCCCCTGGCTTTCTTTTCACTGCCTTCCTCAGACAGAGCCCCGAGCAGTTATCAGTGAGATGCCCGGCAGCTGTGGAGGGCGTGGAGGGCGTACAGTTTCAGCCTCGCAGACAATGTCTGAATGACAAGTTATCACCAGCAAATTGGAGCTGGAGAAACTTAATCGGCAGCCCCTTCGAGCTCTTGTGTGCATTGAATGGCAAGATAAAGGTGCTCGCGGGCCCGGGGGCTGGGAGAGCGCTTTGAAGTATCCAGAGGACAAAAGGACAATCCAGTGGCTGCTGGAAAGACCGTGAGCAAAGAGCTTTGCTGGGAGCTATTGAGGAAAGAAAATGTCAGCTGGGTGGGAAAAGAAAGACGTTTGTGTGTCAGTACATCGGGGACTGACCCATTGCTGTCAGGAGGCTGTTGATAAATGTGTGTTTTCCTGTGCTGCATCCTGACTGGGTGCAGAGCTTTGGGAATAGGGTGCAGAGCAGGGAATGTCCCAGGGTGCTGTGCCAGGAGCATCCCTGGTGGTGGGAAGTGGGAAATGGGGTGCTCGTGTCTGGGGTGTCCCTCCATGGACAGGCTGGTGAGGTGCTCAAGGGTTGGGTTTGGTGGATCTTTGGGGTTGGACTGTTGGGGTGAAGAGGAACCAGCATGTGGTCAGGGCAATCCCAAGCACAATTCCCAGCTGGGTGGAGAATGGATGGAGAGCAGCCCTGAGGAAAGGGACATGGGGTTGCTGGTGGATGAGAAGCTCCATGTGCCTTGGCTGTATGTGCTGGTACCCAAAAACCAGCAGTGCCCTGGGCTGGTCCCACAGTGTGGGCAGCAGGTGGGGGGTGGATCCTGCCCCTCTGCCCCCTCAGGTGAGACCCCACCTGTACAACTGCCTCCATCTCTGGGGTCCCCAGCATCAGAAGGATGTGGAGCTGCTTGAGCAAGTCCAGAGGAGGCCATGGAGGGCTCTGAGGGCTGGAGCCCCTCTGCTTCTGGAGCCAGGCTGGAAGAGCTGGGGGTGCTCACCTGGAGAAGAGAAGGCTCTGAGGAGACCTGAGAGCCCCTTCAGTGCCTAAAGGGGCTCCAGGAGAGCCGGAGAGGGCTTTTAGAGAAGGGTCTGGAGTGACAGGACAAAGGGGAATGGCTTCAAAGTGGCACAGGTTGCTCAGAGAAGCTGTGGCTGCCCCATCCCTGGGAGTGTCCAAGGCCAGGTTGGACAGGGCTTTGGAGCAGCCTGGGCTGGTGGGAGGTGTCCCTGCCCATGACAGGGGGTGGGATGGGATGGTCATAAGGTCCCTTCCACCCCAGCCACCTCTGTGACACTGATCAAGTCTGAGGGGACACTTTACTCTCATGATTCCTGGTGCTTATGAGCACAAACATCATTTCCCAGTGAATTTTCTCAAGCCTGAAGCCCTGGGCAGTCCCAGCTCTGCAGCACAGCAAATGAGTTTTAATCCCGGGGAATCCATTCTGCCAGATAAATTGTACTGAGTGCTGTCAGAGTGGCTCTGCTCCCCACTTTGGGGTGCAGCCTCCGCTCTGGGCCATTGGGATTCCCAATCCCTGCCCAGAGCTCTCTCTGTCTGCCCTTGCCTGCGAGCCTGACTCTCTCTCTCCTTGTGCCTCTCCAATCCTGTCCCTCCATCCCGGTGCAAGGGCTGGCTCTGGTGACGGGGCTGGTGACGACATGCGGGGTGGGGGGGCCCAGCGCCGCTGCGGGATCACAGTCCGGAGGAGGAGGATGGAGCAAGTGCTGCTCTGAGCCCCAGGAACATCCCCTGCCCCGTGGCCATGGCACGGACAGACCCCCAAAGGTGCTCCCGTGGGATGAGGAGCGGCTGAGCCAGGGTGAGGAGACCATGCCAGGGAGGAAGAGGAGGCTGAGCCAGGGGGATGTGTCGTGTGTCTGTGCTCGCTGTGAACAAACGGCTGGTGGTGGCTCCAAGGCTGGCAGGAGGTGGTGGATCAGGGTGGGTGGGCAGTGGGATTTCTGCTGTGTAATGGTTGGTTGCTGCCTGCAGAGCCCTGGCTGTTCCGATTTGCTGGAGCAGGGAAACAGTGGTACAGCTCTGCAGGTGCTGTGCCTGTCCCCTCGCTACTGGCAGTGCCGTGGCTGTCCCCTCGCTGCTGGCAGGACAGTTCACAAACGCTGGGGTGTGGTGGGGTGGCACAGGGCAGAGTCTGTAACTTAACGAGCCCTGCCTGGCTTTCCTAAGCCTGTCTGAAGTGGAGCATTAATTAACCCGTTCTGGGGAGGTGATCAAAGCACCAAGAAATCTGTGTTTAAAAATGAGCTGTAACAGGGTTGCTTTTTACTCGCTGTCTCTGGTATTAAATTCTGATTTAGAGATCTGGACATTCCCAACAGGGGGACCTGTGCGGTCACCTTGGATGTGTTTTGGCAAAGCATCACTGAGCTCATTTTCCTCCTTTATTCCTGTCTGGTTATCCTAGGAGCCTTGACTTGCAACCAGCTGAGGCAGGAAATATGATCTTGATAAATATTTATGGCTGTCAGCCATTTTATCATTCTGGATTACTCCTGGAAAAATATAAGGATGTTTTCTCATTATCTTCTGTCAAATGGACAGTTGTGGTGTATGGCTGGGGACCTTGGGGTTCTGCTTTGGGAATAGAAACCCTGGTGCTGTGGATGGCAGGCTGGGCTGAGTAGGGATCCAGGAGAGTGTGATCAGGCTCCAAACTGCACCTACCTGTTCTGGAGTGGGTCCCTTCTGTGTGTGGGATCATACAGGCTGTGGATGGGATCACAGGCTGTGGTGTGGGTGGGATGGCATCACAAAGGCCATGGATGGGATCACAGGCTGTGGATGGGATCACATGGGCTGTGGATGGGATAACAAGCTGTGGTGTGGATGGGATGGCATCACACAGAATGTTGGNAAATGGACAGTTGTGGTGTATGGCTGGGGACCTTGGGGTTCTGCTTTGGGAATAGAAACCCTGGTGCTGTGGATGGCAGGCTGGGCTGAGTAGGGATCCAGGAGAGTGTGATCAGGCTCGAAACTGCACCTACCTGGCCTACAGTGGGTCCCTTCTGTGTGTGGGATCATACAGGCTGTGGATGGGATCACAGGCTGTGGCGTGGATGAGATGGGATCACACAGGCCATGGACAGGATCATGGATGGGATCACAGGCTGTGGTGTGGGTGGGATGGCATCACAAAGGCCATGGATGGGATCACAGGCTGTGGATGGGATCACATGGGCTGTGGATGGGATAACAAGCTGTGGTGTGGATGGGATGGCATCACACAGAATGTTGGTGGGATCACAGGCTGTGGTGTGGGTGGAATGGCATCACACAGGCTGTGGATGGGATCACAAAGGCCATGGATGGGAGCCTGAGGGACTGAGGGTGCCATTGGGGTGTTGCTGTGGGTTCCATGACCTGCAGCCCCTCTGGCATTGCAGCTCTGTGCTCACTCTGTGCCCTCAGGGTCTGGTTTGTGGTGCGCCCTGGCAGCTCTGAGCTCGAGAGCATTCCCAGGACAACTCAAAGTCGCTGGTCTGGACAGTTGTTTCAGGAGAGTGAGCATGGAATGCCCCTGATCTCATCTTGCAGAAAATGCTTCTCAGAGTGTTCTGTTTGATTTGTTTAACTCTTGTTTGTTAATCCTTTAATTTAGAACAGCTGTATCATTAATCTTTAGGAAAGATTGGAGTGGATATACTGAAAACCAATGGACTAGACAGTGAGATGCTGCTGTCTGCAGCACAGAGGTGGGAGTGGCCGGGGTACTTGGAGGAGAGTTGGTCGTTTCTGTAGGAACAAAAACACCTCCTGGGGCTGGGCTGCCTGGCTTGGGGGTGGGTGTGCAGGGGGGTCACTCCCCTGCTTTTCAAGGTGGATTCAGTGTCTCTGGCCTTGCTGGGCTTGGTGCACCCATCACCCCCCAGAGCCAGCTCATCCCTGCGGATGTGGCCGTGGTAGTTCCCTAGGGACAGAGTGGAGTTGAAGGCCTAGATGGATTCTGCCTTCCCAGAACGCTGTCACCACCTGCAGTAACCATCCCTCCATGCCCAAATTTATGTTCCAGCGTTTCCAGAAAGCAAGGATGTTAAATTAGTTCACTGTAGTGGGAGAGGGGACCCTGGAACTTAGAACTGGATGTGGGTGAGCAAGTCAGTGACCGTGGTGAGAGGGTCTGGTGGGCACTGGGGGGCAGTGGCATCCTCAGAGCCTGGTGCCTCCATGGAGCTGGATCAAACCCTGTTGACCTCCTGGGTCAGTTCTGATGTGGGCACAGTCTCTGTGTCCGTGGCCTTTGCTGTGGAGACCTGCAGCTCTGGGTGGCAGGTGGGACCTGTTGGGTGGCAGGTGACTGGGAGGAGGCCTCAGCTCGTCCCCCCTACCAGATCCCTGCTCCAGGTAACTCCTATTGCCTTGGAGGCCCTGGGCAGCACCACCCAGGTGGCTCTGGGCAGGTGGGCAGGAGGAGTTCCAGGTGCCTCAGCACTCCATGTGCTCCATCTGCTCATCTGTTGTTACCAGTGTGATTTATTCTGGTCCGTCGGATTTATAGAAGAGTGCTTGGAATTTCCAGTGGGGATATTGGAACAGGGAAGTCTCTGGAAGCCTTGATGCCAGTTTGTGTATTTCCAGGCTTTTGGCCTCAAAAATGTCATTAAAACCAGGAATTCATTGTGGCTCTTGGCAAAGGTGCCCCATTTGGTTCCCAGAGCAAGTCAGGGCTCAGGGCCTGTGCACTCACTCACTCACTCCTTGGGAAGAGCTCTGGAGAACTCCAGTGCACCATTTTTGTGTCTCAAATGAAGTGAGAAGCCTTTGTAAGTGGGTTATTTTGTGGTGGTTGTCAGTTCTGTACATGACTCATCTTGTTTTCCTGCGGCTTTTTCCCTGTGAAGAGGCAGCTGTGCCAGTCTGGGAGATGGCCTTGGGAAGACATCACAGCTCTTTTCCCCTCCTGCTTTAGATGATGGCAGACAGCAGCTGTTTGAATTCCTTATTCTTCCCCTCTGTAGACACCTTTGCCCTGGTGATAACTGCAACCTAAACATGCTGAGTGAAATATCAACCATTCTCCTGCCTGGGAGTTTTAACCCTGCTCTTCCCCACCACTTCCCAGTTTTGACTGGATTTTGGTTTTCGCTCTTCTGTTTTTCCTTCTGGATGACTGGAAACACTTAATGTCTTACAGAACCATGATTTTGGGAAGGTACATCCATGTTAGGCATTGTTTTCCATAGGCCGGAGCAGGTTAGGCAGAAGTTGAGTGGTTTGGCTGAGTTCTTTCCACCTGGGGGAGGCTGCAAGCCCTGGTTTGGTATTTTCCCAAGCCCCACCATTTCTGCTTTCCAGGCCCCACTGGATGCTTTGCTTTCCCTGTTTTTTCTGCTCCCATCCATGCCCTCCTGCCCACCCTGCTCTCATCCTCACCAGGTCCACAGGGACTCCATTCAGCTCTCCTGGGGGATCTCAAGTATTCCCTTTCTCCTGTCTCTCTCTCCCCTGTACTTGCCTCAAATGGCAAAGTATCCTCATGGCAAGTCCTGGATTTAGGGAAAAGTCAAAATCTGAATGTTAGTGGTGATTTACTTTGCTTTGGAACAGTTGTTTCCAGAACAACTCCATCTCCCTGTGAGCTGCTGGAGCTGGGAAAGGTGTACCTGGCTCAGGGAACAGCTCAGCAGCATTTTGCTTCCACTGGAATCTGTGGTTTCCTCTCCTAATTAGGGTGTTGGGTTTTTATAAAAAGGGGGAAACTAAGAAATGCTCAATTTCCCCCATTCCTCCCCAACCAGGCTTTTCCTCGTACAATGGAGGAGGGATGAATGGCACAAGCACCATGATGGATTTCCTGGAGGAGCCTCTTCCTGGAGTGGGCACCTATGAAGATTTTAACACCATAGACTGGGTGCGAGAGAAGTCCAGGGACCGGGACAGGCACAGGGAGGTAAAAATTCCTTCTCTTCACTGACACCGAGGGCAGGATAATTAACTATGTCAGAGTTAATCTTTGTTCCGTTGCTGGGGTAGGGAGGCACTTCCTATGGACACCTGGGATAAAAGGATTACCCTTAGGATGGGAGCTGAGAGCTTTAGTTAGAGGAAAAAGAGCCCTAAATCCAACATGTTGCACTTTGTCAGTTGCTACTTCTCTTCTGAAGACTTTTATTTATTTAAAATGTGGGTTTCACATCCACAAACCAGCCTGTTTTTCTGCTTTCACAACTGCACTGCTGAATTGCATCTCTTTCTATTGGATTTTTTTTTGTTTGAGAAGATTGAGTGCAATTCTTCCAGAATCCCTTCGCCACTCTGCAGTTAAAGGAATTTGCTGAGAAAGCAAAGGGACCTTTAAGTGAAGTGTCCATATCCCCAGCCTGCTCCTGCCTCACTGGCAGCACTCTTGGAGGGTGATGGCTGAACTCAACTTATCTGTTTCTCTGCCAAAATATTCTTTATTTTTTGCCATGGACCTCACAAAACAACTTGTGTCTTTGTTAACAGAGCCCAAACAGAGCACAGACCCTGCTCAGGGTGTGAATAAATACAGCACATACAGTATAATGCCAACATTTGAGTGAGTGCAGACCCAGCCAAGGGGCTCTGTGTACCCAAACACTGTTCCTGTCACTGGGTTGAGACTCCAAACCCCAAAGCCTTGTCACAGGTGTGGGGACAAAGCTGGTGCCCATCAGTGTGGAACAGGAGCTGTTTCCTGTCTGCAGAGATCAGAGAATCATGGAATAGTTTGGGTTGGAAGAGACCTTAAAGCTCATCCCATCTCACCCCCTGCCATGGGCAGGGGCACCTCCCACCAGCCCAGGTTGCTCCAAGCCCCATCCAACCTGGTCTTGGAAACTCTCAGGGATGGGGCAGCCACAGGTTCTCTGCCCAACCTGTGCCAGGGCCTGCCTGCCCTCACAGGGAAGGATTCCCTCCCAGTGTCCTATCTAAACCACCCTCTGCCAGTGAGAAGCCATTACACCTTGTCCTGTCCCTCCAGCCCCTTGTCCAAAGTCCCTCTCCAGCTCTCCTGGAGCCCCTTTAGGCAGTGGATGGGACTTGGGTCTCCCTGGAGCCTTTTCTTTTCCAGGCTGGACAACCCCAGCCTGTCTCCATAGGAGAGATCAAATCAAGTCAAGGCAGAAATTAGGGCTGGCCAAAGAGGTGTGCAGTTTGTCCAGGGAAAAGAACTCTAAAGGAAGTAGTTTTGGCAGCCACTCCAAGCCCTCCTGGATTCCATCACAGCCCTCCTGGGATCAGTGTGGCATTTGGAAGACAAAACTCCAGAGAAAAGCCCAACTGATGCCCATCCAGGCAGAAAGGATTCTTACTGCATTTATTCCTCATTTAGTGGGTGTTAGTTGTGTGTATCAATGTGCCTTTTTATGTGGGAATAATAGTGATGAGCTGGAATGATTCCCTTGGGAGAGGCACTCGGGGCACACAATGGCTGTTCTGTCCTCCTTTGTCTGCCTGTCAGGAGCAGTGAGACTGACAGGCCTCAGCTCATCCTGGGGCATCTGGGACGAGGCTGAGTCCTGCCTCCCACTGCCAGCAGTGTCTAATTCCCAGCCTCTGGGCCCATTCCTCTCTGCTGGCATTAAACCTGCAATGTCCCTGTGTCCCTGAGGCCCTGGCACAGGTTGGGCAGAGAAGCTGTGGCTGCCCCATCCCTGGAAGTGTCCAAGGCCAGGTTGGATGGGACTTGGAGCAACCTGGGCTGATGGAAAGTGTCCCTGCCCATGGAGGGGGTTGGAACTGTGTGATCTTTAAGGTCCATTCCCACCCAACCCTTTCTGGGGTTCCATGATCCTTGATCCATCCTCCTGCACCTCCCAACCAGAGCTGGGTTTGTGGCACCACTTCTAGGAGCAGCCGCTGTCTGACGCTTTTTCTCTCCCTCCTCAAAGTGGAGTGGTGTGTAACCAAGTAGTTTTTAGAACATTTACACCACAGTGGGTCAGTGTCCTCATGGATTTTTGTTTCTTTTTGGAAACCCCTTCCCAGATCACCAACAGAAGCAAAGAGTCCACCTGGGCACTGCTGCACAGCGTGAGCGACGCCTTCTCTGGCTGGTTGTTGATGCTCCTCATTGGGTTGTTGGCAGGTAAGGGCAAACCTCCAGGGAAGCCAATTCCTGCACTGCTGCATTGGGATTGATTCCTCCACAAACCCTGGCAGATCCCTGGAGCAGGAGTTGTGCTGACAGCAAGGGCTCTGCAACTGCACCGTAATCCATGGGGAATTATTTTTAAGTGCTTTGGCGCCATGTTTGTAAAAACAACAAAATGCAAAAATGAGGCTGAGAGCTCTCCTGGACACTGCTCTGGGTCTGCTGCTGGTACAGAGCTCTGAAATAAATAAAAAGTGATAATTAAAGCAGAGCTAATTGAAATGCTGGGCTGGTGGAGAGTGTTCTGTGTGTACATCTGTGTCAAACGCTCCTCGGGGGCACTGCAGAGGTTAATGCCAAGAACTGTCAGCAGGGGTTGCTTTTGGGGGTTTTCTTCCTACTTTACTTGCGTATAAACATCAAGAAGTGTTTTTTGAAGTCAGCTTCTTTCAGAGGTTGGCTGGCTGAGACCTCTGAAATGACTTAGAAGCAAACTTTGTCCCCAGGGCAGCAGGAGTAAATCACTTGGATACAGATCTTCCTGATAGGAAGCATCTCAGCATCTGTCATGAGGGATGAAGTGAAATCTCCTGTTAATATTTACCCAGAAGGGCTGCTGGCCAGTTTGTCTTTAACTGGTGGATTTGCTGAATGTTTATTGCAGCCTCTGGAGCTTGTGCTGCCACTTGCTCTTGTGGATCAGAGGTTCCTGTTCTGGCCTCTGCTTTGGTGTGGGGGTTTGGGTGAGAGCACAGCTGATCCTTGGGAATCTTTTGATCCCACTGATCTTTGAGGATCATAGGAGTTATTAACAGAAATTGCTTGAAGGTTCCTCTTGTAAAATCTGAATTAACTTCTGTGCTGGCTCTGCTGGCCTTGTTTCACTTGGCACTGCTGTAACTTTCCCCTCCTTTGTTTTTCTTTTTTTTAAATCGGGATTGGAAATGTTTTCTCCAAAATCAAAGTTATTCCTGTCACAGTGTTGGCATTGTAGCTCCTGGATTCCAGTGACACATGTCTGAGTCCTCCGGGAGTGCCCTCAAACTGCTGCTGTGCTATATTTAATAAACAGTTTTTCAGAGTCATTGAGAAGAATTAATTGCTGGGGTTGGAGGGTGGGTTTGAACACAGTCAGCCTTTGAAATATCATCAGCCAGGCTCTGTTTCCTGACCTGCTCTTTACAATATATTGAAATTATTAAAAATTAAGCACATCTTCCCCTTTAGCTCTCTATAATAAATGAAAGTGAATAAAAGTGAATTGTAGGCAGAAATACCGGCACTGCTCTGTGTGTTGGTAGGTGAGTCAGGGATTAGTGGGGCAGACTGTGGCCTTCAGGTTTTGAGTCAGTTAAAAGTGCTTATTAAATTACTTTGGGGTTTTTTTCCTTTAAACCAGGTTCCTTGGCAGGGCTGATCGACATCTCTGCCCACTGGATGACGGATCTGAAGGAGGGAGTGTGCTTGGCAGGGTTCTGGTTCAACCACGAGCACTGCTGCTGGAAATCCAACACCACCTTCACCGACAGGGACAAGTGTCCCGAGTGGAAGAGCTGGGCCCAGCTCATCCTCGGCCATGCAGAGGTGATGTGGGTGTGACTGCAGCTGGATTTGCTGCTGAATTCCCCAATTACCCAGCCTGGACCAGCCCAGGGAATGATCTGGGTGTAGATGCCACAAGTCCAAGCTCTGGGTGGTTCAGTGGTTTCACATTCATCATTGGGGTCTTCCAGAGATGTCAATAAACAAGTTACTCATGTGTTGTCCTCAGAGGGGGTGTGGGGAAGCAAACCACTGCCACATTTAGAGGTGCAGTGTGTTAGCTGTGTGTCCAGGACATGCTGCTTGGAGAGGGTATTTTGCCCAGGAATGTTCTGGGGGAATGCCATGGGCTCCAGTCCTGTGCTTGGGGCAGCTCTATCCAATGGAGCAGCTGCTTGACTGAGCCAGTACCAAGCGGAGCTTGAACTCGATGGTCTTTTGCAGCCTAAACAATTGCATGATTCTACTCCTGTACCTTGTTTGCTGTTTAATTAATGGCTTTTGGAGGTGGGATTGGTTCATCCTTGTAACCCAGCAAATGGACCTCATCCTCAAAACCTCAGGCTTGGGGTAGCTCTCTCCGTTTTTGGCTGATAACTCTTGAGAGGATGTGCTGTTTCCATGTGCTCACTTTAGTGCACAGGTTTGATGTGGCCTCACTTGAAATGATCTCCTTTGGACATTTTTCTCTGTGTTTCAGGGGGCATTTGCATATATTCTCAACTACTTCATGTATGTTGTCTGGGCCTTGATGTTCTCCCTCCTTGCTGTGCTCCTTGTGAAGGGCTTTGCTCCATATGCCTGTGGCTCAGGGATCCCAGAGGTGAGTGAGAATGAGAGTGGGTTGTTTTGCAGGTGGGGTAGGGGATCCACTATCCAAAATTTACACCTGCCTGTTATGGAATAATTTCTTCCACTTCAGATGGTGGCTTAATATATGGGTGTTTTTCCAAGCTGTTCCTGAAACATGTCTGCTACTAAAGTCTCCTTGCAATCCCTTAAAAAACTGAAGATGTTTTGGCATTTAGTGCAGGAGGAACTGCTCAGAAGTTTCTCCCTCAGGGATGGGGGCCCTGAAGGAAGGACTCAAGTGCATAGTTCTGCCTTTACATGGGGGGTAATTTTGATTTACTCTGAGTTACTTTTGATAGCTTGGAACTCTGAAAACTGTAGGGAAAGGCAGGATTGAGGATGCCTAGTACATCAGGAGCTCTGACCAGGGCTTGAATGAAAGCCTGTAGAGCTTTGTGTGCTTGACTTCCAGATCAAAACTATCTTAAGTGGTTTCATCATTAGAGGCTACCTGGGCAAGTGGACGCTGGTCATCAAAACCATCACTCTTGTGCTGGCTGTGTCCTCGGGGCTGAGCCTGGGCAAGGAGGGGCCCCTGGTCCATGTGGCCTGCTGCTGTGGGAACATCCTGTGCCATCTCTTCACCAAGTACCGCAAGAACGAAGCAAAGCGCAGAGAGGTACGTGGAGACACCAAACTGGGCGGGTCGTGGCTCTGGGGCTTCCCCCTGACGGGAAATTGTTCTGTTCCAGCGTGTTCTTGGTGTGCCAATGTGTGTCATGTGGGCCAGCGTACCTTCTTTTGAACCAAACCTGACAGAACCCACTGGGAGGGCTGGCAGGGTTTGGAGGGTCCCACAGCACCACCACTTATGTTACACCCTGCTGAGACAGAAGGAGTGTGAGACAGGAAAAGTTGGGGTGTTGTGGGAGGTGAAATTCCTGCTATTTTGTTGTACTGAAGCCTTTTCTGAGGCAAAATCAGCTGAAACAGAAAAGGAAGCTGTCAGTAATGCCAATTCTACTCCTTTGGGGCTGTTGAAATGCTGACTACTTTTTTTGGAGCTACTTGCAACCCTTCTCCCTTGGGAATTTGCTCATTCCACCTTTTCCCTGGTGTCTTAAGGCAGGTCAGAGCTGGCTGGAGATAAATAAATTTAAGTGTGGGCAAACAGAAGAAGGGGGATGGTTGGGAGGGCCGAGAAGTCTGACTGCCCTGGTCCCTCCCACAGGTGCTGTCAGCAGCTGCTGCTGCCGGCGTGTCGGTGGCTTTCGGCGCGCCCATCGGAGGAGTGCTCTTCAGCCTGGAAGAGGTAACCTTGCTGTTTGCTGCCTGCCCTTGAGCTGCTTTAGTGCAGAACTGGCCCTGCTGGGTTAAAAACGCAGCCCAGTCCTGCCAGCTGGGCTGTGGAAAGCAGAGCCTCTGGAATGCTGTGTGTACAAGGCCAACCTGAAAGCTAGTTGGGGGTTCAGGTAATTCTTACGAATGCTGGAGGGTTAGTTTTGGATGATGTGTGGCCATAGCTTTGCCATAAACTGGTTGGTTTCCCCTGGTCTGTCCGTGGTCAGCATCTCTGCTCACAGCCACAACTGTGTTTTCCATATGGAATCACAGAATTACAGAGGCTGGAAAACACCTCCAAGACCATCGAGTCCACCCTGTGCCCAGTGCCTACCTTGTCACCCAGCCCAAAGCAGAGTGCCATGTCCAGTCATTCCTTGGACAACTCCAGGGATGGGGACTCCACCACCTCCCTGGGTAGCCCCTTCCAATGTTTAACAACCCTTTCCATGGAGAGATTCCTCCTGATGTCCAACCTGAACCTCCCCTGGCGCAGGATTTCCTCTTGTCCACTCTCCTGACAGCTCTGTCCAAGGGTGCTGGGGAGCAAACTTCTCTGGCTTATGAAGCCCCTTCTCATCCCAAGGACTCCTTGATCTCTTGGTCTTGCATATCAAAGCATCACTACTTCTTGCCTCTGGGCTTAGCTCAGGGGAGAGCTGGGATGGATTTCAGAGTAGGGTTGGGGTGGATTTGCTCAGCTGAGCACCAGTTGTGGTGGCAGTGGTGGCAGGTGCTGCTGTTTGGCACTTTGGACCTTGCAGAAGCCACAAAGTTCTCCAGATTCAGCTCATGGCTGATGTGTGACACCTTTTATTATCCCAGTGAGTCCCTTCAGGAGTCCCAGAGGGCACTTGCTGCAGTGGAAGTGTGGAGGCCAGGGCCCATCATGCTGCAATCCCTGTTGATTGGGAGCTCCAAATCAAGCCTGGGCTGCTTGGCTGGAGAGGACGGAGTGAGCCAGTGCACTTAGATCTCTGTCCTGGCTCTGCTTCCTGCACGGGGGTAGTGACAAGTGTTAAAGTGACCAGATCTGCTTTGTTCTTGCCTTCAGGTGAGTTACTACTTCCCTCTCAAGACGTTGTGGCGCTCCTTCTTCGCCGCGCTGGTCGCTGCCTTCACCTTGCGCTCCATCAACCCCTTCGGGAACAGCCGCCTCGTCCTCTTCTACGTGGAGTTTCACATGCCATGGCACCTGCTGGAGCTGGTGCCCTTCATCCTCTTGGGAATATTTGGTGGACTCTGGGGAGCTTTCTTCATTCGCAGCAACATCGCCTGGTGCCGGCGGCGCAAGACGACGCGGCTGGGCAAGTACCCCGTGCTAGAGGTGTTTGTGGTCACGGCCATCACGGCCATCCTGGCCTTCCCCAACGAGTACACCAGGATGAGCACCAGCGAGCTCATTTCAGAGCTCTTCAACGACTGTGGCATTTTGGACTCGTCCAAGCTCTGCGAGTATGTGAATGATTTCAACAGCACCAAGGGGGACGACCTGCCCGACCGTGCTGCCGGCCCGGGCGTGTACACAGCCATGTGGCAGCTGGCTCTGGCCCTTATCATGAAGGTCTTCATCACCATCTTCACCTTTGGCATGAAGGTGAGGCTTGCCTGTAAAGAAGCTCACATTCTTCTCCTGATCCTCTGCAGGACTCCCGGTCTTGAAGTGTTATTTCCTCCCCAGTCAGACCTGTTTTCCCCCCAGGCTCTGTTAGAAGGTGCCAGGCTGCAGTTGTGTGTCCTGCTCCTCGTACCTGAGGGCAGTAGAGCCCTTTCATCCTGAGTGTGAGCACCAAATGCAGTCACAAAACTGGTATCTCAGGGCTCCGTGTCCATTTTCCAGACACAAAATGCTCTTGAACTGTCCTGCCTCAAGCCTTTTTGGTACATATGTGATACAGGTGCAACAGATAATTACAAGGCTATGGATACCTTAATTTGTAAATGCTTAGTTGTAGTTGTTCCTTGCTCAGATGGTTTGGAAGTTGTTTGGTGCAGCCTCTGGAGCTGCAGGTGTAGTGTCCAGGTCTGAGCCTTCCTGCAGTAGGTGGAGCTGAGCATCTCCCCCTGCCCCCTGTCCTGCCTGTGGCCTGTCCAAAAAAGTGACCCTACAACAGAGGTTTGGCATCCCTGGTACCCTGAGGTGGTCACTGACATTCCAAGGCAGCCATCAAGTCTGTGACAGAGACACACAAGGTGTCACAAAGCTGTATGGCCAATGTGGAAAGGAAAGGGGAATTCCCTGACTTCAAACAACAGGAGTTTTCAGAGTCCTGGAGCAGCACAACAGAGCTGAAATGTGCTGGCAGTGGCTCTGCTGGGTGTCACTTGTGCTGTGTGTCTGAATTCCCTGTCACGGTGGAGTTTGAGTTTCTGCCAGGGAAGAGGGATGTTCCCACTCTGTGTGTGAAGGAAGAGAGTGGGAAATTCCCATGCCTGCAGCAAACACATACTGGGGTGGTTGGAGAAGTGCAGTGGAGCATTTGTGGGTGTGATGGTGAAGCTTTGTTGTATTCTCTCTTGAGAAGAGCTTGTTCTCTTCCACACCATCCTCCTCCGTGACTGGGTCTCCTGCTCATAAAGGAGAAAATTCAGGCTCTCTTGCAGAGAATCAGGAGCATCAGGGTTCAGGAAGGGCAGAGGAGACAGAGCAAGACACCCTGGCCAGCTTGGACAGGACTTGGAGTAACTTGTTCTGGTGGAAGGTGTCCCTGCACATGGAAGGTATCCCTGCCCATGACGGGGTGAAACTGGATGATTTTTAAGGTCCCTTGCAACCCAAACCATTCTGGGATTCTGTAATCCTTGACAGTTTGTGTCCCTGCTGATTGCATGAGGGTTGGACTAGGACACCTTCAAAACAACCCTTCCAACTCGACTGTTCTATGATTTTAACTGCAGCAAAACCTCAAACTCTGCCTGTTTGGAGGTTCCACCACCCATCTGTGGAGTCTCTGAGCACTGGCACTCACCGACACGTGTTCCCACAGGTGCCCTCAGGCCTCTTCATCCCCAGCATGGCGGTGGGTGCCATCGCGGGGCGCCTGCTTGGGGTGGCCATGGAGCAGCTGGCCTTCTACCACCACGACTGGGCCATCTTCAGCGGCTGGTGCAGCCAGGGGGCCGACTGCATCACCCCCGGCCTCTACGCCATGGTGGGCGCCGCGGCATGTCTGGGTAAGCCTGGGCTCTCCAGGGCCAGGCTGTGGGGGGGGCTCGGTTGGCCACGGGAGGGGGTGTTAGAGTGGCTTAAAGGTTGAACTTGGTGATCTTAGAGGTTTTTTCCAGCCTAAATCACAGAATGGTTTGGGTTGGAGGGGACCTGAAAGATCAGCTTGTTCCATCCCGTAGTGACTCTGATTGAAGAGTTGTGGCAGGCCATGGAAGCTGGGCTTCACCTCCAGAACTCAGGAAATGTTGTAGTAGAACATGCCATGTGTTTCTCATCCTGTTGGTGTTCTTTTGCCAGCCCATCCTGGCACTGGACACAGCAGGCTCCAGTGGGGAGCTCCTGAGTGGGAGCTGGGACAGATGAGGCTGCCCAGGGACTTCAGTTTTCCTGTGGGGTTTTAATTCATTTCACTTCCTGTTCTGGCCTTAAATCTTGTGATGCATTTCTGCTTTCAAGTGTTTTTTGGTAACACTTCTTCCTCTTGGCAGAGTTTGAGTGGTTGGGTGCACGTGACCCAACCTCACTTCCACTGTAATTCCCAAGAATTCTCCTCCACAGAGTGTAACTCTTAAGGCACTACTTTATCAGGAGAAAACCTCTTTTCAGAAACAATAAAAACATGGTACTAAACCCCATCTTTGACCTTTTTAGAGGGGACAGGCCTTGTCTGAGCAATCTGGTCTAGTGGAAGGTGCCCCTGCCCATGGCAGGGGTTGGCAAGATGGACTTTAAGGTTCCTTCCAACCTAAACCTTTCTGGAATTGTTTGCATGTAATTGATGGAAAATAAATCCACTTCATTAACAGTTCTCTTCTCCACTGGGCAGCACTAAAGTTCCCATTTAGGGAAGGGATATTGGAGTAAAACTCGTCCAGAATGTTTGGGAGTAGCTTTGGGACTTGAATCTCAAAAGCATAATTAAAATATGCTGAGACAAAAACAGCCAGAAACCTCCCACTCTGGCGGGGACAGAGGGTTTCAGTGCTGCTCTGCTGCTGTTTGGCTGCCACAGCACCACCTGTGCTGGTGCCAGCCCTTCTCCAGGTGGCAGAGGGTGGGTGAAACACATCTCAGAGCAGGTGGAAAGTCCCCCAACGCCTGTTTGTGCCATCTGTGCTGTGTTTGCAGGGGGGGTGACCCGAATGACCGTGTCGCTGGTGGTCATCATGTTCGAGCTCACCGGGGGGCTGGAGTACATCGTCCCTCTGATGGCAGCAGCCATGACCAGCAAGTGGGTAGCTGATGCCATCGGGCGGGAGGGCATCTACGATGCCCACATCCGCCTGAACGGGTACCCCTTCCTGGAGGCCAAGGAGGAGTTCTCACACAAGACGCGGGCGATGGACGTGATGAGGCCGCGCAAGAACGACCCCCCTCTGACGGTCATCACTCAGGACAGCATGACCGTGGAGGACGTGGAGACCATCGTCACCAAAACCACCTACAGCGGCTACCCCGTGGTGGTGTCCCGCGCGTCCCAGCGCCTCGTGGGCTTCGTCCTCAGGAGAGACCTCATCATTTCCATTGGTAAGAGGCAGTAGGCACAGGGCACTGCTGCTGGCAGAGGCCTGAAGGACCAGCTGCTCTCAGCTGAGGAGGTCAGACACCCTGAGTGCTGGGGGCTGTGCTTCCTGATGTGCCCCTGAGCAGCGTGGGCTCTGCTTGCACGGGATGTGAAGGACTGGGTGGCTTGTCACAGGGTCACTGAGGTTGGAAAACACCTCCAAGACTGTAAAGTCCAACCTGTGACCAACCCCAACCTTGTCAACCAGACCAGAGCACTGAGTGCCACATTCAGTTTTTTCTTGAATACCTCCAGGGATGGGAATTGCACCACCTCCCTGGGCAGCTCCTTCCACTGTTTAATAACCCTTCCTGTTAAGAAATTCTTCCTGATGTCCCACCTTCCCTGGTGCAGCTTGAGGCTGTGTCCCTTGTCCTGTCACTTGTTGTCTAGGAGAAAGGGACAACCCCCACCTTGCCACAATGTCCCTTCAGGTAGTTGTAGAGTTGTCCAGTGCCATCGGTGTTGCTCTGCTGAGTTTGTGAACTTCAAGGCATAGTTGTGAAGTGTGAAGCTCCTTTCCATCACGAGCAAAGCCTTCCTGGCTTTGTGGTGACAGGATATGGAAAGCTTTGTGAACTGTTGATGTCTCAAAAACTGATGCCCAGGAAGTTCCACCTGAATGTGAGGAAGAACTCCTTTCCTGTGCAGTGACTGAGCACTGGAACAGATTGCCCAGAGAGGGTGTGGAGTCTCCCTCCCATGTCACAATTCCGTGCATGTTTAGGTTGCTCTTGCTCTTGCTCTTGAGTTTCATGCAAACCTGCCCTTGCTGTTCCCAACCCTGAGCCCTGGGTGGAAATTCTGCCCACGTGGCTCCCACTGGCTGGGACAAGCAATGTGGCTTCTCCTGGTGAGGCAGGAGAAATCTGTGTGTTAGGTAGGGCTGAGGGGCACAGGGGCACATATTCCTTAAAAATTGCACTTCAGGGGCCCCAGGCTGGGTCCTGATCTTACTTTGTCCATGGCAGAGCTGGAGGGGTTTTATAATTAAGTTGCTTCAGCTGCAAATCAACTCCACGTGTTCCCTGTCTCTTTTCAGGTGAGGTTTCTGCCTCAGTTTTAGGATGTTCAGTGCAGTTTCTGGAGCGTGGGACTGTTGCTCTTGCTCTCCTGATTCAGTACCTGGGCAAATGCTTATGTCAATATGGAACCAAATATACAGAAACAAGTGCACTGTGATATTCCATAAATTGCCTGCCTTCTGTGAGGCACCTCTGTGGTACCATCACAAATTCCTACCCTTGTGTTCCTTGGAATCTCCAGGGATTCATTAAGAGGGATCCTGTCCCCAGACTGTGTGTGGTCCTGTCCCCAAGCTGTGCACAGTGATACATAGCTGGGAGCCACAGGGTGGGATTTGGGTTTGCATGGTCAAATGTCCGGAATAGTCTCAAATATTCCGAATATCCAGGCTGGTGTTTGTCCTGGGAAGTCTTGGAATGCTGATACTGAGTTGCAGAGTGGCAGGTACCCACATTACCTGTGTGTGCACCAGTGTGAAGGTCTGAGGAATGGCCAGTACTTGACATGTTTTCCATTCCTGACCCAAGTGACGTCCTTGGAGCCTGTGCCAGTCATTAAATGCTTAAAAATAGTCCTTTAACTGCTCTGCATGGGACCCAAATTGGTGACTCATAAAAGTGGAAAGCATTTTATCTGCTGCCTCTTAAAACTGGGAAGTTAAAGATCTCCAGAACTTGAGTTTACCTGGCAAGAGCACAATGCTGGGTGGAACAGCCTTGGCCTTGGGCAAAGCACATGCTGGTCTCACTGCTGGGGTGGAACTTTGGAGGCCTTGGAGGTTCTGCTGTCTCTTCTCAACAGGTGACAAGTGACAGGATGAAAGGAAATGACCTGAAGTTGCACCAGGGGAGGTTTAGATTGGATATTGGGGAAAATTTTTTCAGGGAAAGTGTTGTCCAGCACTGGCACAGGGTGGACACCTGTGGAGTCCCCATCCTTGGAAGTGTTCAGAAAACGTGTGAATGTGGCACTTGGGGACATGGTTAATGGTGAACGTGGTGGTGCTGGTTGATGACTGGACTTGATGATATGAACCGTCTTTTCCAACCTTAAGGACTCTGTGATTCCATTAGAAGAAAGGCTGGAAACACATTCCACCCTCAGTGGGTGCCTTGAGGAACAGTTCAGGTGAAGGAAAAGAACAGACTTCTGAGGCCATCCAATGTGGACAGAGGGAAGGGAATGCTCTTCCATTTGGAACAGGAAAGAAGGGCTGACATTTAATCAAATATTTCTTCTTCCAGAAAATGCACGGAAGAAGCAGGATGGGATTGTGAGCACTTCAATTATTTGTTTCACTGACTACTGTCCCCCCCTGCCTCCGAGCTCCCCCTCTGTGCTGAAACTCAGGAGCATCCTGGACCTCAGTCCCTTCACAGTGACAGATGAGACGCCCATGGAGATTGTGGTGGACATTTTCCGCAAGCTGGGATTGCGGCAGTGCCTGGTCACTCACAACGGGTAAGAGCCCCAAGGTCCCTGAGCTGGAGCCTCCTCTGCTCCTGGTGGGCAGAGGGGATGGCACTGGGCATCCCTGCTGGTGCTGAAACAGGTTTTGCCTGGAAAAAGGGAATTGTGAGAGCCCAGTCCAGTTGGAGCAGGAGGATAAGGGCTGTAAGGCAGAGGCCTGGCTTCCTGTGCTGGTGGGTCTCTGCAGCTCATGGGAAGGGCTCAAACCTCCTCCCAAATCTGGCCATGTATATCCTGGAATTGGCTTTGGTGCTGTTAAGAGTACTTTGAGGTGGGGAAGAATGAGGGCAAACTGAGTGATCCATTCCTGGAGCGTGGCACCAGCAGAAATTCTCTCCCTGCTGTGGTGCCTTTGGAGCAGCCCCTGCCAGCCCCACACACTGCTCAGTGTGGTCTCCATGGATGCTCTTCCCAGCTCCCTCGTTCCTGGCCTGCCTTTGGCCACCTTTTTAAAGCCCAGCTGCTGAGTGCAGAGGTTTAAAGAGCAGCAACACACACTGAAGTTGGTCTTTTCAGAGAAGGGGTGTGTGTTAATGATTATTTATTTATTTAACTACCTTGCAGCAAGGTGGGGGTCAGGCTCTTCCAGGTGACGAGAGGATGGGGCCTCAAGCTGTGGCAGGAGAGGTTTAGGTTGGACATCAGGAGGCATTTCTTCACAGAAAAGGTTGTTAAACATTGGAACTTCCCAGGGCAGTGGTAGAGCCCCATCCCTGGAGGTGTCCAAGGAATGACTCAGTGCTCAGGGCTGGGTGACAAGGTGGGAATTGGACACAGGGTGGACTCAATGATCTTGGAGGTCTTTTCCAACCTTAAAAATCCTGTGATTAATATTTGTATTTTGGTTATAACCTCCATACTTTTTTATTGTAAAATACTGATGTAAAAGTCTGCTGGGACTTGTGAGTGTCACACTTTGTAGAATCCCAGAATGGTTTGGGTTGGAAGGGACCTTAAAGCCCATCCAGTGCCACCTCATCCCACCCCCTGCCATGGGCAGGGACACCTCCCACCAGCCCAGGTTGCCCCAAGCCTTGTCCAACCTGGCCTTGGACACTCCCAGGGCTGGGGCAGCCACAGCTTCTCTGCCCAACCTGTGCCAGGGCCTGCCCACCCTCCCAGGGGTGAATCCTTTGTGTAGGTGTCACTTCAAATTCCCAAAAGGTTCTTCAGCCCCTGCAAGGGCCTCAAGTAGCCCTGCTGGGGCCCTTCTAGGGATATTGGTGCATTAAAAACATGTTCCATTTTTCAGGAAGCTGCTGGGGATCATCACCAAAAAGGATGTACTAAAGCACATTGCACAGATGGCCAACCAGGACCCAGATTCCATCCTCTTCAACTAGAGGCAGACTGTAGGGACTGTGTCCACACACATGGAACTTTGTAGCCCAACTTGGATAGACTTTCCTATTTTTATTGAGACCATGGAACTGTTTCCAGAGTTTTCCTCCGTGGAGCTGAAGAAGATTTTTTTTTCTACCAGATAACAAATTGCACTACGGAATCTGTGGAACATGATCTTCTTTTTAGAAGAAAAATAAGACTTTATGTACGTTGCTTTTGTGAAGTTGCATTGGAAAGATTCCATGAAGGAGTAAAAGCAAAATGTTAGAGAATTCTATTTCCTCCTCCTCTTTCACTGGAACTGTTGTTACTAACCTGGGGAGGAAAAGCCAAGGTGTTTGTGCACCTCCAGAGATGTGGAAGGAGCAGGATGGTCCTGCAGAGTGTTCAGGTGGTGGCAGAGGGACATGGCTGTACTCAGGGTGGTGTATTCCCACAGAGCCACTTGGGAAAAATGAGAACCTTGTAAAGCCAAAATAGGGGAGGGCAAAATAAAACCTGGCTGGCTGAGGCTGCTCAGCTGAAAGAAGGAAAAAAAACCCCAAACCAACCCCTCTTAAAAGTGGTCCCAGTTTCTCATTGGCAAGAAGCTGGTTTTGATTAATTAGTGAATGTATTAATTGCTCTGTTGCTGCCTTGCCAGGAGAACC
Organism: Sakesphorus luctuosus; assembly: GCA_013396695.1. Classification (NCBI taxonomy): domain Eukaryota; kingdom Metazoa; phylum Chordata; class Aves; order Passeriformes; family Thamnophilidae; genus Sakesphorus; species Sakesphorus luctuosus. The sequence goes on along the minus strand of VWZD01003421.1, from coordinate 253,982 downwards.
CCCGAGGAGGAGGCAGGAGGAGTTCACAGATGTGTTCCCATCCTGATCCCTTTTATAGATCCATGCCCAAGGATTCCTTCTCCTTGATTTCCCTTGAGCATGTCATTAAAATCCCAGAGGCTGAGTCTGATGTTCCTGCCCTTTCCCAAAAGCCCTGATGGTGCAGGACACTGCACAGGTGACCTCCTCCTCCTCACCACCTGTCCCACTGGAGAGCCCTGCACCCAGAATGTCCACAGGTGTGCTGTTCCCTGCTCCCTCCTCACCCTGGATCCCAGCTGGAGAACTTCAAGCACAGCCACTTCCCTTTGGCACTGCTCCAGGTCTCCTCTGGCCAACAACTATGCAATAAACCCTTCCCACCCTGGTCCACCACACCCCTCTGTGCTCCTCAATCCCTGTCCCAGAACTGACCAAATTACTTTCCTGTTAATAAAACTGTGCCCATTTCCTGGAATTTGGGAGGTTTATGGATGCTGTGGGAGGCTGATGATGTTCATCATGGCCACAGTTTTACACTCCATGATAAACCTGTTCTGTGGGGAGTGGGGACTCCTGGCTGGACTTGGCTGGAAGTTGGTCCATCTCAGACTCTGTCAAATGCAAACAAATTCCTCATCTTTCCATGGAGCAAAAGGCAGATTCTTTATCTTCCAAAGCCATCCAGCAGCCCATCCCTGCTGCTGCTGCTTCCACCTGATAGTGAATTCTTGTACAGCTCAAAGCTGCCTCAGCTCGAGATGTCACAAGGAAAAAAAACTTCCTTCTGCTTGGAAAATAAATTCCTGGGCTGGTATGTGGTGGTTTTATGCAGCAGGAGATGGTTGTAATGCTTTGTGTGCTGCCTCAGCCCAGCCCAGCAGCAGCTTTGCCTTTAAATGCCTGGGTTTGTTCTACTTGGAGGACAGGAGGTCTGGGATCTGGGGCTGAGTCCAGAGAGGAAACTGCCTTCTCCCACTTCCCTGGGAGCGCCTTCCCAGGGATGCCTGTCCTGTACATGCTGGGTTCTCTTCCCTGGGGCACATTTGGGATACCCGAAAGACAAATCTCTTCTACTTTCTCCTTACCTTATCATATATAGGAAGGCTCCAGCTTAAACAATACGGTCCCTGCTTCAATCAGATCCATGCCCCAGTTCCTGTCGTTGTGGGAAGGCTGCAGCAGCCCAGGGGAAAGGTAAGAGCAGGAGGTGCCAGAAGGGAAACCCGTGCACAGGCTGGAACATCCCAGCTGGCTGGAGAGTCATCCCAGCAGGAACATCCCAGCTGGCTGGTGGGTCATCCCAGCTGCTCCTGGGGAAGCAGAGGGCAAGGAGCCCGGTGTTGGAGGGGCAGCAGCTGCTCTGCTGTCTGGGAACGGGTGCTCAGGCCAGGAAACACCTGCCCAGCAGCTCCTCACTCTGCAGCAGCTGTTGGTGTGTCTGTCCCATGGGTTGTGTTTTTAGTGGGAGAGGTGCCCTGGGATGCTGGCTGGGGAAAGTCCTGCCTAGGAGGGTGGGAGTTTGGGGAAGGCAGGGAAAGCCAGTTGAGCTGGGCTTTAGGGAGGCTCCATCCTTGGTGTGGGTGGGATTTCAGGTCCTTATCATGCCAAACTAAATGTGGTGCCAATGGGAGAGTAGAACGGGAACATTCCAACAGTCCAAGGCCTTTCTGTGCCTCCTGTTGGGCAGATCCCTCCCCTCCTGCTTGTTTTGAATGTGGAAAATAATAATTTTCCTGCTGTAGTGGCTGGAGGTCTGGAACATGTGGGTGAGGTGGAAGTGGGAGCTTGGAGCAGGGCTTTGGAGGTGCTCTGCCTGTCTGCAGAGCCTGCTCACCCCATGATCCCACAAAAACAGTGTCTGTGTGAGGAAAATCCTCGTTCCAGCTCCAGGCTGGTTTCTAAGCTGTGGTTCTCTGTGAAAGGAAACCTGCAGCAAAATTACCTGTTACTGTGTTAGCTCCAGTGGGGATGCAGAACACGAGGCACATGTGGGGAAATTGCAGGGATGGATGGATGTATCACTCCTGCATCACTCCATACTGGGATTGGTGCTTCCCTTCCCTAGGGAGTTGTGGGCTGTACCAGCTCCTGGCTGCTCCCCATCTGCCTTCATTGAATTCCTTTGATTCCTACAAAAATTAGCCCTTTCTGGATCCACTCTGGCAGAGGGCAGGGTTAGTTTGGAAGCTCTTCCCTGTGAGGGTGGGTGGGGCCTGGCACAGGTTGGGCAGAGAAGCTGTGGCTGCCCCATCCCTGGGAGTGTCCAAGGCCAGCCTGGACGGGGCTGGGAGCGACCTGTCCATGGGGGGGGGGAGGGGGGGAATGAGATGAGCTTCAAGGTCCTTCCAGCCCAAACCAGTCCAGGATTCATCAAAACGTCTATGCAGCAGAGACCCTGCCCCAGGTGTTTATTATGAGTGCTCTCTGTCAGCCCTGCTCCACAGTGTGCCTGGAACGGCTTTCCCTCCCTGAGACTCTTCCTGCTGCTGCGAAGTGTTTTGACCTGTCCAGTTCTTGCTCTTCCATTGCTTTACTCCAGGAGGAGCCCTGGGATTCCCTTCAGCAGACAGCTGGGGATGCAAGTCAGAGCTGGAGATGATTATCCTCTGGATGAGCAACCCAGGAGGAAGGGACCTGGGGCGGGTTTTGCAATATCCTATTTATGGTATTACGATATTTGGGATTCTCCTGGGGTGAGGGCTGGATGCACTCGCCTGTCAAATGCAGGATGGGAGTGTGGGGAGTGACTTTGAGCCTTCCTACCCATGGCAGGGCTTGGAATGAGCTGATCTTTAAGATCCCAACTCAAATTAGTGTGTGATTCCAGGATTCTTCTCCCCCACCCTTGTGCTGGGGTTTGAACGGGACACAAAGTGGGGAATTTTCTTTAAAAGTGGAATTGCCTTTTCCTGGGGGTTTGAATGGGACACGAAGAGTGGAATTTTCTTTAAAAGTGGAATTACCATTTTCTGGGAGTTTGAATGGGACACTAATTTTCTTTAAAAGTGGAATTATCTTCTCCTGGTGTCTCCAGCTTGTGTCATTGGGGAAACAAAGGGGCAAACTGCGTGTCTGTGATTGCACAGAGCCCGTGAGCCGGGATGGAGCTGGCTCAGCACTTTCCTTGTGCTCGGCTCCATCATCGCAAGGGCAGAGCTGGGGCGGTGCCAGCGGTGACTGCGAGGGAATGGGAAGGGATGGCCGAGCTGCTGCGATCGCCTCCACCGCCCGGGGGCTGACTGAGCAAGGAAAGGCAACTGGCTGTGAAAAAGGACAGAAATCCCCTGCGGGGTAAAGAGATCCCCCCTTCTTTCCTCAGCCGGACCTCAGGGAAGGGACTGGGAGCAGCACAGCTGGGATGGGACGGGACTGAGTGGCCTCTAAAGGTCCTTCCAACGCAAACCATCTGTGATTCCGTGCTGGATGAACCCTGCATGGGGTCAGCTCTGCTCACTCAGTGCCTCGGCATTAATGTTTTCCCGAGGGGTTAGCGAGCATCCTGCTTCCTGCAGCTCCGCGAATCCTTCGTGCAGCAGGGAAAAGCTTTCGGGTTTGTTTCCCTTTTCCAGGCAGAATTCCTGCCTGGAGGGAGCGGTGCCCCGGGTGCCCTGGGGCAGAGCGAGGGGTGCCAGCAGCGCCGGTGGGGCGCACCCCGCTGCCTTCCTTGTGTGCTTTATTTACAGAGTCCCAAGAAATGATTTCCTGGGGTGGGGACGTATTTTTTGGAGTGGATTTCCTGCTCCCGCCCAGCTGGGAACTTGAAAGAACTTGAAAGAAAAACAAGATCTTGCCTGGAAGGAGGCTGAGACTTGGAGGTAGCGATGAGCCGGTTCGGAACAAACGGGACAAGAACGAGCCTTTGGCCCCCAGGATTTACTTGGAGACAAAGGGCTGTGAACGCCCGCGGCGTCCCCTGTGCCGAGGTAAAGGCAGATCCTCATCAGGGGAGATAAGAGGCCCTTTGGCAGTGGCTGCAGGAAGCAGTTTCTGTCTGGATCCAATCCACATGGAGAGGCCATGAGAAATCAGGTCAATATGGAATTGTTGGTAGCGCTGCGGTCCCTCCCACCCCCGCCCCGTCTGGGGCAGAGCAGGAGGGAACCATGGAATGGTTTGGGTGAGAAGGGACCTTAAAGATCATCCGCCTGTTAAGACCAGCCCCAGAACGGGAGGGGAACTCAGGTTCTTGTTAATAAATCACTTGGTGTGGATTAGAGTGAAAAACACTGTTGGTAAACATGCATAGGGTTTACTTTAGAACAACTTTGTTTCAAAGGTAAACAGGTATGTTGCCATTTTGGGTGTTATCATCTATAGTAATGCAGCAATACTGAAGTATAAAAATAACAATGGAGGAAATGCAGAAGGAATACAGCAATATTAAGGCATGAAAATAACACCTAAGGAAATGTATAAGGAATATACCAATTTTAAGGCATAAAAACAACACCTAAGAAAAAAGGAAAGAAAAAAGGAGATGGAAAGGTACCTGTCGTCACCACCCACTGGAACCAGCAATAAAACTTCGTCTTCAGTGTCTGTTGATCGAAATGATGCTCTTGATCCACTGAGGGTGGGAGAAGCGCCCCCTAAAACTGCTGAGATCTTTCAAGTTATTACATATTTCTATGTCATGTGGGAATGCCTTGTACCTCCCCTGGAGCAGGGAATTTTACAATGGATGGTGTCCTAAGTCTCTGACACCTCCAAGGGCTCAGCATCGATCACGGTCCAACACCTGAGATGAATAGCTCAGGCCAGATGTGAAATGTCTTTGAAGTTTTACAGCAGAGTCATCATGTAAGGGAGGACATTGGCATGATGAGAACGATTGTCCCACCTCACAGGATTTGCCTCCTACCAGTCTCTTCCCTTATCTGGAAATCCAGTTTGTAGCTTCAGGTGTGCAGGCCCTTCTGCGCCTGGGGCAGTTGGACAGTGGCACCACTTCCCTGATCCAAAGGTCCTGTCCCAGCAGGCACATTCAGGGAGGGGTGGGCTTTGCTGGGGAGCAGCTGTTACTTTTCAGTTCGCTGCAGTGGACAAAAGTCTTTGGGTGATCTTGGAATGTTTAAGTCATTAACTATTCCAGTCTCTGACACCACCCCCTGCCATGGGCAGGGACACCTCCCACCAGCCCAGGCGGCTCCAAGCCCTGTCCAACCTGGCCTTGGACACTCCCAGGGATGGGGCAGCCACAGCTTCTCTGCCCAACCTGTGCCAGGGCCTGCCCACCCTCACAGGGAAGGATTCCTTTCCAATATCCCATCTAACCCTGCCCTCCTTCAGCTTAAGGCCATTAAAGAAGAATCTGGAGCTTTTGGAGCTGCTGCTCAGGGATGTGGTGCCTGGAGAGCTGGAGCTCTTCAGTTTTGGGGAATTCCATTGTTTTATCTGTGTGTCTCTGAGCCTGAGGGATGTGCTGGCACTGGGAAAGCAGCCCTGGAGTTTGTGGGATGATCTGCCCTGCCCTTGGCACGGGAAAGCCCAACTGCTCCTTACTGTGGAAGGGTTTGGTCCCTGGCCCGAGGCTGCTCTTGCCCCAGAGCACGTGTTGTGTTCCCACAGCATGTCTCCACCTGTCCTGGCCTCACCTGGCTCTGGGGAGGGATCTGGCCAGGATCCACAGGGAAGGTCCAGCCTGAGCACGCCCAGCTGGGCAGCACCAGGTGAAACTGTGGGCAATGTGTTTGTACAAGTATTGAGATAATTGCACTGTTCTGTAGTCTGAGGTGGATGCAAATGAAGTGAATTGGTGATGTCAAAATTAGACTTTCCCAAGATAAGGGAACCATCACAATTTTATTTAGTAACAAATCTGTTGGAAGGAACTGTCTGTTGTGCCTCCACCATACCCTTCCTTCCAGGACTTCGGGCACTGGTGATGCTTCCACTCTTGCTTGTCTTTAAAAAAAAACCCTAAACAAACAAGATTTGGGGAAGAATGTAGTAGGATCAGCTCAATTCTTTTATGTAAAGTTGATTAGTGACCACTGACTTACTAATAGGAGCTACAGTGAACTTACAGCAATACTCAAGGGAAAATAGTGAAATGTCTTTTTTAATAAACAATTTTAAGAATTAAAAAAAGTCTCTAGGAGAAATCTTCCATATTTTGGTCCATTTGCTTCTTCAGTTGGAGAGAAGTGCTGTGTCCTCATCCAGGTCTCTCCACGCTTTGTTCTCTTCCTGGAGTGTCCTGGGCAGTGTTGGTGCTGGGGTAGTCTGGGTTTTCCTGCTGCCTCCCAGGTGTTGTCCAGCTGGGAACAGTCAGCCAGGCTGCGTGTCCCTGGCCAGGCTGGGCATGTCCAGCCCACCTGCTGGAAGCACCAGGGCAGGGAGCACGATGGAAGGGGCAGAGGGGCCCCGGGGGGCTGAGGCTGCTCTGGGTGGGCTGTGCCAGTGCCTCACCACCCTCACCGCGAGGAATTCCATCCTGTGTCTCTTTGCACCACTTGGCTTTCCCCAGCCAGGGTGAGGCTGCTCTTTGCCCTGATGCTGGTGGAGTTCTGCTTCTCCAATCCACCCGCCCCCGAGCGCTCTCCTTTCCAGGAAAGCGGAGTGGCCCATGGCCCGCTGGCACCGAGCCCGGCCCTCCCGCACGCACACGGGGCTGCTTTCCCTGCTTCCTCCACGGCAGACACAACCTCCTGCCGGCTACAGCGGGCCGTGGCCACTTTAAACTCCCTTTCAAAGGAAACCTTGGAACCACCTGCTGCATTTCCTGCAGCCCTGGCTTGGCTGGTTCAGCCCTGCACTCCCATGGCTGTTGCCAGACGAGCCTGGATTTGGAGCTGGAATAAGCTCAGTGCTCCCCAGGAGAGCTCAGGACTGGTGGGGATATCAAGAGCCTTGGAAAGACCGTTCCTGTTGTGCGTCACTGAGGTGGCTGGTACAGGAGGAGGTCGGATGAGAGGTGGAGGAAAGTGGATCATTTCCAATGTGGTTTTGAAATGCAGGGATTTGGATTGTGCTTTCAGGTCTTGTTTGCTCTGGGCAAGAGCCCAACGTGCTGCAGAGCTGAGGGTTCAGCTCAGGTCCCTCTGTCCCTCCCTCACTTCATGGGAAGTGGGAAGATAGGACCCTGAAGCCCTGCCATGGGGGGATCAGCCCTGACACCCCTCTGGAGGCAGCAGGAGGATGCTCTCTGGCTTTGGATGAGCTTTTGGAGGCTCTGAGTGAGCTGAGAAAGCCACTTTTGGGGCTGGTCCAGGTGTCTGTGTGCAGGATGCCAGGGTGGCACCATGCCCCTGTGGGGGTTGTATCAGCCCCCCTGAAGCAGGAACCTGCAGGAGACAGGGGCTGGTGAGTGGGAATGTCCAATACCTGGAGTGTGGAGGAATGTGGGAAGTACCTGGCTCAGCCCTCCAGGCCCAGCCAAGGATGTCAGGGTGAGGAGTCAGGCCTGGAAAGCTGTAGGAGGGATGGCAGGAGCCAGGAACAGCACCTGCCCCACCACAGCACCCCGGGGTCTGGCTGTGCCTTGGGCTGGGCTTGGCAATCCTGAAATGGAGAGAGAAGGAGCCTCGGGATCCCCTGGGAGCTGAGGGGTGCAGGGGAGGAGGAGTGGGGCTGGCCCCAGGGCCTGGGTGTGGAGCTGGTCCCAGTGGGGATGAAGACGCTGGGCTGGGAAACAGGAACAAATCTCCTTGGGATTGCCCCAGGTGTCCACGGGGTGAGGCAGTTACAGGTGCAAGATGAGGCAGGACCCTTCGCTGGGCTCTGTCTGGAGCTCTCAGGGTACTGCCTGTCCCTGCTGCCCCAGGCTCCATTCCCAGTTTGCCCCTGGTGCTGTGGCTGTGCAGAGACCCCAGGCAGAGATCCCGAGAGCCTGATGCAAAGGAGTCAGACCTGTGCTGGAGTACAGGCTTTATTCCAACCAGCACTGAGGGCCCCTGGCAGCCAGGCCAGCATGGGAGTGATCCCATCCTTCCTGGGAGCCCATCCTTGGCAGGAGCCCACGCTGCCATCCTGTCCATACACACCCACAGTCTTAGTAGGATACAGAGAGTAAAGGGGTAATTAGATAAAGCTGCTGTGCCCACCCTGGTGTCCGTGGGCTGAGCCAGCTGAGCCCTGCTCTGCCCTGCCCCAACCCCTCTTTGTATCTGAGGTGGCCTTCATCACCTAGGGTTGGTTGGGTCCCTCCAAGGTCGTGCTGTGGCCTCTGGGCTGACCTGGAGCTGGAATCCTGCAGAGGAGGCATTGCCAGGGCTGGAGGGGCTGTGCTGGTTTGTCAGGGCTGGGGGGCACAAAATCCCCAAGGGAAGAGGTGCTTGGGCAGCAGGGATGAGGAGCTCCTGGTCTTGTGCAGCCTGGCTTGGTCACCACTGCCACAGGTGTGGTGCCAGGGCTGGTGACTGCTATGACTTCACAGTCCTGCTCTTTGCCCTCCCTGGAGCCCTTTCCTGGCATAACTCTGCATTTCTGATCTGCCCAAACCAAAACTCTTTCGCTGCTTTTCAGAGGCTGGACCTGCCCCGCTCCCACAGGCTGTGCCCCAGGGATGCCAGTTCTGTGCTCTGGGAATTCCAGTTCTGTGCTCTGGGAATGCCAGTTCTGTGCCCTGGGGGTGCCAGCCCTGTCCCCCGCCCCGTGCTGCTGCTCCCTGCTCGCCCCAGCTGCTGTCCCAGCACCCCCAGCCCAGGGTGCCCAGCACCTGCAGCCTGGTTAGAGCTGCCCCTGCCCGAGGTGGGGTCAGACTCATGGAGGGTCACCCTGCCATGGGGACACTTTGTCTTGCCATGGCAGATGTGGCCCTGGTGCCAGAGGTAATGTGCCAGCCAGGGCTGGGATGTCCCCCACAGTGCAGGTCCCCTGTAGTTCCACAGACCCTTCCAGGCTCCTGGGCTTCACCCACCTGGGTGGTGGCCCCAGGCACAGCAGGTCCCTGCAGGCAACCACCCCTCGTGCCCTCTTTGGCTTGTCCCTCACCACGAAAGACAAGACACACCAGGAAGGACCCTGTGCCACCCCTTGGCCATTGGGCCACTGTCCCAGGGCCACGTGGGCACATCAGCAGGCAGGTAGGAGTGGAGGGGGTGTCACAGGTCGAGCCGGAAGGCCCCGAAATAGTTGGCTTCTGGGTCACTGTCGTTGATGCCCAAGGAGGAGACGGACACGAAGAGCTCATCACCGGCCTTGAGCTCGAAGACTCCGCCCTGGTAGAGCGTGTGGAGCCCGTAGTCCGCGCTGGGTGCCCAGCACTTGGTGCCCACGCCCTTGAGCAGCAGGACGGGCTGGCTGTGGGGTGGCTGCCACTGGATGCACTGCACCAGCTGCGGGCTCAAGTCCTGGGCGCTGGTGCTACGGTAGCGGAAATAGATCTGGGAGTAGACGTAGTACTTGCCCGGCTGCTCCACCCGCAGCCGCCCCGCGCGGTACGTGAAGTTGCGCAGGTGGGAGCGCGGCGTGCCGTGCCTCCAGTGGGGGATGGCGTGGCGGCACGACTGCGACAGGTTCCCGAAGTGCCCTGCGGGAAGGAAGGTCACTGAGGGGAGCGACCTCTCAGGTGCAGTGGAAGGGGAGGGGTGGCTCGAGTTCTCTCCCACTCATCCACCTTGGAGGGGTGAAAGTGGTTTTGGAGTGGTTCCCACCTGCCATCCAACATCTCCTCCCATCCTGCTCCCCTGCCCTTTGGGGGAGTCCTCTCCCCTGCTCCCATCTCAGAGACCACCCAGTGCCCAGTGGGGCTCCCTGACCTCCTGTCCTGCTCCCCTGCCCTTTGGGGGAGTCCTCTCCCCTGTTCCCATCTCAGAAATGCACTGGTGCCCAGCAGAACTCCCCGACTCACCATCCTGGGTGGGGTTGTGCAGGCGGAGGGTGAGATGTGCCGAGGGCTTCCCGGCTGCCATGGCAGGAACCTGCCCCTCGGAGGTGTTGAAGTAGCTTCGCTGGGCCTCTGTGGGAAAGGGACACGCGGCTGGAGAGGACAGAGCATGGGGACACCTGGCCCTGTGCCAGCAGTGCAGGGAAATGCTCCACTGACCCATCAGAGAGGAAGGTTATTCAGGGATGGAAGTGTCTCGTCAATCATTATCTAACATGTCTGTGCTGTCCCATTCCCTGGACTCCAGACAGATGGACATGGCTGTCCCTCCAGCCCATGAGCAGGATGCGTGTGCCCTTCACTACCCAGTGGGACAATCCTGGTTCTCCCGTCCTGTCCCATCTCATAGCACTGGAGTTGGGCCACTGACCAGTACCCCACCCTGCTCCATCCCAGCACATGGACGTGGATCCCGGCTCTGCTGCCCCCGGAGCTGGGCTAGGAAGGACTCACCCTTCACCGCGCTCCTGAGGATGATGTTTTCTGTCACCTGGGCCACAGAGGAGAGAAGGTCTCATGGTTAAAGGTTGCACTGTCTCTGTGCCCCAGCACCTCCTTGCTGTGGAGGACCTGGGTCCAGCCCCCTCCTTAAACCATCCTTGCCAATCCCACCCCTCTGGTGAGGAAGATGAGGAAACTGAGGCAGTAGGGCAGCCAGGAGCTCTCCCCCCCTTCCCTGGTCCCTGCTCTCACCGTGGACACGTAGGCTTTGATGGTGCTGGCCAGCTTGAGGCAGGTCTGGCTGCTGCTCAGCTCCTCCAGGCTGGAGCCCTCGGGCTGCTGATTGAGCTTCTGCAGACACCGCAGCTCCTCCGTGTTCCCTGGAGCCTGGGATTTCAGCTGGGATGGAAACAAACTGGGATGTCATACTGGGATGGACAGAGGGAGCAGTGAGGATCACACTGGAGTGTGGATATGGGACAGCTGCCTTCAGCCTGGCTCCTCTGGCATCAGGGGGCTCAGAGAACAACCCTGAGCTGTCCCAGTTCCAGGGCTGGTGGTGGGACAGGCGGCACCACCGGGATGCAAATCCAGCTGTGTCTCCTGTGTGGAATGGATGGGGTGGTAGGAGGCTGAGTGGATCTGAGCTCAGTCAAAATACTGTTTTTTGAGAATTGGACATGGTAAATCTCATCCTGTCCTCCCAAGATCCCTTGCAGAAGCCCCTCCCAGTTCTTCTGGAAGCACGCCAGCCCCTTTCATGGAGTTCCAGCACCAAGCAAGAGGAGGAGGCAGGACTCAAGGTCTCTCACAAGCCACAGAGCACCGAGTAAAGAACCCAAAATTCCCATTACCCATCTCCTTTATCTCTTCCTCCCTCCTCAGGAGGGAATGAGGCTTCTCCAGCCCCAAGAAGTGCTCACTGCTCTGGGGCAGGAGCTGCCCCACCAGCCTTGGCTCCATGGGCACTGGGAGGCAGGAGCTGCTGCTGGAGGCTGGATGTGCCTGGGCAGCCATGGCCACGCTCCTCCTGCTTCTTCAGCTGAGCTGGGATTGCAAAACAAACTCTGGCACAGCTTGGCTCTTCCAGCTGCAGAGCCAGGACCCTGAGCAGTGCCAGGTCAGCCCAGACGGGTCTTGGGCACTTCCCTGTGCTGGCGCACAGTTTGGGATGGGAAGCCTTCCCTTCCCTGGGCCAGCTGCCCTTCCCTGGCTGTCCCAGGGCTGTCTTTGCTCTGCTCTGGCCGTGGTGTGGCCATGGTGACTGTCACACCTGGCCACAGGGTCACGGCATGCTGTGCTGCTGTCCAGGGCATGGGGAAACTGAGGCACAGATGGGATGGCTGCCCTGAAATCGGTGTGCCAGGAGCTGGGAATGAACACACCGGCAGCTTGGCCACCCCAGCTCTGTCACCTGGGTGGTTCCCAGATCCCAGGACAGATCCAGGAGGCCATGTTGTCCCCCGGGGCTTGGCCACCTCCCTCACCCCACGTGTCCCCCAACGTCCTGGTTTGCTCTGAGCCCCCCCAGCCCCCTGCCCACCACAGCTGTGGGTACTCACTGCCTCACACCAGGATGCACTCACCTTTGGGATCTATATCCCATCAACAGGTGGATATGCCTTTTTATCAACAGAATCCTGGGATAAATACAGCCTCTACATCCACAGAATACTGGGATCAATAGAGCCAGAATAGATCTGCAGAATACTGGGCCATCTAACCCTGCCGGGCTGTGGCGATATTGGGATCAATAGAGCCTCTACATCCACAGGATCCATACAGACTCTCTGCAGGAGAGCTACACGACGTCAGACTGAAGGGAATTTGAGTTCCTTTTTGCCCTCTTATGCTCCCGGATGGACCTGCTGGGGGCTCAGTTCCCTACGGATGGGCTGTGGGTTTCCCTGGAGGGTCTGTACGCAGGCTCCGGGGTGTTTCCTGCGCACACCTGCCCGCCCGGGCGGTGCCAAAGAAGCGAATCCCGAGGGATGGGGCTGTTCCCGCGGCAACCCCGCGGCGGGAGCGTGTTCGGGCACGGGCCACGCGTGCGGCTCCCGCGGGCTGCCCGGGGCGCTGACAGGGGGGTGTGCCCGTGGGACCGGGGTCAGCCCGGCCCGGGAGCTGCTGGAGCGGGTCCAGAGGAGGCCCCGGAGCTGCTCCGAGGGCTGGAGCCCCTCTACTCTAGAGCCAGGCTGGGAGAGCTGGGGGGGTCACCTGGAGAAGAGAAGGCTCCAGGGAAACCTGAGAGCCCCTGCCAGTGCCTAAAGGGGCTCCAGGAGACTGACTCCCTGTTCCCAGCACAGATCCCTGGAGGGATACACTGACTGGCCGCTGAAATCAGCACAGATCGGTCCATTCCTGTGGTTTTCTCCTCCGTTCAGCTCTTCCCTGGGCTCTGTCTACCCCATCCTCCTCTTATCTCCAGCGCCTTTCATGCAAATCCCTCTCAGCGGGACCACACGTGACCCAGGGATGGAAACAAAGCCCAAAGCAGAGCTGGAGCCCCCTCCAAAGGATGCTCCGCTGGATCCAGACAGGCTGTTTATTCCTCCTGCATCCGTGGGCAGGGCTTTTCCCTTTTCCCCGTCTCTGGTGTGGTTTGTGGAATGTCTGGCACTTCAGGACCCGTTTCTTGCCGGTCCCTCAGGGATGAGCGTGTCATCCGTGGCAGCCCCGAGTTTCCCTCTCCCCAGGGATCTCCTGTCTGGTGTTTCCCTGCCGCTCCTGGGGGGTTGTTGTGGGTTGGAATCAGCGGCTGGGGGAGAGGAGGGGGGGCTGTTGGCAGGATCAAGGCCAAGTTTGGGAGTGGTTTGGCGCGAGTGACCCCACGGGAGGTGGGAATGGCGGGATCCCGAAACGGTTCGTTGGTGGGATTGCACAAGAGCAGGAGCACGTGAGCTGCTGGGATGGGGGAGTGCTGGTAGGGGGGTGCTGGTAGGGAGGGTCGCAGCATTTCCCAAAGCGGGTGGGGAGGATTTGAGGTGTAGGGGAAATGGGAACGGGGGGAGTGGGAGATGAAGCAGGAACCACGGGTGAATGGGACTTGGAGTTCAAGGAAATCCCCCCACGTCCTCATCTGGAGCTGGAAACTCCTATGGGACCCCAGGGCAGGGCCCCCCCTCCCAGCGCGGACCTTCAGCTCCAGGCGGAGCCCAGGACAAAAGCGCTGTCTCTCCACATCTGAATTCGCGTGTCCACCCCGTCCCCGCCCTAACATCTGGATCCGGGGATCCCCAGGGAGCTGCGGACGGTCTCAAGCCCCCATTCCACATCTGGATCGGCGGCGCCCGGGAGGTCGGGGCAGTGCCGACGCTTCTCCTCTGCCCCCACATCTGGATCCCCGGCGGTCGCTGCCGTGCCCGGCGGGCAGAGGCGGGAGCAGGGGGCGGGCAGAGCCCTCCCGCACCGCCGGGACTCCCTCCCGCGGGTGCAGCCCCGCCGCCAGCCCCGGGACGGGGCGGGAGCCGCGGGCCAAAGCTCACCTTGGAGATGGCCATGGTGAAGTAGACGAAGAGGCCGGTGGTGGAGGCGATCTGCAGGGCCAGGATGGTCATGACGGCCACGGTGCCCCAGAGCGGCCCGCACCGCCGCCGCCGCTGCCCCCGCACCGCGCCGGGGCCGCCGTCCGGACCGGGACCGGGGACGGGACTGTCCCCCAGCATGGGCACCTCCGAGCCGCCGCTGTCGGAGCGCAGGTACTGCCCGGCGCTGGGCGCGTGCGGGGCCATGGCCGGGCCCGTCCCGTCCCGTCCCAGCCCGTCCCGGTCCCGCTGCCCCGGGACA
>VWZD01003421.1:195898-232391 GCA_013396695.1 Sakesphorus luctuosus | reverse complement strand
TAGGGGAGGGGAAGGAAGGGGAAGGGAGGAGAGAGAAAGGCAGGGCGAGGAAGAAGAGGAGAGCAAGGGGCGGGGAGGGGAGAGGAGGAGGAGGAGGAGGAGGAGGAGAAGAACCGCCTGGTCCCGCCCGGTCCCGCCCCAACGGATCTGGCCGGGCTCGTGGCGGAGCTGCCGCCGTACCGGCTCCGCAGATGTGCCCCGTCCCCCTGCTCCCCTTCCTCCTCCTCGTCCTCCTCTTCCTCGCCCCCGGCAGCGCGGCAGCCGGCCCGGGGATCACAGGCGAGTCTCTGTCCCGGGAGGATCGGGGGGCAATAACCCAGACCCCCCGCGCCGGGTCCCGCCGGGGGTCGGGCACGTTCGGGGGTGCCCAGGGGTGCCCGGGGGTCTTACCGGCGCTTTTGGGGAGGGTTTGCTGAGCTGGGTGAGTTGGGGGTAGCCTCGAGGGGACAGCCTGGCGGGACCCTTCCCACCCATCGAGCCCCTCCTGGGGCTGGGGACCTGGAGCTTCTCCCGGCGCCTGCTTTGAGAGGGGAAGGCGAGTACCGGGTCGGGCACGCCTTAATCGTGGAAAAAAGCTTTTAGAGAAAGGTCGGGAAGGGACCTGCGGCTTCTCCCGGCGCGGTTTGGTGGCAGGACCGCGGGCGGGGGCGCTGCCAGGGGGTCCCGAGCTCCGGCCCCGCCGTTGGGGTGTTGGTGGATGAGACGCTCAACATGACCCGGCCAAGGCGGCTGAATCCTCCCAGGGTGGGCAGCACGGGAGGAGGGGGGGATTGTGCCCCTCCGGTGAGACCCCCCTCTGCAGAGCTGCCTCCAGCTCGGGGGTCCCACAACACAAGGATGTGGAGCTGCTGGAGTGAGTCCAGAGGAGGCCCTGGAGATGCTCCAGGGCTGGAGCCCCTCTGCTCTGGAGCCAGGCTGGGAGAGCTGGGGGGTCACCTGGAGAAGAGGAGGCTCCAGGGAGACCTGAGAGCCCCTGCCAGTGCCTAAAGGAGTCCTGGAGAGCTGGAGAGGGACTGGGGACAAGGCCTGGAGGGACAGGACAAGGGGAATGGCTTCCCAGTGAAGGCAGGGTTAGATGGGATACTGGGAAGGAATTCCTGTGTGTGAGAGTGGAGAGGCCCTGACACAGGTTGTTTCCCAACACTTCCCATCCCTGGGAGTGTCCAAGACTAGGTTGGACAGGGCTTGGAGCAACCTGGTCTAGTGGAAGGTGTCCCTGTCCATGGAACTGGATGATCTTTAAGGTCCCTTCCAAACCATGCCGTGATTCATGATTCTATAAATAATTCCCTCCTCAGACAGCCTCATTTTCTGTGAGGAGCTGAGCCAGGCGGGGTTGCTGCAGCCCCTCTCACGTGGGCTCTCTGGTTTCTGTTCCAGCCCGCACACTCGCCCCGTGCTACTCGGCCGACCTGGGCCCGGCCGTGGGGCACCTGGTGTCGGCCGTGGGCTGCACGGTGCTGCTCACCGCGCCGCGGCTGCGCCTGGGCCGAGCCGTGGCCTGGGAGTACCGGGCTGGCACAGAGCAGGGCGTCATCCTCAGCTACGCCTTCGACCGGCCCCCCAACACGTCCCACCTCTACGAGAACCGCACCACGTTCAACGAAACGAACCTGTCGCTGCAGATGGTGCTGCGGCGCGACGATGGGCGGCTGTACCGCCTGCGCTCCGAGGAGGAGGCCACGGACTGGTTCCAGCTGCAGGTGGTTGGTGAGTGAGGCCATGGGGTGTTGGGTTGGGCTGGCAAAATATCGACTGACCAACACAGAGGGAGAGAATCCACCCTCCCCCAGCAAGGGAAGAGGAGAGAGGAGAAAAAACAAAGAGGAGAAAAAGAGAAAAGAAGAAACCAAAACCACAAATAGCAAGCTTCTTGTATTGTACAAAAGAGAGAATTAAAAACAGAATATGATATAATAGATATATATACAAATGTGGGAAAAAACCCAAACCAACTACAACAACAGCCACCGACTTGCCCACCCAAACAACACAGACTTCCACCACCCCAGCTCACAAAAACACTCCAACAAGCTCCCCTCAAAGGATACCTGGCAAGAGAGGAGAAAACCAACAACAAAAAAAAAGGGTACTTCCCAAACCAAACAGCTGTGAAGTGGTGACTGAGGCCCAACACCCTCAGCAAGGGTGATAGCAGGGTCTGCTCAGCACAGACCATCCAGGGATTGAGCCAGGCACCTCCTACACTTTCTTCTATACTTGATCTTAATGTCAAATGATCTGAAACACATTTTTGGTTGCTTAAGTCAGCTGATGCTAGTCCCCTCTAATCCAGGTAGACTCTCTGGGCCTGCTGAAACTGAGGCCTTGCTAAAACTAAAGCCAAAACTACCACATGTGGCCAACCCTCCTCCCTGACTGGGAGCCGGGATCGCCGTGGTTTGGGATCTGCAGAGCTGTGGGTTTCCCTGCTGACATCCCTCTGTCCCCCCAGAACCACTGTCCGAGCCAGAAATCATGGGCAACTCATCAGTGAAGGCTGGAGAGAGCACCAAGCTGGTTTGCAGTGTCCTGGAAGGGAAGGCAGACTCGTACTGGTGGAAGAAGAACGGGGAGCTGCTGCTGGGCAATGAGCGCATCCAGATCGTGGAGGCCAACACGCTGTGCATCGTCCGGGCGGTGCTGAGCGACAGTGGGTACTACGCCTGCGTGGTGCGCAACGCCGTCAGCCAGAACGAGACCTCCTTCCTGCTCCAGGTCCACAGTGAGTGCAGAGTCCTGCCCTGTGCCCAGGGAAAGGAACAGGGAAAACAGCGCCCAAAGAGGAATCCCCCCACCCAGTGCCCCCAGGGCTGCAGGGGCAGGTTCTGGCTGGGAGTGGGAGTGGGGGGTTAAATTCGCTCTGGTGCAGAGGGTGAGGGTTCTCCCCTTTGCAGACTCTGCAAACGTGGTGCTGCCCATGATCCTGCTGTGTGTGATTGTCGGCTCCCTCGCAGGTGGGTGCTGGGTTGAGCAGGGGGGTGCTGGGTTGAACAGGTGGGTGCTGGGGTGGAGCAGGTGAATGCTGGGGTGAACAGGTGGGTGGTGGGGTGAGCAGGTGTGTGCTGGGGTGAGCAGGGGAGTGCTGGGGTGAACACATGGGTGCTGGGGTGAACAGGTGAGTGTTGGGGTGGAGCAGATGGGTGCTGGGTTGAACAGGTGGATGCTGGGTTGAACAGGTGGGTGCTGGGCTGAGCAGGTGGGATGCTGGGGTGGAGCAGGTGGGTGCTGGGTTCAACAGATGGATGCTGGGTCAAGCAGGTGATGCTGGGTTGAGCAGGTGGGATGATGGGGCTGACTCTTTCCTGGTGAGTGCCATGGCAGGTGCTGAGTGCCAGAAGGGATGGGTGAGAGGATCCCAAGTGGCAGGACCTGCCTTTCCCACCCCAGCATCCCAAAGGCAGGGGCTGGGCTTTGTCCCAGCTGTTGTTTCAAGCAGGGTTTCCCCAGTCCAAGGAGGCCATGCTGTCCATTGTCCTCCTTTTCCTTCTCTTGCCTCCCTCTTCCCAGACACCAGAGGGAAGGTTGTCCTGAAAACCCCTCCTGCCTGTTCTGAACAGGCAGATATATTTGACCATCCTGATCTGGGCCAGCTCCCCACAAAATCCTGTGGTTGCCAGGGGATGTCACACATCCCTCCTAGGGTGACAGCACCAAGCCCCTCACTGTGCTCTGCCCTCAGAAGGGAGTTGTGCTTCCAGTCTTGCTTTTCCTCCTTTTTTGGAGTTGCAGAGTGTACTTTCTGGCTCATCCCATCCCTAATCCCTGGCAAAGTGGGGATTTTAATTCTTAGATTGCCAACTGAAATAAAAACAAGAACCACCCAAGCTTGGACCTGCCTCTGGTGGTTTGAATGGAGTGGGAGGTTCCCCCTGGGGGTTGGAGGTGTGTTTTGTTATTGCACAAAGATTGCAGGTTTTTCCTGTGAAAAGCCTCGGGGCACTGGGGAGGTGCTGGAAAAGCTCCCGGTTGTGCTCCTGCTCTCCTCATCCTCCCTCATCCCATCACACTCCCCCTCTCCCTGCTCACACATGGCCAGAGCTGGTGGCTACTCCCCCCGCCCCGGGCTGTTGGTGGGACTGGGACCTGTGGGGCAGTTTGGAGGTGGGCAGGGGTGTCTCTCCCAGACCCCAAACCCTTGCCCTGTGTCAGGAAGGGCTCATGGGTGCTCCTGGATTGAGGTTTCCCAGCTGGAGCATCACCTCCAAGGCTTTAATACAGATTGATGATGATGATGATGATGATGATGATGATGATGATGATGATGATGATGATGATGATAGGGCTTGGAGCAACTTGCTCTAGTGGAAGGTGTCCCTGCCCATGGCAGGGGTTTGGAACTGGCTGGGCTTTAAGGTCCCTTCCACCCTAGACATTCTGGGGTGATTCTGACAGCTGCTTCTTCCCCAGGTGTCTTTGTCTGGTGCAGGAAAACAGAAAGGCCATGTCACCTCTGTAGGTAAGATGCCTCCAGTCCCCTCCTGGGGATGGCCCCACTGCTCCAGCCAAATTTTACCCTCTCCAAGCCCAAGTTTATCCTTGTCTGGATCTGAGGGAACTGGAGAAATGGGAGAGCTTGGGGTGCTGTCCTGGCCTCTCCTGGTCAGAGGCAGTTTGAGGGGCTGCTCTCCCCACTCTGAAGGCTCAAAGGATTTGTTGTCCTCCCCTGTTTAATTCCCACTGAGATTTACTCTGGAAATATTCTTGATTCTCCTACTCAGAGCCCGATGCTCCTGGTTACCTTAGCTCTGGAACACACTCCACAATGGGTGGGTGTTTGGATACTCCAGAGATTTCTGGGAATTGAGTGAGTCTCGAAGTGTTCTCAGGAATTGCTCACTCTGCATGACCACAAACACACTTGGGCTGTTAACTGGAGCTTCCTGGAGGGTAGTGGGTCCCTAAGGATGGAAACCCCATCCCATGTTGTAGCTGGTTGAACACAAGAGAGCTCTCAAGTGTCTTGTGTAGCCAGGTCCCAGGTAACTCCTGCCAGAGACAAATTGGCCAAGGTATCCCCTGGAATTTGAAGTTGAGCAGAAGTCCAGACCTTCTGGCATTGCCACTATGAGCATGGGACACCCTGAGCTGCCTGAGGCCTTGAAGGGGTCCAGGTGAGCAGCAGATGGAGGGCCCATGCCCAGGACATGGCTCAGCTGGGGCTCTCTCCTCTCCTTGCAGGTAGAGCTACATCAGCTGTTCCCTCACTCCGTTCCCTTATGATGGATGTTGCTGGCAGTGCCACGTGTCCCATCCAGTCCCAGCCTCTCCTGGACTCACCTCTGAAGAGTTCAAGCTGCTCAAACCCACAAACATTATTTTGGAAAACGTCAACTTGCACTATTTGTGTTGTCCTGCTCTTCCCCAGGGCCCCTCACCCATCCTGGGGAGAGTCGGGCAGGCTGTGCCTGCTCCAGCCCTCTGTCCCTCTCCTGGCTCCTCCAGAGGCCTGGAGGGGCTGATGGCTCTGGAAAGAGCCACCATGCCCACTGGGCAGATCCACAGTCCTGGGGATGCCAGGAAATGCTGCTTTGGTGCCAGCCCTGCCTTCCTGGGCTTGAGCCCCTCACTGTGGCCTCCCAGGATGCTGCTGTGCCAGAGGTTTGCCTGGATGGCTCCATGGGCTTTCTACCCCTTTTGACCCTGTGAGGGAGTTAAAAAGGCAGGATTTTTCTGTGTGTGCATCCAGGAGGTGAGCAGAGGTGATGGGAGGGAGCAGGGAATGGGAGAGCAGCAAAGGAGTTCCATTTCCAAAAGCAAATCCCAAAGAAATCGCTGCTGCTGGATGATGTTGGGATGCTCCTGAGCCCATCTCTGTTCTCCTTGGGCTCTGGCAGGATCTGGGGACATCCCTGAGGACATCCCTGAGGACATCCCCTCCTCTGCCATGAGCCAGCTGGGTTGGCCATGCGTCAGTGCCAGCTTGTGCTTCCTGTTTGCTGCTCCTATGGGTGACAGCAGCCTTGGCCCGGTTGGATAAGGCACGGCAGCCCTGCCTGTCCCCTCCTGTCCCTTTCTGTCCCCTCCTGTCCCCTCCATCCCCGTGCTGCCTTTGCAGGGCTCACGTGGGTTTTGCTCTGAAGGGGATGTTATTCCTGTAGAAATGGAGGCACAAGGGGCATCTTCCCCTGGAGGGAACTGGGTGCTCTCCCTGAGTGCTGGACCCCACTGATGGTCACCCTGGGGTGTTTGAACCCCCCTTTGATCCAATGCGGACAACTCCAGGTCCAGCACCCTCCCAGCGCCTCTGGGTTGGGTGTTGGGTGTCCTGGGCACTTGTCCTGGGGACCTCCCCATGCTCTGAGCCACTGATCTGAGGGGGGTTTCTGTGCTGGAGTCCTGTCTGAAGAGCTGGGAGAGCTTTCCTGGCCAGGGGAGGGGGAGAACCCTCTTCTCAGAGTTATCCTTTCTCATTGGAGAGCAGAAGTTCTCCTGGGAGAGGCTCATCCCTGAACTGTCCTACACCTCTTTCTGGGGGCAAATTGGAAAACTGGGAGAGATCACTGGAATATTCAGGGCTGGCAGCAATGGGCCATCTCAGCCTGGGGTTTCATGGAGCAGTTAAAAGAAGCAAAGGAGTTTGGGTGGAGTAAATGAGATTCCAGCCCCTCTGGGAGCTGCAGGGCAGTTTGTCACGTTCCTTGTTGCACTTGCAGGTGTGAAACGCAGCCACACTTTTTACAAAGAACACTTTTCTAAGCATTTCAGGGAGTTGCCTGCAAATCGTTTTGAAGACTTTGTGAGTGGTTTTTTTAATGCCTGTTGCTGCTAATAAAAGCGTGTACGTTATCCCAGCGGTGCTGCTGTGATGTTTGGGGTGGGCAGTGCCCCCTTGGGGGATCTGTGGTGGCAGAGGGATGTGCTCCCTGTGCTCCCCTGCCCCAGTCCCTGTGGGTGTGAGCCCTGGGTGGAGGGTTGGAGCTGGTGGCAGAGCTGGGAGTGCTGGATTTCTCCTGTTCTCCAGCTCTGCATGGAGAGCTGCTGTGCTGGGAAGGACATTCACTCCTGCTCTGGGGTTTCTGTGCCCCCAGGCCCTCCCTCACACAGCTCCTGTGGCAGTGACAGCCACAGGGGCTCAGCTGGGGTTAAAAACGGCCCAACAACTGCTCCAAAGCTGGGTGAGGGTATTTTTAACCTCTCTCAGTTCCCTGAGTCATGAAGACCTGGCAGCCACCCTGGCACAACCCAGGGAGGAGCTGCCTCCCAAGGAGCTGGGCTGGGGCTGCCCCAGGGTGGCTTTTTGGGGAAGTTTCACCTTTGGGGTTTATCTAGTGGCCTTTGAATTTGCTTTCAGCAGCTGTTGGTGCTCAGAAAAGCCACGTCTGGGCTGTAGGAAACACCTCTGTGTGTTACAAACAACCTCTGGGAAAGGCTGAGTTTGTGCTGGGTTTAAATAGCCCTCAGTAAATAAACCCCTATGTTTGTATCTTGGAGCGTGTCAGACGTGCTGGGATGTGCCTGTGGAGGAGGCCTGGGCAGCATCCACCTCCCCCCTCCCTGGATTTTGTGCCTTTGTGTCCTCCCTCCACCTTTCCTTCTGGTAAAGCAAGTGTGTATTTCAGGTTACTGCAGGGTTACTCCCAGCAGGGTGAGTTTGTGGGTGTATTTCTTGCTCTTCCTGTGTGTGTGATTAATCTCTTACACAATATATTATATGTAAGTGTTACTAGAAGTGTCACCAGTGGGGTGCTCATCCAGCCACTCCAGGGGCAGGGCCAGTCAATGCTGGCAAAGTCTCCTGAGTGGATGATCCAGGTTGGAATCGAGTCAGGCCATTGTCCCTTGGTGGGGTGGTGGCCCAGGTTGAGAAATTTCTGCAGGGAGAGGCTGGGTTTGGGTGGGAAGGGAGTGATTTTGGGTACTGTAGTGACGTGAGGGGATGCAGGACACCACTCCTTGGGGTAGGTGTTTCTGTTTCACCTGGACCCACTCTCAGATAATCTGATTTCCTGTTTTTCTCAGATGAGCTTTGCCTTTCCTGGGCTCTTTCATCCTCCAGACGAAACAGGTGACACTTTGCTGCTTCCTGCTTTCCCAGACTGTTTTCCATCTTTTTAAACTAAGTTTCCCTTTTCCAGATGTCGTTTGTTGTTGCTGTTTCTTGGTTTTGTGCTCTGCAGGGCACCTGGGGCTGATCTGGAGTACCCAGTGGCACTCCTGGTTGCAACCTCGGGGATGCTCCTGTCCCCAGGCTGGCAGTGCCCTGACTCCCAGAATCTGCTGTTGGCATCTCAGCAGGTATTTTCTGCCTGGATTTTTCCTCTTATATCCTTTACGGGCTGTTCCATCAGCTGTCACACATCACTGGCACCAAGTCCTGCACATTTTGCATGGGATGGAGCATTGTATGACCATGGACACCACACTGCCCATGGACACCACACTGCCCATGGACATCACACTGCCCATGGACACCCACCACACTGCCCATGGACACCACACTGCCCACATGGACACCACATTGCCCATGGATATCACATTGCCCATGGACACCCACCACATTGCCCATGGACACCCACCACACTGCCCATGAACACCACATTGCCCATGGACACCACACTGCCCATGGACATCACATTGACCATGGACACCACACTGCCCATGGACATCACATTGACCATGGACATCACATTGCCCATGGACACCACACTGCCCATGGACATCACATTGACCATGGACACCACATTGCCCATGGACATCACATTGCCCATGGACACCACACTGCCCATGGACATCACATTGACCATGGACATCACATTGCCCATGGACATCACATTGCCCATGGACACCACATTGCCCATGGACACCACAATCCAGCAAGGCCAAAGTGGCCAACAGTGTCCTGGAGGACATCACAGTTGGATCCAATGATCTTGGAGGTCTTTTCCAACCTTGGTGATTCTGTGACCCCACAGGTCAATGGAGGGGCCCCTTTGCCTCTGCTCAGCACTGCTGTGTCCCCAGCTGGGGGCTGACTCCAGTTCTGGGCTCCTTGGCACCTGGGGCTGCTTGGAGAGAGTCCGGCAAAGGGCCACAAGGATGATCCAGGTGTTGAAGCATCCAGGGAGATGCTGGGAGAGCTGGGGGAGCCTCAGGGGGTCTCATCCAGGAGGATAAATATCTAAGGGAGTCAGAATTTTTACTGGTGCCACTGACAGGCCCAAGAGGTGATGGGCACAACAATAAGGAAATTCACCCCAAATACAAGGAAGCTGCCTCACTGTGAGGGTGACCAGGACATGACATGGGTTGTCCAGGGAGGTTGTGGCATCTCTGTTCTTGTCAGCATGCTAAAACCACCTGACCACGGTCCTGAGCAGCCACATAACCCTCAGCAGGTCTGGTG
The DNA here is from genome assembly GCA_013396695.1 of Sakesphorus luctuosus. Taxonomy (NCBI): domain Eukaryota; kingdom Metazoa; phylum Chordata; class Aves; order Passeriformes; family Thamnophilidae; genus Sakesphorus; species Sakesphorus luctuosus. The sequence continues at coordinate 223,045 of VWZD01003421.1, read as the reverse complement.
TAGCCTGATAGATTAAATCAGTCACTGGTTTTTATTAACCTTAATGATACTACGGAAAAGCCAGAGACTGTTGACAAGGGCTCAGCAACCACAAAGTCAATAAATAAATGACTTTTACTGCACCCAGGGTGACTGGGCAGAAGGCTCAGGGGTGTGCAGACATGGCCCAGGCCCCCAGGGAAGCTCCTTTCCATCCAGCATTAGTCAGAGATTGTAACAGGAGGGAGAAAATTCCCTTGGCAAACAGCAGGATCCATCAGTTCATGTTCCCTCCCCTTGATCTGGCTGTGAGCCTCCCCTGAGAGCCCAGATGGGGGAATACCTGGGACAGGGGAAACAAAAAAAAACACTTTAAAAAGCCAGAGAAATGGTGAATTCTCACCTCTTCTCTCTCATACAGCCCCACTCTCAGTTGCCAGCTGGAAGCTGAAGATGATATCCTGGTGGGCTGAGGGTGTTTGGGAGATTTTAGAACTTAGTTAATTCATCTCCTACTCTCTCTGCTACCCAGTTTGCTCTGTGCAATTAGCATTTGGCAATTAGCTGATGCCAAGGCCATGCTGCCCTCTGTGGCCTCTTGTGGTTTGATGCCCCTTAAACCTGCCAGACTGACCATTCAGGGATGAAGATACAGGTTGTGGGTTTCTTGTATCCCTTTGGCTAAACCAGCCACAAGCCATCACTTATCCAGAGCTGAAACCACGGAGTGCTCTGAGTCCAACCCCCTGCTCTGCATTTTAATGTCTATTTTCCTTATGTCTCCATCTTCCTTGACTCCTGATACTCATCGCATTCTCCTCCTAAGGCAGGTTGTTTGGAGAGGGGCCCAGGGAAGTGTAGAAAACAGGTTTTCCCCCCATTTTCTTCATCCAAGAGGCCCAGGAGCTGTGGTTTTCCTACATGGGGAGGAGGGAATTGGGGCTCTGAGATGTGAATGTGACTCTGCCTGTCCGGGCAGGAAAATCCAAGGAGGAAGAGCAAAAGCAAAATATAAATAAAGTGGGATCCAGATTCCTGCTGGCCATAAGGGGCAAGACCTCCCTGCCCTGATGTGTGGGCAGCACCAAATCCTGGAGCCCCCACCCTCACTGGTCCCCTGGAGATGCTGCCCCAGGCTGCGGATTCAGGGGGAGAACATCCCAAAACATGCCCTGAAATCTGCCCAGGGAGAGAGAAGACAGAGGATGGATGGGAAGGGGAGGGGAGTGTGTTGGGTTACACACAAAAGTTAAATAAACAGAGAGAATCCTCCAGCTGTTGCTGAAAGTGCTTCTCTGCTTCAGGCCTTGGTTTTAGGCAGAAAGAGAAGGGAAAATGCATTTGTCCTCCCCGGCTCTGTTTTATTCAAAAACAAAGGCAGAAATGGGTTAATTTCACTGCCATTTATTATAAATATTATGGAGGATCTGAAACTGAGAGCCCTGAACCTGAACCCCCTAAACCTTGTGGAAGGCTTGGGTTGACTCAGCCAAGAGAGGAACACTCCAGAAGATCTGTCAGCTGGGAGTGCTGTCCTTGGTGCCAGCCTGGGACATTTCAAAGGACCTGGAAGGAAGAGGAGGGAGGCTGAGCTTTGCTGGAGCCAAGCTCTGGTGTGCCCACGCGGGCTCTGGTGTGCCCAGGGGCTCTGGTGTGCCCAGGGGGGGCTCTGGTGTGTCCCTCTCCCTGCCCATCCTTGCACAGGCAGAGACACAACAGGGCCCTACCCGTGGCTGTGGCTGCCCCATTCCTGGGAGTGTCCAAGGCCAGGTTGGACGGGGCTTGGAGCAATGTGGGCTGGTGGGAGGTGTCCCTGCCCATGGCAGGGGGTGGCACTGGGTGATTTTTAGGGTCCCTTCCATCCCAAACCATTCTGGGATTCTGTGAAACCAGGGCTGCATCTTTCTTGGGGACCAGGACTTAAACCAAGGCACAGGACAATTTCCACATCCCACTCTCTTCGCTTCAAGACAGTGTGAATTCACATGGAAAACAGGAGCAAAAGACCGACCTTGCCTCCTTGTCCATCGGACACATGTCGTGGTGGTCCTTCCTCCTCCCCTGCGTTGTGTGATCTGCAAAAGGACAAATCTGTTCCCAGGCACCAGGAAAAGGTGGGAGAGGGCGGGGGATGGGATGCTGCATTTGGGGTGTGGTGCCTGGGGCTCACCAGGGAAGGGAAACAACAGAGAGCTCTTGAGGTCACCACAAGAGCCAAATAAACCACTTTTAAGTGATTCATGGGCCTGAGGGACCCTAGCTGGCCTGGCAGGAGGCCCTGGGGGGAGCTGAAGGAGGGACTCACAGCAGAGGAAGATGGCGAGGAGTGGGAGGGCTGACACGGCCGCAGTGCTGAGCACCAGGGTGCTCACATCCACAAACTCGGTGCATCCTTCTCCTGCCACCAGAGCAACCAGGGGTTGGCACAGAGCAGAGGGGCAGAAGAGACGAAGGCAAGTTGGCACCGTGAAAACACATACACAAAAATAAAAAGGGCGTTGAAAGTGAATGTTTCTTCTGCAGAGGTTTCACTTCCCTGAAACTCTCAGTTTGCTGGATTTGGTTTTTTTGGAGCAGGTCTCTCTCCAGTGGTGGAATGGAAGGGTGTCCCTGGAGCATCCCCACTCACCGTGACGATGGTGGATGTCCTTGATGAGGAGGGAGCCCATCAGGACCACCACGAGCACCGCACCCGGAGCAGCGTAGCCCATCGTGCGCTGGGCTGGGAGGGAGACAGCGGAAAGGGCTGGGAATGTGTGTCCAGAGGGGGGAACTGGGATCTGGCCTCACCCAGGGTCTGGTGCAGGATCCACCAGCCTTGAGCTAGCACAGGAGTTTTTATTTAAAAAAACCTGAGGGTGAGGTTTTATGTAGAATAAAAAATAACCCCCTCCAAGGACAGGTTTTGTCCATCCTTGGTGGAACCACTCACCTGTTTTGCTCTTCAGCTGGGTGAAAAGTGTGGGCTGGAAGATCACGGTGGTGGAGACCAGGAAGGTCAGTACGATGAGGTAGGTCAGTATGATTTCGGGCAGTATGATGGCAACAGAAGGGCCTGAAAGGCAACAGGATGAGGCAGAGAACCTGATCTTACCCTGTCCACCTCCTTCATCACTTGGTATCGCTCCATCATAAATCCCTTTCCCACCCTCTCCTGACTCCAAGCCTTTCCTTGCAAATATCCCTTGATGATTTTACTGCCCTTCTGTGCCTCATCCTGGGAAAGGGCTCTGGGACTGCATTAGTTGTTCAGGTGGGTGTACAACCTACATGGTGGTCCAGCCCCCTCCCCTCCCCAGAGATCACCCTTGGGGGACACACCTATCGCTCCATGTGGGTCTATCCCAGTGTGACCCACCNCCCCCCCCTACCTTCCACCCGCATCCAGAGGATCCCGGCAGTGCCGTTCAGGATGCAGGCGACACACACCAGCCCAGAGGTGTAGGAGCTCAGCCACCTCCACAGCTCACCCCCTGGACACACAGAGCAGGGGGGGTGTGAGGGCTGGGACCCCTGGGAGTGCCCCGTGCCAGCCCCCACCCCTTCCTCAGGGTGGGCTGCACCGTCCCCACCGGGGATGCTGTGGGGTATCCCAGGACACAGGGGGGTCCCACAGCAATGCTCCTCCCTCTGCCCCACCAGCCAAGGGGAAGGGGGGCCTGGCTCCCCCCAACTCACTTATTCTGAGCTTTTGAGACTGGCAGGCAGGGATAATTAATCCCCCCGCCGAGATGACAGCGAAGACCACAGCGACCACCGCAACCCTCAGGGTGTCCTTCAAGGGACGGGAGAGACCTGGAAAACAGCAGCCTGGATGGGGCAGAAATCAGGACACCAGCAGGACCAGCACAGATGTCTCTGGCGGCCATAGGGCTCCTCCATTAACAGGCCAACTGGTGGCCAAGTCAGCACCATGAATTGTCCAACCTGGGATGGGTGCTGCCCACAGTCTTCCCAGCCACCACCCCCTGCCTATGACCTGCTCACCATCACCTTGGCCAAGGACCATCACTTGGGACCTGCTCCAAGAGGGAATGACCAATCTCCTGCCAAGGACCACGCCTTGGTGGGATCAGAGACTGGGAATTGCTGCTGATCAGCCTACACTGGGGAGCTCCTGTCAGCAACATGTGGGCACCACCTCATGGACAGGACAGGGATGGAGACAGAGGAATGGGGTGGAACCACTCAGGGCTCCCCAGGGAATGGTAAAGAGCAGAGGAGCAGTGGGATGTGAAGCCCCATCACCTGCAATAGTGATGTTCAGGGAAGATTCTTCCCAGCTTATCCTGTTGCTGGCGTTGCAGGAGTAGGAGCCACAGTCTGACTTCCTTGCCGGCCTCAGGTACAAAACGCTGTGACTGTTGGAGAGGTGGAAACTTCTGTCTGGGGGAAGGGGCTGCCCATCCTTCTTCCAGGTGATGGTGTCCACTCTGCCCTCTGCCACCTCACAGACCACCTCGCCGATGGCCCGGGCCACGAGAGTGCTGCTCCGGAGCCAAGGGCGGGACACAGGCTCTGGAAAGGGAACAGAGACACCAGCGCTTCTCTCAGACAGAGAATCGTGGAATGGTTTGGGTGGGAAAGCACCTTAAAGCCCATCTCATCCAACCACTTGCCATGGGGTTGCTCCAAGCCCCATCCAGCTTGGTCTTGGACACTTCCAGGGATGGGGCAGCCACAGCTTCTCTGGGCAACCTGTGCCAGTGGGCATGACCTGGAGCATCCATGATGGGCACTTGGGCTGCAATTGTCACCACAGCATTGGCCACAGCATGGTCACAGATGCCTTTCCCTTGGGAAGTCCATCCTGCTGCTGTGCATTCCAGGACTGGGTTTTTTTCCTAGCTGAATCATTGCTGTTAATGGATTTGGGTAAATATGGAGCATTTTGAAATGCATCAGGCAATGAGAAAAAGGCTGCAGATCCCATTTGAGTTGCATGTGGTTGGGAGGAGAGGTGGGTGGGAAGGGCTGTGGTAGCATTATGGCCACGGCATTATTAGCACAAGGATGGATAATGCCAGAGCAAATCAAGGGAATTGCCAGCAGCAATATGGAACTCCTGGGTTATCTCAAGTGCCTCACATGGCAGTGGCAGTGGCTGGTGCCAGCACAGAGCCACCAGGACAGCTGAGGGGGGCTGTGGCTCCTCCCCAGAGCCCACCCTGCTGGGCTCAGCTCCATCAGCTCTGCAGGGTGAACCTTGGCAAAGTGCTGGAGGGACTCTCTGCAGGTGGCACTGGATCTGCAGCACCTCAGTGGTACAGTGCACCATCATCCCACCAGTCCTTCTGTCAGCCCACCGGTCCCTCTGTCATCTCACCGGTCCCTCTGTCATCCCACCCATCCCTTCATCCTTCCACAAGCTCCTTTGTCCTTCTACTAGTCCTTCTATCACTGCACTAGCGAGTGGAAAACAAGGGAGGGAATTCCCTTCCAGAATGGAGCCCAGCCCTCTGTCCTAGCCAGGCCTCCTGGGAGGTCTCCTTGGGCAGCACCACCTGATGTCCCCTAGGACAGGCTGGGAACCTCTTTCCAAGGTTCTTTGGTGCTATCTCCATACATGACAGGTTGAAACAAGCTTGGGCCTGGCCTATCAGCCTTTGCTTAAATCCCTTCTCCAGCCCCTTGGTCTGACCAGTGGTCCATGGACCGTCAATTCCCCCACGGCTCTACTTGCACCCATTGCCCCGCTCCTCCCTCCCACACCCACCACTCACTGAGGATTTCCAGCAGAATTTCCAGGCTCTCTCTGCCTCCCCCATTGACAGTCACCCTATAGATGCCACTGTCACTTTCCTGGACATCCTCCAGCAGGAGAGATCCGTTGGATGGATGGAAAACAGCTCGTCCCACGTAGGGCACGTGGATGGCTGGGGTGTGAGACCCCCTGTTGTGCTGCAGGATGGTGTGGGAGCTGGTGCCATTGAGGTATTCCCACCGTGTGGAATGGCTGTGGGTGACGTTATCCAGCCCAGGGAGCAGCACGGAGGATCCCACAGCTGCAGCTCTTTGCTGGGGGGGTCCTGCAGCTTCCACAGCCCGAGGCAACAGCATCAGCAGCCCTGGGGGAGGGATAGGGGTGGGAATGGGGCTGGGAACAACCTGGTCTAGGGCAAGGTGTTCCTGCCTATGGTAGAGGGGTGGAACTGGCTTCTCTTACTTGAGGTTTGATCATCCTGACCTAATTTTGATGGCTCATTCCCAATTCATAGAATCTGGAACGGTTTGGGTTGGAAGTGACCTCAAAAGCTCATCTCATTCCAAGTCCCCTTCCACTAGCCCAGGTTGCTCCAAGCCCTGTCCAGCCTGGCCTTGGACACTTCCAGGGATGGGGTAGCCACAGAATCCCTGGTATTGTTTAGGGGTGAGCATGTCCACACACTCCCACAGTGGGGGATGCCGCCGTCTCACCAGAATTCCTGGGCTTGTCATCACTTGGGCTGCAACAAGTGCTCAAGGACTTCAAGAGGACCTGCTGTGGAAAGGTCACAGCTCCCATCCTCCCTCCAAAAAATTAAGAATCTAGGAAAGCTGGGCACTAATGCAGCCTGGCCTTGTAAAGTGGATTCTTTAAAAAAATCAAACTGTGAGGCTAAGGGAGGGAAGGGGAAGAGAAAAAGGAAAGGGAGGGATGCCAGTGCATCTCCAGACACCTGACCCCAAATACCCACAGCCACATTTTCCAACAAATAGGATGGCATGAGAACATCTTCCCGAGCCCTGGAGCCTGGCAGTGAGGGGCAGGAGTTCTCACAGGTGGGATTCTCACAGGCTACACAGCCCATGTTTGCTCTTCCTGTGTCTCAGCTCCTGCCCTGATAAGCAGCTGTTCACCTGCATTCCCACTGCACCTGCAGAGACAGCAAACAGCCCTGAGACTGTCCTGCTGCTCCCACCAGGGTCTGTCCCTGGGGATTTTGCAGCATAGGTGGGAAAGAAAATAGGTGGAACAAACCAGGTAAATCAAGTCCACCTGATTTCCTCATTCTTACGATCTTTAAAATCAGCTATTTTTGTGCCTTCCTGTCCCCCAAACTGCAGATGTGGAGGGACAGACAACGATGTAACGACTAAAAATCCTTTTTCTCTAGGAAAACACTTTATTCACAACATGCAGAAGCATGAGCTGAAAAAAGGAGAAAACATTAATCCCAGGACTCTTTACTGGCCAAAGCTTACCTTACAGACCCTCAGAGCTCAGTGACACCATCCCAAAATCGAGGTATAGGGTAATGGTTTTCCTTTCTATTTTAGATGATCATCCTGAAAATCTTTGTACATTTGGAACTGGCACAGGATGCCCAGAGAAGCTGTGGCTGCCCCATCCATGGGGAGTGTCCAAGGCCAGGTTGGACAGGGCTTGGAGCAGCCTGGGCTGGTGGGAGGTGTCCCTGCCCATGGCAGTGGTGGAACTGGATGGGCTTTAAGGTCCCTTCCAACCCAAACCATTCGATAATTCTATGATTTGTGTTTCAAGGCAGCCAGTGAGTATCTAAGGAGCACAGTGACATTGCTCACATGAGTGTAACTGCAATAAAATTTGTGGGGTTACATATATCATGTGGTTTTAGATATATAATTTTAACACAAACACATATATGATAACATATATACACATAGTTTTGTGTCTACCTCCCTCAGCCTCTATCCGACTTTTACTCCCGGAGCTGTGCCTAGCTCTTCCACCTCCTCTGTCCTTGGACAGACACACCTTTCCCTTCCAAGTTAAGCCTTTTACCCCACCTAAAAAGCCTTGCCCAGGGCTCCTCGCGCGTACTCCGAAGCTGCTCCTTTAAGGTCGCGGGGTTTGGAGCAGGCGAGGAGCTGGCGCGGAGCCCCCGGGACAGCACCGGCTCCCAGCCCGACCCGGGGCCACCTCACCTGCGAGGAGCACCCCGGTGATCCCCAGCAGCTCCGCAGGACGGCACAGCAGCATCTGCCAAGGAAAAACAGCCCCAGGTTGTCCTGATTCAAAACATCCCACTGGAATTCCGTGCTGTGATGAGAGCAACAGGTGAGGCTGTACCGTGAGGATTTGCGATGCCGTGGCTATTCCCAGCCTGTTTTCCTGCCGATGGCTCCTCTTCCTCCGTGCCGCCTCCTCTTCCCGGGAGCCTTCCTGGCAGCGGTGGCAGCTCCCGCTCCTGTCCCCGCGTCCCACACCGGCCGCTCCCGGGGCTGGGAATGCGGAGCTGCGGTGGCTCCGGCACCGCGCGGGGAGCGGCGGCTCCCGGGGCAGGGCAGGGGGCCCGCAGGGATGTGAATTACAGGGGACATCCCACACCACTTCCACGCCCCGAGGGCAGCAGATTCGTCCTTATCCTTTTCCCACAGCTCCCCTCCCACCCCACCCCTGTGTGCTGAGCTCAGGTCCGGAGCGGAGCTGGAACTCACCCCCAGGCCGGTTCAGGGGGCTCAGCCTGGCCCCAAAACACTTGTCCCACTGGGAGCAGCTTTTCCCTCCACCCCTTCGAGGTGGTCTGGGATCATTCATGTCCCAACTTTCTGCAGTTTAAGACACTCCTGGGGACCAAGTGTGACCTCCAGACTGAGGAGCAGAGGGATGAGGGGCTGGGGAAGGTTTGAGCTCTGTCTCCAAGTGCTGGGAAGCATTCCTGCCCTGCTGGGCACAGCCAGACCCCTCAGACTCCCATGGAGCGCCAAAGCCAGATGCTGGGACAGGACAGCCCTGGGAGAAGCATTAGAAGAAGGTGGTTGGAGAACATCAACACAGTGACATCCATTGGCTCCATGAGCCCTGGCCACCAGCCAGGGAGGGAACCCAACCCCAACTCCCAAAGCACTTCCCACTGTGTCATGGTCAGCCCAACACTCACCTTCCCATTCCTTTTCCCACTTCCTGACCTTTTCTTTCACCTCCTGACTCCTTACCTTTCCCCCACTGATCCTCAATTTGTTACATCCATGGAATCTCAGAATGGTTTGTGTTGGAAGGGACTTTAAAGCCCATCCTGTTCCACCTCCTGCCATGGGCAGGGACACTTCCACCTGGACCAAGTTGCTCCAAGCCCCAAACGAGGAGTGAAGCTAAAAATGGAAACAATTTTCAGCTGGGGTCGAAGCAGCTTCTTTGTTTTATCTGAGTCCTATGAGAAGACAAAGGCAGAGGGGACCAAGGGGGATGCACCAAAAGCTGCACTGGAGCAATGCCAAGAGCGAGCAGGGTGCTCCAGAGTGCACTGGGGGAAGGCAGGAAGCTCTGGGACACACTGGAGGGCAGATGGGGGGCCTGATGTGACCAGCAGGTGAGTTGGTTTCACTGCAGGGCTGAGCACTCTGGAGAGTCCCAAAAGCTGAAGGAGGAACTGCACTGCACAGCTAAGGGGAAGGAGAGGGATCCCAAGGGGTAATGGGGATCCTGGGGAGACAAGAGAGCAAACAGGGATGTAGGGGGCACTGGAGCAGCCTGGAGGGGAGAGAGGGTGAGTGGAGGGAACTGAAGGTGTGTGTGGGGTGGTGGGTTACTCAGAGTGCACAGGGAGAGACCATCCCAGGGGCAAAAAGGACCAAACTTTGGGATGTGTAGATGGGAATGGAGGATCCCGGGGTACGTGGCAACACCTTTCCACCTCCCTCCGGGTCCCACCAGACTGGGCTGGGCTCAGCTGCCTTCAAAGCAGCTCCACTGTCCTCCAGGCACCCTCAGATCCCCCAAGCCGAGCTCTCCAATTCCCTCACATCATTCCCACTCCACGCTCCACTCTTTGTCACGATGGACATCACATCCCCCAGCTCCTCAAAAACCTTCACAGTCAGAGGCTTTGAACAGCAATTCCCGGGCCTCTCCAAAGAAATGGGGAGAGCACGGAACAAACAGCACTAGCACCACCGGGAGCTCGGAGGCCGCACTGGGATGAGACCAGTGGTGGTTTTTAAACGTTAATTTCTTGCAGCTTGTGCCATCGTGTGGCCAGGGGAAGCAGGGACAGGGAGAAAGCCAACTGGGATGCACTGGCTTATGGCTCCTCATGGGCACTCCCCGCTTTCCTGGGTAAACCAGATTATCTTCAAGTTCATCAGTGCTTAAATAAATACTTTGTTAAGCTGATGACTTTATAAATGATTTATTTGAAGAGCTGATTTCTTAGTTTTGGAAAAGTCTTAAAACAGATACACTGGATCCCCAGAGGGGTGGGAAGGAGAGAAAGCACTTCAGAAAGGATGGGTTACAAACCCTGACCTGCTGTCATCACAGCCCTGCTCCAGAACACGGCCCAACAAACACCTGGGTGGGACAGGTGGGACTTGCCACCAGGTGCTGCTCCTTCACAGAATGTCTGGATGCTCACAAGCTGCCCAGGAAGAGCACAGCCCTCCTGGGAAGTGGGGAAAGTTGAAACAAGATGGAAACACAGCTCTCCCCACTGCCCATTTATCATGGGGATTTGAAATATGGGAAAATGTGTTTCTTCTACATTCAGTGGGAACAATCTTCCCCAAGGTCGGTTACATGGTCCTGGTGAGGAGGAGGATGGCTTGGGGCTGGCTCATCAGGGGTTGTGTCTGCAGACCACAGCCCAAGTCACCACACTCCTTGCCACAAAGGCACCTCTGTCACAACAGTGGTGTCAGTATCCTTTGGTGGGGTCTCCCTTGTGCCAGCCATGGAGAAGCAGCAGATTTCCAGCCTGCAGCTGATAAAGATGGAATTCTGAGCCAGGGAAGGCGAAGCTGATGTCTCCAAGGGAAGGTCCCACAGTACCTGAGTGTTTCCCTCAGATTCCAGGGGCATGGAGGAAAAATAACTCAGGAACCCTCAATTCTCTCAAAGAGGGTTCCAAATACTGATCAACAACCCTTTGTCCCCTCCTTTGTCAAGTAACAGCCTGTTTTGGGCACCCACTCTCCCTCCAGCAGCAGGATGGGGTGGAACCAGCTCTGGAAGATGGAGCTGGGATGGTGAGGGACACCACATGTTCCTGCTGGGCTTTGCTGCTTCAACAGATTAATGAAGAGTTGAGAAACTTCACCTCTCAGTTGTGCAGGTGGAACTGGCACCAAAGGAGAATGCATAGAGAAGTACCAGAGTCTGTGCTGCAGGCTGAGCAAGGAATGCTCAGGCCAAAGGAAAATCCCAGCTCCTGCCTGTGTCCATGGCTTACACTGGCACTTGTACCTGCCCAAGCAGCTCATCTTTTGCTCCCTCACACTCCCCTGAGCACCTTCCTGCTCAGCCTTGGCTCAGAAAGCTCTTGGAACTCTGAGGACTCCCAAGGGCTCCCTACAGATGGGAAGCACTGGGAAGGGAATACCAAGAGTGGGAGCATCAGGGAGCTCAGTCCACACCAAGAGCAGCTTCAGGGGTGTCTCAGCACTGGGATCTGCACTGGTCAGGGCAGAGGCAACACCCCAAAAAGGATGAAAAATAATCAATCCTAAAATTGCCTCTTGGTTCTGATATTCCAATGTTCCTGTAACAACATGGTTTACTTTTGTTCCTTACTCCGTGGCCCTTCAATGTGACAGATCCCAATTTACCCACCCAGCTCTCAGGGGCTGAAAGGCACCTCTGATAACTTCAGAACAGAAGAATTTGGGGAAAAAAATATACTCAAAGGGTCAGGTTTGTGCAGCAGGCAGCATGGTGATGACCTCACACACATTCCTTAGGAAAGGATGGAAGAAAAGGCACGGAGGGAAGTTTGTCAGCAAATACTATGGCTGTTGAGTGTCACCCTCGGCACAAACACAGGGAAACAGCAGAGGGAACACCAGCATGGCAGTACTGGAAGTCAAGGAAAAGTGGGAATTCCATCTCTCATCTAACATGGTCATCTCTGCTTCTCAACATGCAGATCTTGCTGCTTCCCTTTTCCTTCTCTAACCTAAACCTCCTCAGAAATGCACAGAGTACACCAGGATCTCTCCAGGCACTCTCTCAGGCAGCACAGCTTGAATCAGTGACACAGAGAAGATCCCAAAGATTTACATTCTGCTCTGCTAAAAAAACCCCTAAATCTGACAGCAGAAAAAAAGGCTGAACAGGGAATAATGCAAAGCTTCCAAATCCTGAAGGCACTTGTTTGCAGGAGCAGTTCCTAAGGTGAGATTAACCACAGCTGAGCCACGGTGCAAAGGCCAGGCAGGGAGCACAGACAGCAAGAGCTGCCTGTGCTCAAAGAGAGTGTGGTCCCATAAACGTCCCACCACCTTTGGCTTCCACCTGCTCCCCATCCTGAGCAGGCACTGGGAGCTGCTTGGAGAGGGTGGAGGTGTCTGAGGTATGTGCAATGTCTGAGGCACCGGCACGGGGCGGGGCTTGGAGTGCGTGGGGAGGCACCAGCACTCCTGTCCCTCCCGGAGGTGGGGCTGGGGGCTGCCTTCCCTTCCCACAAGTGGGGCTGGGGGGCTGCCCGCCCCTCCCGGAGGTGGGGCTGGGGGGGCTGCCTGCCCTTCCCACACGCGGGGCTGGGGGGCTGCCTGCCCTTCCCACAGGTGAGGCTGGGGGGCTGCCTGCCCTTCCCACAAGTGAGGCTGGGGGGGCTGCCTGCCCTTCCCACACGCGGGGCTGGGGGGGCTGCCTGCCCTTCCCACATGCGGGGCTGGGGGGCTGCCTGCCCTTCCTAGAGGTGGGACTGGGGGCTGCCCGCCCCTCCCCGAGGTGGGGCTGGGCTAAGCCTGCAGCCCCAGCAGCCGCGCCGTGTTCAGCACGTCGTCCCGCGTCAGGTAACACCCACAGAGCTGCCGGTACCCTGTGAATGCCTCTCGGCCGTGCAGTACACGCCAGTTATCCACAAACAGGGCCTGCAGGAAAGGGAGAAGGTCATCAGGAGGAGGGCAACCACAGCAGGCAGGACCAGGGCTCTCTGGCAGCACAGGGCCTGGAGATCCCTGGAGACTGGAAGGGCAGGTGAGGGTGTGCCATGGTGGGCATGACCATCCTGTTCACCACTGTTGTCATTCCACCCTCTGCCATGGGCAGGGACACTTTTCACTATCCCAGGTTGCTCCAAGCCCTGTCCAGCCTGGCCTTGGACACTTCCAGGGATGGGGTAGCCACAATCTCCTGCCTCTGCTGTGTCATTCACCCATGTAAGGGGTCAAATATAACATCAGAACTGTAACTTAGCTCTGTCAAAATGAACTTTTCTCCTAGAAGAAGTTAAGGGCTGAACATTATGTGTTCCAGCCTCTTTGCTCCTAAGAGTCCTCATTTCAGCAAATGGAAAGATCTTCCCCCACTCCCTGAGCTGGGACTAACTTTCCTCTGAGGCAGAGCTTGAACTAAACATCTCTGCCTTACCTGGAAGCTCATATTCCTTTAGGACAGCAGCAACACACATACACAGAGGTCACTACTGGCACACAAGGCACCTTAAAGCACCTTAAAGCTGCAGAGAGGCAAACTGCCACACATGGAGGTTTTAGCTCAGTGGCAGGACATCGGCCCACCCATGGAACACCCTGCCCCTCTCCCTGTGCCAACCCCTTTGATCCAGCTCCAAGTCCCACCTTGCCTGGCTTCAGCTTGACCCACAGCTCATTCTCTGGCCTCCTGAGCTCGGTGGTGAGCGTGCGGTGAGCGTGGTACCAGCGGCGCACCACGTCGTGTGGCACCGTGTTGATGACAGCGCGGTCATAGTTGTTGTATCTGCAGGGAAAGGACACAAGACATGGCTGAATGTGGCTCCAGGTGCTTCCAAGGGAGCCTCAGGAGCCTGTAGGATTAGTCAGTATTTAAGGGAAGATGCAGAAATGACCAGGGAGGTTCTGCTGCAAAAGCAGAAATTTTGGGAATACACAACACCAGGAGCAAGAGGAGCTTACTATCAAGGGTAAAACTCCTCTCCCTGGTTTTCCATGGAAGGACATGGTGAGACTGAGGGTTATTGAGAATAAATGTGCAAAGCAGTGCTGGACAACCTCCAGCACTGAGCCAAACTGCAATTTCAAAAATCACCCAAATTTCCCATGGAAGGGACCAGTCTGCACTCTCCCTATTCCCTGCATGCCAGGATAGCTTCTAGGGGCTTCTCCCATCATAGAATCATAGAATGGATTGGGTTGGAAAAGCCCTCCGAGATCATCAAGTCCAACCCCTGGTCCAACTCCAGTCCCTTTACCAGATCATGGCACTCAGTGCCACGGCCAAGCTCAGCTGAAAAACCTCCAGGGATGGGGAATCCACCCCCTCTCTGGGCAGCCCATTCCAATGCCTGAGCACTCTCTCTGCAAAGAAGTTTTTTCTGATCTCCAACTTCAATTTCCCCTGGCAGAGCTTGAGCCCCCCGTGCCCCCTTGTCCTATTGCTGAGTGCCTGGGAGAAGAGACCAACCCCCACCTGGCCACAACTTCCCTTCAGGCAGTTCCAGACAGTGCTGAGGTCACCTCTGAGCCTCCTCTTCTCCAGCACAAACACCCCCAGCTCCCTCAGCCTCTCCCCACAGCACTTGTGCTCCACTCCCTTCTCCAGCCTTGTTCCAGAGAAGAACTGAATCCTGCCTCTCAAATGGAGGGCAGGGAGCTGAAGGGAGGATGCCAGGAGTGAAAAATCAGGGCTCAACACCCACACCCATCTTTGTATCAACAGTTCTGATGCTCCTCTAAAGCAGGAACGCACAGCTTGGGAGGAACACAGGGTCAAAAATACCCAGTTTTTAGTTCCCAGTGACTTCTGGAAAACCACCACCACACCCCCCCTTGCCCCCCATAAGCCAGAGGCCCCGTGTTGCCGTTACCTGATCAGGTAGAGCTCGTTGTTCCAGGGGTACACGTTGAGCACGGGCCCCACTCCGATCATGTGGTTGTGGCAGCCCCCCACGCTCTCCACGTACTCGTGTTTCAGGGGCACTTTGCTGAGCAGCTCGAACTGCTCCGGCGCCTGGCGCAGCACCTGCTCCGCCGCGTGGAACCCGTCCACCAGCAGCGTGCGCCCGCCCGTGCCCTCGTGCTTCAGGCAGTGGAACACCTGGATGCTGGGGAGGAGACAGAACCCAGCAGGAGAGACCTTGGCTGGCTGGCCTGTGGGCAGGAGGTGCTCCCCACGGACACAGGGGATCCACCTGCACCTGCCGCTTCTCCAGGCACAGTCCCACAGGTTTTGCTGTGGGAGGAGGCAGCAAACTGTCTGCACTGCTTCTCAAACCCACCTACATGAGTCTGGGAGACTTCAGGTGCTGCAGGATCAGGCCCGTGGCACCCAAAGTCCCAAACCTCACCCGAAGAGGCTGCGGCTGCCCCATCCCTGGGAGTGTCCAAGGTCAGGTTGGACAAGGCTTGGAGCAACCTGGGCTGGTGGGAGGTGTCCCTGCCCATGGCAGGATGGGACTGGATGAGTTTTAAGGCCTTTTGCAACCCAAACCACTCTGGGATTCTGTGACTGTATTCTAAGTCCATTCAGACAGCAGGACACACAGTTTAAAAAGCATAAAACTGATGTCTAAGGATTTAATGTATTTTGGCAGATTTCAGAATCTGCTGCTCAAATCCTAAATGCAGTTATTAAATGTCTTTCCCACAAGATTGGGTGCTTTCTCAGGCTTTGCCAAGGCCATGGTGTTTGTGAGAAGCCACCTGCAGATAACAGAAGACAAAACATAAGAAGAAGGCCTAACAGCCCCTGGAAGGGGGCAGTTCTGAAGGCCCCTATGGGTGGGCCCACAAGGGAAATGAGAATGATGATTGGATGTTAATATCTGGTATAAAAGTTGTAACATTCCTGGTCCCGAGGTCAGACCTTTTTTGGTTTGCGCCTTAGAAGCTTCTAATAAAGGTAACCTGTGTATCTTTCTCCATTAATCTGTTCCCAAAGTGTTTGTGTTCACAGGGCATAGGCATCAAAACCATCTTCCTGGAAGAGGTCAGAACAGCAGGACAGTTACAAAATGCTGGATGTGCTGGTGGAGTCTCCAGGAACCACAAGAGGAGCCCAGGTGACTCTTACACAAAGGCACATAAGTCAAGGACTCCCACAAGCAGTCAGGAGAAGTCCCCCAGGGTTCCCTTTGGAAAGCCTGGAGCAGAGGAGTCCCAGTGAGGAGCTGACCTACAGGACATGACCTCCCTAGTGGGAACCCATCCAGCTCAGCCTTTGTCCTATTACAGCTCTGAAGCTTCTCTTTTCCTTCATCCAAGCAAGGCAGGTGTTGCACCGCCAGGAACAAACACAGGAGTTGCCTCCAGCCACCTATTCCCAGTTTTCACTGACTTCACTTGCTGGAAATATAATGGGGACCTTCTGGGAAAGCTTTTATCTTCCAATCTCCCTTTGGGGCCTGTTATCCCAGTCCCACAGCAGGTTATGTGGCAGGACCTGCCACTCCACCCTCACCTTTTCACCTGAGTACTCTCATTACCTTCTACCCACAACAGCTTCAGGATGATTTCAGAGTCAGTCTAGGAGCACTGGAGCAAAGGACAGTCTTTGCCTTGGGGCAATCAACTGGGGCAACCACCTCCTGGGGCCACCACCTCTTGGGGCAGCTCACGGCACTGGGAAAACCTTCAGGGCAGGCTCTGGTCCCTCAGCAGTGAGAAATGCTGCAGCCTCCCACAGCCTGGGGAGTTTCTACCCTCCAGCCTTTAGAAGGGGGTCAGGAGAACCAGAAATTTTCCTACACAACTCTGATTTTGCAGAATTCCAAGCACTGATGGTTAGGCTTGTTTATTCAGCCCATTCTATCCCTGATAGATGTACTCCAGTTGGCTGCAAGTGAGAATACACCTACCTGAGGGGAACCCTTCCATGTGGAAAAGAAAGGTACAAAAATAGCCCTGAATTCTGGCACTGAGCAACTCAGTCAAATCTCTTCCGAAGGCCGAAGTTCTGATCACTAATTTTTTCTTTTATTTGGTTTTGGGGAAGATTTTTTGAGCTCCTCAAGTCAGCCAAGCAGACAGGTCACGAATGCACATGGGTCCTGAAGGTTCACCGGGAACAGGGAAGCAAATTAGATCTGGCTGTCAGTGTGGGGCACTTCCAGAGCCACAGGGCACAGTAAAACCCACTTACTTTGCTCCTGACTCCAAGCTGCTCCAGAAAAACCACAGCCACCCAAAGCTTCCTGACTCTACCTTTCCTGGTCTGAAGGGCTGCTCCAAAATCCAGGAGCAGCCAAAGATCTCACCCTCCCATCTTCCTCTGTTCTTACAGCTCCTTTCACATTAGGATGTTTACCAAGTTCATAGCCTCACTTGGGAAGAGCTAATCCTGGCATGGGATGGATGGCTTCTCTTTGTATCCCTAGCTCCATTTGGGATCCCAATGCCTCCACCATTTCCAGATGATTCCCCTCTTGGGAAAGCAGACAAAAAAAGCTAGAAAGTGAGTCTAAGTCATAGAAACCTGGACTCACGGAATAGTTTGGGATAGAAAGCACCTTAAAAATCATGTCATTCCATGCCCCTGCCATGGGCAGGGACACCTTCCCACCACACTAGAGCAGGTTGTTCCAAGCTCCATGCAACCTGGCTTTGAACAAAGAAGGCTGTGCTGGTGGGAAGGGCAGTGCTGTGACTCCTGCCCTCTGCACCCTCCTGTGTCTGGGAAGCAGCACAACGTACCCACAGGGCTCCTGGAAGTAGGTGGTGTCCGTGTGTCGATCCAGGGCCAGTTTGGTGTAGGCTGTGTCTCCCCGGGAGAAGTCAGAGGTGAAGTACCACATCCTGCCATAAATGGTCTCCCTGGAAGAGAGGCAGGCAATGTGGGGATAGGGCAGATCCCCAGGCAAAGTTACTCCCCTGCATCCTAAGTACAGAGTAATTAAAGTAGAACAACTTAATTAGATTTACAGTCAAGAGAAGGTGCTTCTAATCCCTCCTCTAGAATTCAAATTCCATTCTTTCCTCACAAAAGGCTGGTGGTGACAAGTCTTGTTTCCTGTCCACAAATACAGATGTTTCCACACTGAGGATCATCTCCAGTTAAATCACTTAAGTGACACAAGAAGCTGCCCAAGTGCAGCCAGCCCTTCCTTGTAGCCACACAGGGTTACCCAACAATCCCATTTCTTCTTCCCAGGATCCTGTGTTTTCACTCACCTCCTCCCTACAAACATGCACAGGAAGAAAGGGACAGCAGTAAGTACAAAGAGCACTCAGTGGGTACAGAGGGAGGATGTCTGGAGACAAAAGTTGGCTGGATATTCCCTGGAGTCCCTCATTGCTATGTGGAGTGACCATTTATTAAAAAGAAATTCCTCCTTTTCCAAGTCAAGTCAAACTGTTTCTGCAGCTTGGATAAAACTCCAAACTCACTCCCCAGTGTGCCATGCTGGAGGTGCTGTACACAAACCCAGAAGAAACATTTCTCACTATTTTCCTTTAGTGAGAGCTATAACTGGGTTTGATGTTCCTGGCTCCCAGGGCTGGTGTTTGATCTCCCTGGCTCCCAGGGCCAGGCTGCCCTCCTGACCCCTCAAGTCATAACAGGAAATGTCTCTCCTCGCAAAGCTCTGCTCTTCCCAGACAGCCACTTCCTTCATCTCTCCTCTCTGCCCAGTCCCACTATCACAAACGTCATTCTATGCTCCCAGGGCAGCTCCACAACCCAGTGACTCCCAGCTCTGCCATAAAAGGGGCAGATCCCACAGTGGGATCCTCCATTCCAGGTCAAGTGGAGCAGTTGGAGGCTGTAGCAGACCCAGAGCTTTTGTTTGCAAATGTGGGCGCGCCACACAATATACAGGAAAAGCAGCACCTTTCCAAACAAAAAGAAAACAAGTTTATCCTTCCCAGGACAGCCCCAGTTACCTGATTATGCTGATCCTTTCTGCCAAGATTTCTGTGTCCTCTTTGGTGGGAGTGACATTCTCCACAAAGGCAATCCCATACAACAAGAAGTTCTGTAGGAATTCCTTCAGCCCCTCGTCTGTCTCCAGGAAGCTCCGGCAGTCCACAGAGGGGACCTGGGCCTGCCGGTAGATCTCTGCATTCCACAGGATCCGGGGGTGCATGACCCGCTTCTTCTGCCCCTCGTAGCTGTTCTTCACCAGCCACTCCAGCCCGTACCGTGTCACGTGTCCATCTGGCCCTGGGACACGGGACAAAGGCACAGTCACCAAAATCCCACAGAACAGCCCAGGATCATGGTCAGGGCACCCATCAGCTGGGACAGGCCTCACCCCGGTCACCTGTGTGGAGAGGGGCTCTCTGCACCCTGGTGCCACCCAAAATATTTTCTGTAAGGTCATGAGTCCAAATATTGGGTGGCTGCAGCTCCCTCCCAATTCAGGGCTGCAGCAACCCCCTCCAAAAACTCAGGGTTGGTGTAACCACTTCCAAATTCAGGGCTGCAGCAACTCCCTCCAAATTCAGGGCTAAGTGTTACCACCTTGGTGGCTTTGGTTTCTGTTGACAGCACATCTCTGAAGTCAAGCCCTTGAACAAAGATAAGCTCCACCAAAAGGAAGAAAACAGCTGGGAAACTGAGGAGAAAGGATGGAAAAGGGGCATTGTGTTCAGGGTGACATCAGCTCAGACAGGACTGGGGAAGGCAAAGAGAACCAACCATGTCCTGACTCATCTGTTCACCACCTGCATTTCTGGGGTGTTCAGCCAACCCAAGCAAACACCCAGACACTGCACACACATAGGGCTGGAGGGAGAAAAACTAGACACAATTTAAGGTTTATAATAAGAGCAGCGTTTAAAACCTGCTCACAGCTCAACATCTTCCCACACAGCCACTGATTTTGGGATAACGCTGCCCCATCTTAGCAAGGCTGAGCGGGATCCACCAACCATGCTCCCTCCAGAAGAGGCAGGGCAGGGTGTTGTGGCACTCACAGGTGAGGAAGAGCGTGGTCTCGTCCACCCGGACAGCCTGGGGTCGGATGGCCAGGTCCACGCTGGCCGTGTCCAGGCTGCGCTGGTTGGTCTTGGTGTTGTAGCAGGAGGCAGAGCGGCAGTGGTCCCGCAGCCACACGAAATCCAAGCGCATCAGCGTGTTCCTGTACCTGAGCTCTGCAGAGGAGGCATCACAGCATGCTTTGGGGCAACAGGGGGAAAAACAAAGCCCAGAACCAAAGCCCACAGCCCAGACATTATGGTCCCACATACAGGGAGGGACCTCTTGACATAAATTGGCCCATGGGGAAGACCAGGCAGAATATCTTATCAAAGGCCTGGCTGTCAGCGACCTCACCAGCTTCCCTTCTTACCAAGTCTACAGGAGACCTTGTAGAACCATCCCAGAATGGTTTGGGATGGAAGGGACCTTGCAGTTCATCCAGTCCCACTCCCTGCCACAGACAGGGACACCTCCCACCAGCCCAGGTTGCTCCAAGCCCCATCCAACCTGGCCTTGGACACTCCCAGGGATGGGGCATCCACAGCTTCTCTGGGCAACCTGTGCCAGGGCCTGCCCACCCTCACAGGGAAGAATTCCTTCCCAATACTCCATCTAACCCTGCCCTCTGGCAGTGGGAAGGCATTAAACTCCAACATCCCCCCCTGCACTGGGAAGGAACACAGCTGACACACATTCTGGTCCCTGACCTCCCTCCATCATCTCTTCACAAGAGGTAAAGAGCTGCACATCACAGAGTCATAGAGCCCCAGCACAGGAATGCAGAGAAGAGTCAACAAAAAAACCCATTAAGTCCTTCACTGTTCCATCTTGGGACAATTCAGGAATGCTCAAAGCCCTTCAGAAGGGCCAGCAAAAGCAACAGGAGAGTCCTTCCTGCTCTAGTCCCACTGAGCTTTGGAATCCAGGTATCTGCAGTCACTTTGCAGTGAGAAAACAACAATATCCTTTCTTGGGGCCACTGTGTAAAGTGCTGAGCAATTCCCTTTGCTTCCAAGTGAGCTGGAGTACTGAGATCTAACTGACCTCAGGAGCCATCACCCAGAAGAACCTGCACAAGGAGGGGCAGCAGAGGCGGGCACACACCAGATCCACCCCTGCCTGCCAGGATTGCCTGGGCACAGCACAGAACACAGTGCCTGACAGGGCAGGGCTCAGAGGCAGTTTCTGAGCTGGAATCTCTGGATTTGGTTTCTGATTTAGCACTCCTTGTTTATCATGGAAGACTTGCTGCCAGCAGACAAGCCTGCTCTGTCCTGCCTTTGGGAATTCTCACAGGGAACCAGCGTGCATCCCTGGAAAGCTGGTCATTTCTGAAGGAAAACATACATCACTCCCAGGGAAAAAGGTTTGGAAACTCTCCCTTTTCTCCCCAGAGAAGCAGGAACACCCTCCCCACAACACACCTACCGAGATGGTCCCCGTGCAGCTGCCAGGCACAGGGCAGGGCCCCCGGGGCTGTGTGGTGGCCACGAGCCAGGGCAGCCACCTTGGTCCTCGTGTCACGGCATGGCCACGGCCAGCGACGTCCGGAGCTCCCGCACTGCTGGCACGGCCCCCGGAGCAGCCACACCAGCCGCCGGCACCACATCCTGCCAGGCAGGGAGAGGGGGGACAAGTGTCACACACTCCAGCAGGACACAGCCCTGGGGAGACACAAAGGAGATCCCAGGGCTGAAGATGCTTCAGCAGGGCTGTCTCAGGTCGGTGTCCCTCCTCACTCCCAGCCCAGCCTGGCAAAGCTCCTCCAGACTCTGTGGGGACATAGGTTTTGGCAGGACAAGAAGGAATGGCTTTAAACTGATGTAGGGTCCATTTAGGTCAGATATGGGGAAGAAATTCTTCCCTGTGAGGGTGGGCAGGGCCTGGCACAGGGTGCCCAGAGAAGATGTGGCTGCCCCATCCCTGGAAGTGCCCAAGGCCAGGTTGGGGTGACCTGGTCTAGGGGAAGGTGATCCCGAGATGGAACCAGGTGACTTTAAGGTCCCTCCCAACACAAACCATTCCATGATTCTATGATTTATAAGACAAAGCCATTCCAGCACAGACAGGTGTGTCCAACTCTCTTGTGCAAAACAGTGGCAAAGCATCATCTCTGCAGGTCTTTTCACCCCTCCAGCATTCCCAGTGTGAATTTACCACTCCTGGATAGACTGCAGCAGTCAGGGAAGCAAAGTGACCTTGGTTAGGGAAGCTGTAACAGAGGAATCCAGTAATTAGGTCAGTTCTAGAAAAAGCAGGCAAAACAACCAGGAGGAGGAAGATCTCTGCTGCTGGTGAAGGACACAGCTGGCATGGAGGAGAAACCACCGTGGTTAATTTTAGGATAGAGATTAGAAGGCAATTTCTCAGAGGGAAATTTATAACAACTCAATGCAAGGAAGGAGCAAGGGCAAAAAACTGACACGTTTCAAGAGGCAAAACCTCAGTCTAAATGCCCTGTTGTGTTTATGACTTTCTGGAAGCCAGGTCTAAACCCAGCAGGGTTTTAACAGTACTTTGAAGTGCACAAAAATGTGGTATCTCTGGATAAGACACAGGCTCAGAAAGCATTTCTTATCCTAGACTTCTGATTTTCCTTCATTTTCTTATCTGGAGAGCCCAGGCACTGGGGCTCTGCCTGCCCAACCTGCTCCTCCACTGCAGAGATCTCTAAGGCTGGTGATAGCAACCAAATCCACAGGGATGCCACATTCCCAGACAACAACTTGTTAAGCAGGGGGAAAAAAAAGGGCAAACCAGACATCTTTAGAGGGGAAAAGTGGGAATGTTTTTCCAAGAGAAGGTGGTTTGAGAAGAAGACACAGTTCAGTCACAGGTTCCTGGGCACAGCTTTGGCTCTGCAGGGGGGCTGAGGCTCAGGGGTGTCTGATCTCTAGTCATGGAATCACTGAGGGGGAAAAAGCCCTCCAAGCCCATCATGTCCCACCATCCCCCAGCACTGCCAAGGCCACCACTGCCCCATGTCCCTGAGTGCCACATCCACATGGCTGTTAAATCCCCCCAGGGATGGGGACTCTGCCCCTACCCTGGGCAGCTGTGCCAGGGCTGAATAGCCCTTTCCATGAAGGAATTTCCCCAATATCCAACCTAAACCTCCCCTGGCACAGCTTGAGGCTGTTTCTCTTGTCCTGTTGCTGTTCTCTGGGAGCAGAGTGTGACCCCCACCTGGCTCCAACCTCTTTTCCAAGATCTCCATTCCCCATTCCCAGCTTTGACAATCTACTGTAGGAAAAGGAATGACATGCAAACTTGATAACCAAGGGAAGGAATTCTACAGCTACAGAAAATCAGGAGCTGCCCAGGATTTTTACTGGCTTTAAAAGCTTAAAGAAATGATTGAAATCCCTGACCCTGTGACTCACAAAGCTTAAGATAATTCTCTGAGAAAGAGGGAAAGTCTGCCCAGCCTGGCTTTTGGATCCACTAATCCAATAGGGGGTGGAAAACAGAAGCATCTGCACTCCTGATATCTCCTCACACAGGACCCAAAAGCTCATCCACAAGCCCATTTAGCACATGGCCTGTGCCTGGGGCAGCTCCAGCCTTGGTTTGATCTCTCCACACTCATCCCTTTTATCTCATCCCCTCCCAGTATCAAAACTGAGCAGGGAACAAACACAGGTGATGTGAAGTGATCCAGATATTTCAATCTAATCAGTGAGACCTCCTGCTGCTCTTACTGGAAGAAAACACCACAGGCAGTTCACAGAGAGCCTTAAATTCAATCCCTCCAAGAGATACTAAAACTAAGAGGAGTTAAAACAAACCCCAAATCTTTATGATTAGAGAGGATTTATATTTTTTGTTGTTTAATCAGATCTGACAGCTCTCTCCTGGCTGGAATGAGCTACATGAACAGCAAACTGTCTTCCTGCTCCTCCTGCCACCTTATCTTAATGCTTTATGTTGTTCCAGCTCACCTGGGCAGCAGTGACATCAGAGAATTCCAGACAAAAGTTCCCTTGAAATTCAAAAAGAAAGGGCAGGAGGGAGAAGACATTAAACTACCAGCCAGAGAACCCATGCTGGGCCTGACAGGGTGAAGAGGAGCAACAGAGCTGGAGGGAAAAGCAGAAAACCCAAAGCTATCATGGTTTGAGGAATTCCACAGTCTTTGGAGAGAGAAAAAGGACATGAGATGCTGTGGAAGGAGCAGGAAGGCAGGATGGGCCTCACAGGGGGCTCATCTGCCAGGCCATTTCCCGCCTGGCCCTGCAGTTTGTCTCACATGAAATGTTTGAAGGAACTAAAACTGGGTTTAAGTTCTTTGAGGAAAAGCCACAAACTCCATTCTGAGCAAAGAAAATGCTGAAAAAACAAGGAACCAAGTAGTTCCAGCAACTGGAACATCTAAGGAAGGAGAAACCCCATAAGTATTGGGGCTTTCACCTGCTTTTAGCCAACCCCCCTGGGCAGGGGTGACCCACTGCCCTCCCTGCTCTGCTGTGCTCAGACCTGCTCCAGCAAATCCAGCCTGTCTGTCCAGCTCCCCTGAAAAAAAAAGGTCAGTGTCCCATGAAAAACATTTCAAACATTCAGCTGCTCACACTCACATGGCCTTTTTCACTTTTGGAAGCACCTGGTTAGAGCCACATTTCCTGATCCATGTGAAACAGGGAAATGTCAGCAGCACAACAGCCTCACACTTCCCACAGGGAGGGAGAGAAGAGGAATTGGTTTTCAAGCACCATGAGAAACACTGTCTGCAAATTTCATGCCCTGCTGCCTCCTGGTTCCAAAGGGCTCCTTTAACCTGCCAGGCCTCCCTGCAGGGAAGGGAACTCTGAGAAAAGGAGGAATTCTGCAGAGCCTGAGCTGTGCCAGAGCCAGAGGGGCTGGGAGCACAACCCCAGGTGACAAACCAGATCCCCCAGGGTGGCAGCACCTCTTGGACAGGGCACAGGCAGAGTTTAACAGCCTGAGCTGACCCAGTTAATTACAATTAATTACCACAGAGACAAAAGGCAGACTGGCTGCTCCCTGCTGAGCTCCTGCCCCCTCCATCAGACAACTCCATCAGATCTCAGCTGTCAGGAACCAGATTCCCCTTCCAGCCCTTCCCCACGTGGGACTTCAATGAAATTAGGGAGCTAATGAAGACATCCCAGGCACTGCCAGCTTCACAGCTACTCAATTTTCCTGAAAGTAAAGGGAATTATCTGCTCACCCCAACCACCTGACTCCAGGCCTCGTTCCCAGGACCTTATCCCACCTCTCCTGTTTGCATCTATCCAAAGCAAAGCCTTTCCAGGCAGCACAGCTTACCAGAAACAAGCTCTAATTCCTACTTTTTCCCAGCAAAGCAGCCAGCCCTCATGGTAGAACCTCCAAGGAGAGAGTTACTTGGAGGGCAGGACCCACAGCACAGGGGGGCCGGGAGGGTCTCCCAGGCAGGGAGGGGTGGGGGTTTTCCCGGGAATCTGCCTCGATCCCTGGGAGAACGCCGGTCTGTGTTACCTGCGACTCTGCGGGGGTGACGGAGGGAGGATCCGGCCGGGCTTGGGATGCTGAAGGGCTCACGGAGGGGCCGAGCCGCTGGGAATGCCCGGGGTGTCCCTGCTGCTCCCGGCTCTTCCCCGCTCCTTCCTCCTGCTCCCGCTCCCGCTCCCTGCGCCCACAGGCCGAAAACGCCGCTCGGAGGCTTTTACACATCGGCTGCTGCCGGAGGGAAGCGGCGCGTCGGGGGNCGGGGAGCGGGACCGGGACAGGACCGGGGCCGAGCGGGGCCGCCCCGGTCCCCGGGACAGAGCACCACCCGCGCCACAGAGCTCGGGGAGGGGGCGGATAGAGCGCCGCGAATGCACCATAGAGACGTGGGGGTCCCGCAGCGGGGATCAGCGCGAGCGGCGGCCGGCGCGGGGCATAGAGCGGCGCGCACAGAGGCGCCTGCCCCCTGGCGGTTGGGCGGCGCCGCGCACAGGGAGCGGGAAGCGGCGCTGTTCGTGTCCGTGTCCGTGTCCCTATCCCTATCCCTGTCCCTGTCTCTGTGTCTGTCCGTGTCCCTATCCCTGTCCGTGTCCCTGTCTGTGTGTCTGTCCTCTCCATGTCCTGTCTGTGTCCCTGGCCTCTCCCTGTCCCTGTCCTGTCCGTTTCCCTGCCCCTGTCCCTATCCCTGTTCCTATCCCTGTCTCATCCCTGCCCCTGTTGCTATCCTTGTCCTGTCTGTGTATCTGTCCCTGTCCCTATCCCTATCCCTGTTCCTATCCCTGTCCCTATCCCTGTCCCTGTCCCTGTTCCTATCCCTGTCCCTATCCCTGTCCCTATCCCTGCCCCTGTCTCTGTCTCTATCCCTATCACTATCCCTGCCCCGGTCTCTGTCTCTATCCCTGTCCCTGTCTCTGTTCCTGCCCGTCCGGATTCCTGTCCTGACCGTGTCCCTGTCCATGTTCCTGTTCCTGTCTCATCCCTGTCTCTATCCCATTCCTATTCCCTGTCCTGTCTCCGTCCCGTGTGCCCCTGCCCTGTCCCTGCCTTGCTCCTGTCATTTTCCCTCTCCCCATCCCTGTCCTGTCTCCTGTCCCTGCGTGCCTCTTTCCTCATCCCTGTCCCTTCCCCTTTCTCCATCCCTTCCCTTCCCCTTTCCCCGTCCCTGCCCTCTCCCTGTCCTGCCCCGCTGCAGGTGGTTTGGGGGTAGGTGGGTGGGCGAGGTACAGACACCACCTTTTGGGTTACAAACCGCTGATTTTCATCAAACCGCACCGGCAGAGCGGTTTGTTTGCCGGGCAGGCGGCGGGTCCCCGCTGGAGGGTCACCTCTGCCCGGCGGTGACGGCTGCAGCCCCCGGGCCCCCCCTCACCGCCCCCCGGCCCTGCCCGGCCCTTCCGCCGCTCCCCGAGATCGATCCCAGCCCCGCGAGGGCGCCGGAGGATCCCGCGCAGGACCCGGCACGTCCCGGTCCCCGCTGCTCCCCGTTGTTCTCCAGCACGAAACATCCGCAGGGACGGATCGCGGGACTCAGCCGTGGGGTCAAAAGGAGCCCAAGACCCGAAAGTGGGAGCGGCAGGTGGCACTGGGGACACGGGGCTGCGGCGCGGGGGGAGAATGAGTGACACGTGGTGGCACTGGAGCCCTGCGTGTGGTTGCCTGGGAATTAAATCTGTCAGATAGAGAGAATTCCAGGATGGACTGGGTTTGAAGGGACCTTAAGGCCCATCCAGTGCCACCCCTGCCATGGGCAGGGACACCTTCCACTAGACCAGCTTGCTCCAAGCCCTGTCCAACCTGGCATTGCATTTCCAGGGGCTTTTCCTCTGTGCTCAATCGTGATGGTGCCTCCCCAGACTGGGAATGGGGCAGGATGAGGTCCAGGTGGTGCCTCCCTGAATGAGGAATGGGGCAGGATGAGGTCCTGGGGGTGTCTCCCCAGACTGGGAATGGGGCAGGATGAGGTC
>VWZD01003421.1:156951-195739 GCA_013396695.1 Sakesphorus luctuosus | reverse complement strand
GGTCGCAGGGGTGCCGCGCCGGACTGGGAATGGGGCACGATGAGATCTCAGCGGTGCCTCACCAGACTGGGAATGGGGCACGATGAGATCTCAGCGGTGCCTGCCTGAATGAGAAATGGGGCAGGATGAGGTCCTGGGGGTGTCTCCCCAGACTGGGGATGGGGCAGGATGAGGTCTCAGCGGTGCCTCCCCGGGCTGGGAATGGGGCACGATGAGATCTCAGCGGTGCCTCCCCAGACTGGGAATGGGGCACGATGAGATCTCAGCGGTGCCTCCCCTGTACCTGCGCAGTCAAACCAGCCCCGGGAAGCACCGGGAGCTTTTCCCAGCGCTGTGCCGGAATTTCCACGCCCGGTTTTCCGACATCCAGGTGCTTTGGGTGCCTCCAGCCTCCCTGCCGTGGCACTCCTGGGTGTGCGGGTCTGGCAGGAGGCAGCGGAGCCGCAGCGAGGGGACGCCGTGGGGCCACCGCGGATTCCTCATTTCCGAGCGCGTTTTTCAGGAAAGGTTGGAGGCGGCGCCTGGAACAGGCAGAGGAGCTGTCAGGGATCTGCTGCTTCCCAAAACCTCGGTGCAGCTCCCGCGGGAGATAAACAAGTTAGTCACTGGGTGAGCTCACGGCAGAGGCATCCCGACCTCCATGAGAATTTGTCGCGGGCCCTTCCCGCGGTGCGATCGTGCCCCGGTGCCGGATCCCCGGAGGAGGCAGCGGATGCGATGACGGCCCCGTGCTCCTCGTGGTCGGGCAGTGCCTGTCGCGTGTCCCTTGGTCCTTCCTGGCAGGAAGCCCCGGCCCCTGTCCCACCGGGCCCTGGCACAGCCCCTCAGCCCGCCGGGTGTCTCCGGGATCCAGGCGTGTTCCCGACGGGAGCGACAGATGCCAGTAAATGCCGTTAAATAGTGACTCAGCTGAAGGGCTGCTCCCGGGGGCCTGGGGGGCACGGGGGGACTCTGGGGAGGAGGATCCCCCTCCCAGGGTGTCCTACTGGCTGCGTTTGGGATGGGCAGTGCAGCGGCATTGGGATGTCCCATGGGTGGTGCTCACCGCGTTGTTTCTCCTCGGGGTGTAGAGCCCGGGTCTTTACAGCTCACCGGGATTTGTGGTCCCTCCTATGCCCGCAGGGTGCTGTGGGTTGGGGACAGGCAGCACTGCCACCCCTGGCCCCCTCGGAGGGGGCCGACATCGCCCCCAGGTGCCCAGCGCCCCGGAGATGCACCTGCTGCTTGGCCTCAGCATGTAGGAACTCGTGCTGGGAAAGAAAGAGCCTGTGAGCTTTCTGGGGATTTCCCAGGGAGAGTTGGGATCTGGGAATTTTCTGCCCTCCCCCTTTTCTCCTGTCTCACTTGCACGCTACTCCCAGGGTCACAAACGGCTTAAAAAACCCCAGCAGCCCACACAATGCTCTTCCCTTCTCCAGCCAGTGCTGGTGACGAGGTCCCACATCTGGCCCGGGAGATACGGAATCAGCCTCTGCCTGGGAAAGGCCCTGCCAGGCCCTGCCGGTGGCTCCCATTCTGTGGGGCTCCCATTGCCACGCGTGGAGGAGAGGGACTCTGAATCCTGCAGGTGCATCCTCCTCTGGGGCAGGAAAGAAATCCATCCCCCTTCCCTGCCCACGGGATTTCTTGGAGCTGGTGTTGCTGGTGCTGATGTCAAGCAGTGCCTTGGGTGACGTGCAGAGGATACACAGATTTCTCTCTGCACGTGGGGGATATTTCTGGACCGGCACAGGATATGGAATTCACATTTTCCAGGAAATCTTGCAGCTATTTCCACGAGAGCAGCAGAAACCAAGGGTGGCTGAGCCAAGGGGATGTTCCTGGAAATGGTTTGTAGGAAAAGAGTTCTGAAAAATATCCCTGTGGGTGTCAGAACTGTTTTGTGAATCACCCTTGTCAACCCCACCCAACATGGATGATCCAATGGAACCCAGCCCAAACGATCCAATGGAACCCAACACAAATGACCCAACCCAACATGAATGGTCCAGCTGAACTCAACTCAAATGATCCAACAGAACCAACACGAATGACCCAACGCAACATGAATGACCCAACACAAAGGACCCAACCCAGTGTGACCCAACCCACCTCAGCCCAACATGAATGACCCACCTCAGACCAACATGACTAAACCCAATATGATCCAACCCACCTCAACCCAACACAAATGACCCACCTCAACTTAACGTGACATGAATGACCCAATCCAACTGACCGACCTCAACCCAACATGAGTGACCTACTTCAACACAACCCAACAGAAATGATCCAGTGTAACCCAACATGAATGACCCACCTTGACTTAACCCAACCAAACATGACCCACCTCAACCCAATATGGAGGACCCAACCCAACACAAATGACCCACCTCAACCCAAGCCAACCTGAATGATGCACCTCAACCTGACCAGACAGGAATAATCCAACTCAATCCAACTCAACACAGATGACCCAACCCAATGAGAGTGACACAATGCAACCCCACAGGAATGATGCAACCTGGCCTGACTCAACACAACCCAACAAAACCCATTGTGGATGACATAGCACAGCAAGACCCAAGGAAAATCCATAGGATCTTCTAGAAAGCTCAAGGAGAGGAGGGTCCATGGACCAGAGCTCCAGCTGTCTGGTCCTAACCTACCCTTGCTGCAAGGCCGTTGGAATAAAACAGAGAGAGGGAAACAACCTTTCCCACCAGGGCTTCCCCTCCAAACATGCTGGGAGCTCCTTGTGAGCTGTGGCTGTGCGTTGGGGCCGTGGGAGTCAGGGAGATTTTCTGGTGATCCAAGGGCTATCGGAGCTGAGAGACATGCTGGTCCCTGGGGCACAGCCATGGGCTGCATGTGGGGCCATTTGTGGCATCACTAACTTTGCTGCTCCGGTGTTACTTCTCCCTGAAGCAAGGCTCCCACTCCCAGGAACACATCATATCCCCATGG
The DNA here is from genome assembly GCA_013396695.1 of Sakesphorus luctuosus. Classification (NCBI taxonomy): domain Eukaryota; kingdom Metazoa; phylum Chordata; class Aves; order Passeriformes; family Thamnophilidae; genus Sakesphorus; species Sakesphorus luctuosus. The sequence goes on along the minus strand of VWZD01003421.1, from coordinate 192,793 downwards.
AAACACAAATGCTTATTTATTTGACTTGTTTCAGTCGGTTTTAATTTAATTTAATTCCTCATCTCTCTCTCTCTCTCTTCTCTCTTTTTTTTTTTTGGTTATTCGAAGGAAGGAAGGAAGCCCAAACTCGGATGTTTGTTTGTTCTGTCCTGGCTGATGTTGCCTTGGTGGCGTTCCAGGGGCTGATAAACTGGCAGGGAAGCGGAGCGTGGAGCACGGCGGAGCCTGGGAAAGGCTCTGACCCTTCTTCCCCCAGCCTTACATCACAGTTTCTCTGCGATTAGCTCGGCCTGGGGGCCGCCTCTGCCCGCTGCCTCTGCTCCTTCCACTCCCTCTGTCCCGAGCTCACGGCAACGTTCCTGGTGGGACATCCACAAGGAGAACTTCTCCTTGCACCCAGTTCCCTCCCCCTGCCCTGGTGTCACCTCCAAACCCCTGACCCAGGGATGTGGCTGGGATCTGTGGGAGAACCCACATGGATCTGAGGTGAGAGTTGTGCTCTTCTTACAGTCCTTCATCCTCTTCATCCAAGCAGGTCCCACCTGTGATGGTTCCATCCAGTGATGTCTGAGGCTGTCACAGACCCCAGGCAGGGGAGAATTGGGTGCTGACTGGTTTGAGCAATGTCAGGAGCTCATCCCATGGCTCCTGACATGAGCCATTTTTTTGGAAAGTCTCTCCATCCTCCAAGTTGGAACCTGTCTCTGAATGCAGTGGGGTCATCTCTCTGATAGAAATGGAGCCTTTGCTCACCATGGTATTTTCCTTGCAGTCCTTGAGACCCCCTTTGGGTCTTCCCTCCTTAGGAAAGGACAGGAGGGAATATGGGTGTTCCCCACCATTCTCTGATGGTCCTCACACTGGAGACTCCAACTTCTCCCACCTAAGGCATCACAGGAGGCTCCCAAATCTCCTCCCTTCTGCCCCCAGTCCCAGCAGCTCTGCTGCCTCCTGCTCCCCTGCCATGGAACAAGTTTTCCAGCGATCCCAGTAAACTTCCTCATCTCTCCCAGCATCTCAGTGCTTTAGGGAAGTGAGAGGGAATTGCTTCCATGATCCCGAGCACCAGCACGGGCATCTGAGTCCGGTGGAGGAAGGCCTCTCTTTCTGAGCCTCTCTGCCCATCCTTTGGCACAATGGCACCGTCCCCTTCTAAGGTCCCATCACCCATCTGGGAGGCTCCCGGCTCTGTTTCCCTTCTCCCAACCCTGTGCACTTGGCAAAGGGGCCACCCAGAGCTGTGCAGCCCTGTGGAGAAGGATAGTGGCCACTGGTGGGTACTGGTAGCTTTCCTGGGAGCAAGTGGGGATGCTCTGGGGGTCCCTGAGCTCGGTGCAGGGCCAGGCGCCCCCCCAGCCCCCCGTGATGCAGCAGCCCTTGTGCTGGCTCTCTGCCTGCTGGCCCGGGACCTGTTCCAGAGGATAAAATACAGCCTTGGTGCTGCTAATTGCAGCTCTTTCCCTACACTTCCTCCTCCCCGTGTCCCGCCGCCAGCGGCTCCTCAGGGTCAATAAGTGATTCGCATTAGAGCAGAGTCTCTGCGGGTTCCCGTGTGTCTCTGGCTCTACCAGGGACAGGCGGAGGGGGCTGCACCCGCACGGTGAGTCCCCCAGGCCCCCCAGAACGGGAGACAAATCCTTACAGGTCTCCTCCATCCAAACCTTCTGCCAAGTGGTTTTGTTGTCTTTTCCCACGTCCCCGGGGTCCCCCTGTGCCATGTCCATCTCCTCCCTCACCTCAGCCCCTTTCTCATCCCGCCGACCCCCCTCCCCCGGGCTGCCCACCGGCAGACAGCCGCTATCGATTTTCCTGGATCAGCAGAACCAGGCCGTGGCGGGAGCTGGGCGGGGGTGACGGGGGTGGCAGCGCCGGCACATCCAGGGGTGGTGCTGGGGGAGCTGTTGGAGAGCTGTCCCCGTCCCCCAGGTCCCCACCAGTGCTGCATCCCCTTTTCTGGGAGACTCAAGTGGCTCTTTCCCACCATGCCCCGAGCAGCCCTGGGTCATGAGGTCCAGCTGTGGGGAAATGCAGCTCCTGGAAAGTGGGAAGCAGGAAATGCCCAGCCCTGCCTTGGGGATGGAGAGTCTTTTGCTCCCTCCAAACAGACCCAGGTGGACCTTGACATGCTTTCCTCAGGGAGTCTGTGATTTTCTGAAGCCTTTTCCCACTGAAATCCCACATGTCCCCCTGAGCTGCCTGGGGACACCAGCGGTGGGGGAGAAGCCTTGTCCCACACTGAGGCTGGATCCTCATCCTCCTTCCAGCTTCCTGAAATGATCCCTGGTGAAGATGCTTTGGATCGTGGTGTCTTGGAAAGCAACAGCCAACTTCATCCTTTGGCCATGCCTTGGGGGTCTTCCACATCTCCCAAGTTACCACAGAGTGAGGATAAGCCATTGCACCTGTCTGAAGTGGTAAACTGAGTCAGGGACCACGAACTGACTGATTTCCATGGATGTGTGCTTGGTGATGTCATTCAGAAAGGGAGGAGATGGCCAGGACAGGCAAAGCCAAAGTCCTTCCTTTGAACTTCGTTACCCAGGTATTTGTCGTGGAGCAGCAGATCCTCTTCCAGGCTCTCACTCCCTTCAGCTGTAGAAAATAAACTCTTCACCCTCACATTGCCTTGTAAGAAAATCTTCAGCCCCACATTCCCCTCCTGGAAAAATAGGGTGTCCCAGGAGGGACTGGGATGCTGGGGTAGGGATGTAGCAGCAGCTGCACCTTCTCAAGCCTCCCCATGGAGATGGGGGAAGATGAGACTTTACACAGCCAAAATTTCCCCTCCTGTGTTGGGGGTGGATCTTTTTCTGCCCCAGGGCAGATTTTGGGATGGAGACTGAGGCTGTTAAATCCGGGACCTCAGTGATTCCCTGTGTCTGAGACCCACTATGACCCATGTCCCACATTCCCAGCTCTGCCCCACAGCTCCTGCAGGGCATCACCCCTGTGCCCCATCCCTTGTGCTGGGGGTCAGACCATGGCTCCTGTCCCACCCTGCTGGGACTCGGCAGCAGCACGGCCATGGAGAGGGGACACATCCCTAGTGTGGAGCTCTCCAATCCCAAACTGCCCAGGGGAACTCACCTCCTTGCAAGGCTCCACCCCCTTGGAGCATCCAGGGGCTCACCCCCCAGCCCAGGGACACCCCTCACCCGGGGGTCACTGCTTTGGCTGCTACCCAGCCCCTTTCCCCATCCACTCTGACTTTCCCACTGCCTGAGCTGAGCCTGGCCCTGCCCCAGCCTTTCCATGGCCCCCCAGGTCCCTCTTGGAGCAGAGGAATGTGGCTTTCTGGCCTGGGGTGTCTTTGTACTCATGAGTGGCCTTGGGGGGTGGGCACAAAAGTAGGTGGTGGGGGTCCCCATCCATGTGAGCCCCTATGCTCATCCCACCCTGATGGCACAGCATGGGCAGGTGCAACCCTGGGGAGCATTCCTGGACTGCCACAACATACCTGGCCAATTTGGGAAGCCCTGAAAGTCACTGGAGAAAAGCCCAAATGCATCTAGGGAGCTCCATCCTCCTCCTCCTCACCCTTTGCAGCCCACAAAGAGCCTTTATGTGTCTCTGCCACCAGCTCTGGGGGTGCTGAGGAGTGGGGTCACAGTGCCTGGATTCACCCTGCATTGTACTGGTGAGGAAGAAGACCCTTCCTAAGAGGAGACCCCTGCTAAGAGGAGACCCCTCCTTGTTGTGTGCTTTTCCCTCCTGTTCCTCCTGGTTGTGTGCTTTTCCCTCCTGTTCCTCCTGGTTGTGTGTCTCACCCCACTGGGAGCTGGGATCTGCAGCTGGACAAGCTCCAGCCACTGCTGAAAGCTGTTTTTGTGGGGTGCGGCCAGCTGGGGACACTGATCACACCCCATCTCCTATGGAGCCCTGATGCCTGCCTTGGAAAAGGCTTTTCCTGAGGAGCGTGAGCTGGGTGTGTGAGACTCTGGAGCATCAGCTCACTGTGGTTTGACCTTCCCTGCTCTCCTGACTCCACCTGGGAACAACGGGGGAATCCTCTACCCCTGCCATCCCAGAGTGGGGAGCAGACCCTCTTCCTCCCTCAGCCTCTGAGGCATTGCCAGCACATGGAGAGCTTGTTCCAGGCCTTGGGCACCTTCATGCCATGTGTGATGGGTGGACATTCTGGGGGGATTTGGGGGCTCACACCAGAGCAGGGGCCATTGGGGAGGTAGGTGGGAGATGGTAGGGGCAGCAAGGGGTGGGGTGCCAGGGGGTCCTGGCCCTGGGGCAGAGCCTCTGTCTCAGCAGAGGAAGGTGAGGAGGTGAGAGAAGGTCAGAAAAGTTTTTGCCAGGCCTGAAAGCGCTTAGGCAGGAGGGGCTGACATAACCGCCGTTATTTAATTTATTTTTTCTAAATAAAAAAAAGGAAGGAAGTTAATAAATAATGTAAAGTGGAGAATGCATTAATGAAAGGGAGAGTGAGGGAGAGAGAGGAAGGGACAGGGCAGAGTGAGAGTGTGGGGAGAGGGGGAAGATATTCCTGCCTGTATCGATTGGATATGATTACATTAGAGCTATCAAATATTCATACTACATTCCACAAGAGGTCATTGTGTGTGTTTTTCCAATTTAGCTCTGCCTTGGCGCAGGGAGCAGGCTCTGGGTGGGAAAAGGGCTGTGAACAAGGCTCCAGTCCCCGGGGCTGCCCCCTGCCCTGGCCACAGGGATGTCACCCACCCAAGCGTGGCTCAGGCTGGGTGGGACATGGGGCTGGAGGTGAGGGGGGTGAGGGGGATGCTGAGCTGGCTGCTAACCCTGCGGGTTCTTCACAAACCCCCTGAGGGCTGTGGATCCAGTGCAGACACAGCAACTGGGGGGACACTTTTCTCTTCCCTGGCAAACATTTCTGTTCCATCCCCAGACAGCTCAGGGATGGTGGTCACTCTTTACTGGCTGCTCTGGGCTGTTCCTTACCCCTAATGGAGCGTTTTAACTGGCATGTGCCTTTGCCAGCCGGGAAGGGTCAGCCCAGGTCAGGGAGCCAGGCAGGAGGCGGATGAGATGCCGGATGGATGACAGTGTGGCAGGTCTCCCGCTGCGGTGCCCATCTGCCAGGGCACACTGAGCTCTCTCTCCCTGCCTCCATCCCTCCCTCCGCGCTGCCTGTACCAGCCAGGATCCTCACTGAGGAGAGAACATGAGTGACAAGGACCTGCAGCACCAGTGGTCCCAAATCAGGGGCTTCAAAGACATGACTCTGCGTGTCTGGAGAGAGCGGTGGGGGTGCAAACTCATCCCGGGTGATCCCTCACCCTGAGGAGGTTCCCACGGGCTGCTGCCTGATTTTACTTCCATGCAGGGCACCTCCCTTGCCCGTGCCTCAGTTTCCCTGTACCCCCACCTTTCTGTGGCATCCCTGGGGCACCTGTTCCATCCCCACAGCGCTGGGGGCTGTGCCGGGCCCCCACTGCCCCACCATGGCCCCGGGAGCTGGGAGCCAGCCCTGCCTTCTCTCCTTACATTAATAAAAATTTTACAGCACGGTGGCAGGAAATGCATTTTCAGTTCATCTGCTGCAGCTATTAGATTACCAGGAAATGGCTGGCTGGCCGGCAGCCAGGGCTCCGGAGGGCTGTGGCGCACGGAGGAGGCGAGTGGAGCACTGGGAAGAGCCGATGAGAACGGACCCCCCTCCGCCTGGGTGCTGTGCCAGGCTGTGCCCACCAGCTCTGTCCGTGTGCTAGGGGATGAGTGTGAGGTTCCCTGGGGATGCTCCGAGCTGACAGAGATGGTGGTTCCTGCTGCCTTGGGAAGCTGGGATGAGCAGGGAGTTGTCTCCTGATGAACCTCTGCTCCATCTCAAGAGCATCAGAACCCAGATGGCCACAGCCTCTGCCGAGGCTACACTGGACTAGGACCAGGGAAAAGTGGGAGATTTGGGGCTGGGAGCAGGGAGAAGGGAAAGATTTGGAGCTGGGGCCAGGGAGAGTGAGAAATTTGGGACTGGGACCTGAGAAAGATGAAAGATTTGGGGCTGGGACCTGAGAAAGATGAAAGATTTGGAGTGGGAACCAGGGAGACATGGAAGATTCAGGGCTGGGACAGGGAGGATGCATGCACTAAGGGCAGCAGGTGTCTACGGGGGTTGGTTATTCCAGGCTGTGGGATTTTATGACCCCCAGGCTGGACTGGAGTCATGTGAAGCATGGGAAAGAGTTAAATTTTTGTTGTCTGTAAAAGAGCCTGGAGGAGGGGGCAGGTGCTGGCTATAAATACCTGTACCTCAGAGGTGGCTGTGCTAATGAAGGGAGGGAATTGTGAGCAGCCCCTCCGAGGAGGGGGGACCCAGCAGAGGAGGGGGGGGGCAGCACCTGCAGTGGCTCTGTGGGCCCCAGGGAGGGAATGATGGGGTTTTTTAGGGACCTGGTTTTTAGGCTAGGCAGGATTTTCAGGAGATCCCTCTTAGAGGTGACTGTGGCTCAGTGCTGGAGCTGGTCTTTACAGATTTCATGCTGGGACCCCCTGAGGCCCACCCAGCTGTGAGCCCTGGGATCATTTCCACAATCCTGGAGTGATCCTGGGATTATTTTCATGTGAGCATCAGGCACCAAAGTGAAGCATCTTCATTTGGTGGATGTGATACCCTGTGGCAGTGAGTGGTCTCTCTTTTCAGGATGCTCCTCAGAGCATCCTGGGCTCTGGAGGGATGCTCGAGGCTCCAGAGGGATGCTCAAGGCTCCCTGCCTGTGCCTGGCAGCATCTCAGGGGGCTCAACCCCCCTGTGCCTGCCCAGCCTCCCAGAGCCCCTGGCTCGGGTGCAGGATGCTGCTTTTGGGAAGGAGGTGACATCAGCCCTCTAATCCTCCAGCTGTGCCATGGTGACATCTCCTCTCCAGTCCCTGCAAGCCGGGACAGGAGCAGAGAAGACACCTGAGAAATGAGAGACGGTGAAGAGTGAAGGGAAGGGATAAAGGAAGGGACTGGAGCAAGGAAGGGAGCAAAGTGTGGGGAGAAAGGAAGGTCTGAGCCTTGCTGAGGTTTATTAAAGTTTAAGGGAACAGAAACCCTGGTTTGCATGGAGGGGACTGGATATTTTTAGCCATGGGTAGGATTTCAGCTCTGAAAATAGCCTGCTACCAGATCCTAATGAAATCCTCTCTTTGGCTCTCACCCGGAGTGAGTTTGGAGGGGGAGGATCACTGTCACACCCGCAGCCGAGGAGCTCCTGACATTCGCAGTGACTTGCCTGTTTTTTTATTTTTTTATTTTTTTCCTTCCCCCTCCGGTTTCTCCTATTCTTCGCCGGCTCTGCCTTACGCCGAGCAGAGGAGTCACCAGCCAAAAAAGTGAATGCGGGGGTGGTGCTGCTTAGCTACGGCCAAATCCCAGCAGCATGTGACCAGCTTGGCAATTCAACACGGAGCCCTTCTCCCCGGCACACGCGCTCGAGTTAAAGTGACATTGAAACGGGCACTCAGAGCGCTGAAGGCAAAGAAACTGAGGGGAGCCGTCTCCCCCCACCCCACCCCCTCCAGCCCTGGGGAGAGAGGTTTGTTTCGTGGGGCTTGGTGGGGAGTGGGAAAGGTGGTACCCAGGCCAGGGAGGATGCTCAGGGCAGGTATGTGGGCCTGGAAGGGGGCAAGAGGTGGGAGAACTGGATGGAGCAGCTGGTCTGGGGAGAGCTGGGCACCCCGGGGCACCAGCAGGAGGGATGCCAGGTGTGCATGTGATGCCTGGTACCTGTGGGATACCTGGTGCACATGGCATACCTGGTACCTGTGGCATAACTGGTACCTGTGGCATACCTGGTACATGTGGGATACCTGGTGCACATGGCACACCTGGTACATGTGGGATAGCTAGTGCACATGGCATACCTGGTACATGTGGCATACCTGGTACATGTGGGATACCTGGTGCACATGGCATACCTGGTACCTGTGGGATAGCTAGTGCACATGGCATACCTGGTACATGTGGGATACCTGGTGCACATGGCATACCTGGTACCTGTGGTGGAGCTCAGCCTGGGACTGCTGGTAAGCCTGAAGAAGACCTGGAACAATGGATGGTGACTGCTCCCAGGAGAGATCAGAGACCACCTGAGGAGCATCAAAGGTGCAGAGAATCCAGGGAAAGAGGGTCCTGAGGGCCTGGGGACAGAAGAGACACTCCTAGGAACATCACATCCCCATCAAGGCAGGGATGAAGGTGCAACACAGGCACAGGTTGGGTGAGGAATGTGTGTCCTGTGGAGGCAGGATGAGACCTGGACAAGGGGCTGGTGCTCCAAGGGCATTTTGGGACATTCAGGGTCTAGAGGGTGCAAATCCTTTGTCACTTGATCCCCTGATGGGTGTAGCAGTGGAGTTTGGGTGGGGAAATACACATCACCCACCCATGGCACCCCACCCAGACCTAAGAGCCCATTTCTGATGGGAACAAGAAGCCTTCACCTCCATGCCTTTTGTCCACGAGGGATCCAGCTCCAGAGCTCTCCCACAGGCACAACGGGGCTCAGGTACCTTCCAGGGAGCTGGAAGATGGAGTTGACAATTTCCCAGTGAAGATATGCCTGTGTTGACCATCCCTTGATATCTCCATGACTGATGCATTGTCTCTTCACCCACCCTGCCCGGGCTCTCCAGGAGCTCAGGGTTGGGATCTCGCCTTTGGAGCCAACACTGTTTGAGTCACATCTTTGCTCTGGTTTTTCTGCTGGGAGGGGGATGTGGCTTTGGGCAGGGACCTAATGGGGACAAACATGTTTCTGTAGAAGATGAGCTGCTGTGGAATTGCAGGGAGCCCATCAATCATGGAATCTCAGACTGGTTGGAGTTTGAAGGGACACTAAAAATCCTCTTGTTTCAACCCTCTGCAGGGACACCTCCCACCAGCCCAGGTTACTCCAAGCCCCGTCCTACCTGGCCTTGGACACTCCCAGGGATGGGGCAGCCACAGCTTTTCTGCCCAACCTGTGCCAGGGCCTGCCCATCCTCCTGGTGAAGGTGTCTCAGACTGGGACACCCCCGTGCTTGGCTATCACTGTGCCCAGCAGGACATGAAGAGGCACAGAATTACAGGTGCCATTCTGTCCCCCTGGGATGGACTGAGGTGCTGGGTACCTGCTCACTCTCGGCACTGGGTGTTGCCCCCCGAGACGGCTCCTCCTGCCTCGGCACGGAGCCGGATCCGTCTGCATCAATGAGTCAGCAGGACCCACTTAACACTTCCCCGGCAGGATCTGCTCCTCTCTCCCGACAGAATGGGCAGCTCTGGCAGGCTCTGGCAGCGTGTTACGATCTCAGCTCATTAAGGGACGCATCCTGAGCGCTTTATTGATGTTTTATGCTGCCTGGCTCCATCTTCAGAGGGAAACTCTCATTGCAGTCAGTGCCTTCACCTCCTGGCGCTGCAGGCTGCGCTCGGAGCTCCGGATCGGGCTGGCGGAGAGGCAGGCTCAGCTCCGGGCGCTGTGCAGCTGCAGCGCTGCAAACCATGGGTTGGACTCCAAAGCGGCCAAGAAGCGCCTCAGGGCCAGAATCCCTGTAGGGTGTTTTCTTTCCAGGGACTAGGGAATGTTCAGAAGGAAAATGCAAGGAAGAGATTGGTTTTTTTCCTTGCTTAACGCTCTTTCTGAGCAAAGGAGCTGCATGACAGGGAAGGGAAATGATGTTTCCTCTCCCCCTGCGCTGCCGTCTGTTCAGCCACAGCCCGGACGGGTGGGTGTACCTGGCCCCTTCCTCCCCACAGCACGTTGGGACCCACATGTCCCCACCTCAGGAACGCCACAGTCCTTTAATAAGTTACCCAGCGCTTGCAGTTGCTTCTAAAAAGCTCGTGGCACTGTCTGGCTTAAAGTGGCTTTTACATAATCCAGACTGTCAGGCTAGATGAGCATCATAGTCCCTTCTGGCCCTAAAATCTGTGAATCTCCAAATTAGAGGGCACCAGCACCTCCTTGTTTCTGGCTGATTGAATCAGAGGAATAGTGTGTTCTCTTTCTGCTCTCCCCCTTTTTTTCTCCCTCCCCTGCATCATCCTTAACTGCCGGTGAATTTCCCTCCCCCTGAGCCCAAGCTTGGCAAATAGCATCAGGACAGATGAGACATCTTCAGCCTTGCTCTGGGATGTCCTCCTCTCTGCTGCCCACTCCCAGACTGAGCCCCAGCTGTGAATTGTCCGGCTGTGGGCACAGGCAGGGCTTGAGCTGGTGAGGAAAACGGTGCTGAGCAATCCTGGTTGGTTTAAAACCACAGCGAAGTTCTGCAGGCTCCAGACTGAGCTCGTTTGGATTTGTGAGCAAGGTGTGGATCTAGAGAAACACTTTGGGAAGGGGAAGGAAAGAAAGTGACTTCCCACATTTTTTGAGGTGTTGTGGATGTGCAGGAGGAGTGGAAAGAGCAAAGTGGGGAGGAATTGCTGGTGGCCTGAGGGGATTGCTGGAGATGGGGGTTCCCCAAATACAGAGATCAACAACAGGTGCTGGGGACCTGCTGAGCAGGCTCAGGTGGAGTTGGGAGCTCCGGGATGTGCTGCTGCCATCTCGATGCTGCTGTGCCCGTGCTCTCGGCTGCCCCAGGCAGGAGATGCACCGACAGCCTCAAAGGTGAGTGGGACACGCAGGAGCTGCTTCTCCCCGTGCCTTTGGGCAGGCCCCCGGGGGCTTTCCAAGGGTTAAAGGGCTGGGATGAGGCGTGAAACCAATCCAAAAGCTGGGATAGCTGCAGGTGGAGGCTGAGGAGGAGCAGAGGCAGCAGCGTGTGGGGCACAGCGTGGGCTGAGGGAGGGATGTTCAATCCCCTGATCCCACACAGGGACAGAGGACCAGAAATTTACGGAATTCTCACACCTTCCTCTGCCACAGCTTGTCAGGGGGGACCGCATCCCTCTCCCAACACCCAAAACCCCTCCGAATGCTGCCAGGGGTGCAATCCCAGACCCTTCCTTTGGGAGAGGCTCTAAAGTTTCCTGCTTTGCAAACGCATTCGGGTTCCCAGCCCTCCTCTCGAGCGATGCTGCGGTCAATAACTCACCAGGAGGCTGCTATTCTCCCTCCTCTTCCCACCCTCCCACTCCTCCCGGGAGCTCCGCATTCAGGCCTTTTTGGCCCTCCCTCGGCAGCGAGTGAGGAATAAAGCGGCACTGGCTGAGCACGACGCGGGCTACGCTGGGATGCTGGGAGGCAACGAGGGAAGCCTGAATCACCGGCACCTCAAGGTGGGAGTGAGAGATTTGGGCTGGGAGAAAGGGAGGACATCACACGTGCTGCCAGGAGTCAGGTGCTCCCAGCCAGCTGGCAGTCGCTGGGAACTGGGCAACTCCGATGCCTTCTGCGCCTTTAAAGACGGAGCTGAGAGCGATGGGGAGAAGAGGAGGGGCCGGTGGGAGCGCAGAGGGATGCAGCCTGAAGGCTCTGAGCTGCAGCCGAGACTGAGGGATGCTGTCAGGGACTCATTCCTCTTGGACAAACTCCTGCAGGAGCATCCCTGGTGGGATCCCATGGAGATGGAGAAACGCTCAGCCCATAAGTGCCTGAAAATTAAGCTGGAAAAGCTCAGCTGGGCACCATGTGAGACAGTGGAGTCACTGGCCCCAGATGGGGAGGATTCCAATGCTTCTGTTGGCATCAGCTGGGAGGGGGCCCCTGAGGTCTGTGGGATCACCCTGGTTTGTCCCCATCTGTTAGAGCCACAAACGGCAGACCAGGATTTGTCATCCTGATTCCAGGTCCTTCTCTTTCCCTCTTTCCCCATCCTGATCTCACACCTCCAGATCCCCAGAGCCTGGGGACCTGCTCACCCTGAGTGCCCCACACTGCTGGGAACATGGCTGGGGGGCTGAGGGCTCAAAGCTTCAGCTTTGTGTCTTGGAGCAGGTTCTAAGCCCTCCCTGAGTTGGGGATGTTGCTTTGCTCATGTGGTGAACACTCCCAGGAAGGATGGGTGACCACCCTGGAAGTGTTGGGAGGAATGAAGGGAGGGTAGGGGCTCTGGGGGGGTCCAGAGGTGACATCCAGTGTCATCAAGGTGACCTTGTGTATTTGGGACTGGCAAATCAGGTCCAGTTTACTTACATGAGGCTGAGGGGTGTCACAAGGATCCTCAGTGCTCCTGAGCAATGGTCAGAAAAAGCAGCAAGGAGGGAGCATGCAGGGACTCAGGAAAACCTCTGGGATGGTCCTGCTTGGACCTTGAGTCCCAGCTTTTTGTTTCTGGGACAGTGGAATATTTGTATGCTGCTTCTGTGGGCCTCAGTACAGAAAAGCCCTTTTCCAGCCTCTCTGCCCCGAGTGTCTCTTACGAGAGCTAATTCAGGTGTTGGTTTCGGACTTCAGGGAAATACCAGGGCTGGATGACACCTGGGCTCTCTCTGGTGCCTCCTGGGAAGGGTGAGCTGGGAGAAGATTGGACTTGATGACCTAAGAGGTGTTTCCCAACCTTTTTGATGATTCTGTGAGGAGACTGCACCCGTTTCGTGGTGATTTATGGATCAAGTCTGAGGTGACAGGTCCCGAGAGCGGCACCCGGCCCTTTGCAGCCCGACCCCACACAACCTGCCCGTGATGTCACACTGACTCAAACCCACCGCGTCAGTGGCCGTGGGGCCGCTGTGTGTCCTCAGAGGGAGTGCCTGGCTGGGGGGCTGTCCCGATGGGCGCGGGTGGGGGACACGGGGCCGGGGAGTGGGCGCAGAGGGGGCCGCAGAGCCCGGGGCAGACGGAAACGTTTAAATAGCGGGTGCGCATCCCGCGGCCGGGCTGGGCGGCAGCGGCGCCTGGGGAGCGCTGCGGGGCTCTGCGGGGCCGCTAATGGGCTGAGTCCATTTCAGCGGGATGACGCCACTTGGGTAAAGCGTTAAGAGCTCCGGGAAGGCAGCGCAGAGCGAGGGGGAGCGCGATGCTCCCGGGCAGCGCCAGGTCCCTNAGTCCGCCCGGCGCGGACACGCGTGGGCTGCGGGACGGCGGCGGAAGGCGGCGCGGGTGGGCTGCGCGGCGGGGGGACACGCGTGGGCAGAGGGGGCGATGGGTCCTGAGCAGCGGGGATGGGGGGTCCTGAACACGCGTGGGCTGTTTGCTGAAGGACCGAGGGGTCCCTTGGATGCGCAGGAGCTGTGAGTGTGCAAAGAAGCTGCGGTTCTGTGAGGTGAGGGCTGGGGTCCTGGACACGCGTGGGCTGTGCATGGTGGGGCTGGGTGTGGGTCAGAGTCGCGCGTGGGTTGACCTGCACACAAGCGGGCTACAGTGCTCGGAGGTCCTGTGTGCATGGAGGGGCTGCAGGACAGATCCGAGCCCCGCGTGGTCTTGTGTGTGGAGGTGCTGCCGGATGTGTCCTGGCCCGAGCCCCGCGTGAGTTGTGAGAGTGGAGGGGCTTTGGGACAGGTCCGGGTCGGAGTCTCGCGTGGGCTGCGTGCCAAGTGGGGCTGGGGGCTCAGCCTCCCCTCGTCATCCCGCTCTGCCCTGCAGCGCCCAGACAGGACAAGGGGGTCCCTGCTCTCCCACCTGGCGCCCTAAGCCGCTCGCCCCCAGCTCGCATCCACCTCCAGCCTGTAAATCATTTGCTTTTACGATCCCTCCTCTGGCCCATTATCACACGAACTTTATATGTTTGGGGCTGGTGGTGGCCATAAAGCTGGCCCTGTTTCCGGGGCTGGCATGTCCACCGGGCAGGCAGGGTGTGAGGAGCAGGAGGAGGTTGGGGGATGCTGCCCTGAGCCCCCCCAGCCGGGCAGGTAGACAGGGAGGGTGCAGCTGAGCCCCGGGGATGCCCAATGTTATGGAGCAGGGATATGGACTGGTTGCAGCTCTGGGATGAGGCTGGAGCAGCCAGGGCTGGGAGCAAGTGGGGGGCACTGGGCTATAATGGGGCAGGGGAGGAGGAAGAAGTGGGATCCCATCTCCAGTCATTCAGTCCTTGTGGAGGACCCACAGATCCTTTGTTCACATCCTCTTGGTTCCTGAAGGGACATTTTACATCCCCCAGGCCAGTGAGCCTGGGGCTGTATCTGATCCTGTACATGGGAATTACAGGGCTGGGGGCACTGGGGGCACTGTGGACCCCTGCCCATTGCTGGGGATGCTCCCAGGGTCTGTCTTTCCCAGGATGCCATGTCCAAGCCCTGGCCCCAGATTCTGAGCATCCGGCACTGGAGGGTGGATGGGCAGCTCCACTCTGTCCCAAGTCCCTGGGGCTCAGCTCCTCCTCACAGTGTCCCTCCCACCTAAGCCTGGCTCATGGGTCATCTCATGTCTCCTGAGCTCCAGGTGATGCAGAGGATTGGGGGTATCTCAACTGGGTCAGTCCTTTGGCTGGTCTTCATCTCCCAGCTCTGCTGTCTCTGTCACGGCGGGACCCTCCGCTGTTTCCGTGTCCCCCTTTGGGTCTCCCCGAGGTTCAAGCCCCTCCCAGGGCCCTCAGGGGAGTCTCACTGGGTGAGTCTGAATGCCCAGGTACTGCCACAGCCCAGGTGAGCAGGGATGGGCGCCCAGGTGTGAGCAGCTGCTCTCCAGGTGGAAACCAACATCCTGCCCTGAACGATCCCACCTCATGATGGGATCTGGGTCACGAGGGATGTGGGAATGCACTGAGGCTGCTCCCTGCGCTCCTCTCCATGGTCCCAGCTGCAGGCTGAGATGGGTCATGCAGATTCAGGGGCCATGGGAGCTTCAGGTCACCAGCCTGTGCTTTAGTAAGACCTTGCCAGGTGAGGAGCTCGGGGCAGCTGCTCACAAGAGCTTTGCCACTGGTCTGTTCCATCCCGGCCGGGTGCTCACAAACCTTCCCGGGATCAGCCGTGCCCTCCGAATTCGCCTTGGTACTGCTGTGACCAAATAACCTGTGAGTGTCCTGTGCGAGTGAGTCTTCCCCGTCTGTGTTTCCCCGGATGGGGAATCACGTGGAGCAGGCGGCAGGTGAGCTTCGTGTGCAGAAACCCTCCAAATTTGAGCAGATCAGTCACTTTTTCTTTCCGGGGAGGGGGATGGGAGAGACGAGATCTTGCTTGAGCAGTCGAAGTAAGTTGGCTTTGCTTTTCCCTGCTCCTCAAGGTCAGCCGAGCTAATGAAAATCAATCTTCCCTCTGCCTCTCTCTGCTGCATGAGCAGATTCTACCTGTGGCCTCTTCACCTACTTGAAAGCGGCGGCTGCCGCGGCCGTCCCGTCCCGCTGACCGTGGGCAGCGCCGGAGGGAACTTCCTCCTGGAACAGCGTTTTCCTGCGGAGCCGGGCACAGCCACAATATCCCTGTCACTGAGGGGTCTAGTTTGATCTGCCAGAGGAGAATGTCCTGGGGAAGCTGACTGGGCACGGGAAGTGCCCAGGGCTGGGAGTGCTGGGGGAGAGCTCGTGGCTGGGCTCTGGCATGAAATGAGTGGTGCCCGTCCTCTGGGTGCTCTGGGATAGCTCCATGTGCAGGTGGCAGGACTGGGAGATTTGTGTCTCCCTCCCTCCCAAGGGCCAGGAGCTGTCCAGGTGGCAGCCCCCTGCACACCTGCCCCTCTCCTCTCCCACCCCAGTGCCAGTGACAAGGTCTGGAAGACAATGGTTTGGTGATAAGCTGATGCCATGGGATCAAACCTGCCAAGAAGGGGAGTTGTGGGACATGGGGTCCTCCCTGCCATCCCACATCCCTCAGTGGTCCTGCCATTCCCCAGCCCATGACACTCAATGGTCCTGTCACTCCTGGGCACAGGGGGTTCTGCTGCCAGTGCTGCCAACTCGGGAAGTACCATTTCCCGAAAACAACAGCAAAGGGCATGGCAGCAGTGTGAGGGGCAGGACGGGGCTTGCCTGCTCCCTGCTGCATCTCTGCTGGGGTTAAAGGGAAACCTGCCCTTCTTAGTGCTCCTGATGGGGGCAAGTTGGCTCCTGGGCTGTGGATGGGACAACAGGATGCTGCAGTCCACCAGGATCACAGTCTGTGGGATAGTCCTGTCCTTGGCCGAGTGAGGGGCTCATTTGTTGCAATTACTTGCAATCTCATCCCTGGAAGTGTTCAGAAAAATGTGTGGATGTGGCATTTGAGGACATGGTTCAGTGGTGAACATGATGGTGGTGCTCAGCTCATGGTTGGACTTGACAATCTCAGAGGGCTTTTCCAACCTTAATGATTCTATGATTCCATTATTCTATTTTGTCACTGCTGTGCCTAAAATTAATTCAGTTCAGGTCCCCTATCCCAGTGCTCCTGGATGTGCAGGGAATGGCAGCAGGAGGCTGCTCTGGGGTGTTGGGGACCCCCAAAGCCGAGTCCCATGCTCTGAGGGAGATGACATTCCCAGTTCTGTCATGCCTCTGGATAAATCACCACTTCCCGTTTCCCCTCCTTCAGGGAGGGCCGGCACGTGGCCCTGGGAAAGGAGAGGGAGGTGCTGGTGAGGGGTGGAAAAGCATCTGGAATGACATGAGAAGCTCAAAAGTGTGGGGAGACATTGTGCCTGCCTGGTTTGAGGGGCAGATCCAACCGCTCTTTGCCCTTTGGATGTGTCCTGCCTAAGTGTTCCCAGGAAAAAACGTACTCTGGGCCTGATTGTTGGAAATCCTTTCATTCTGAGTTCTCCAGCCAGTGTTTGTGCCTTGCTTTGGTCAAGTGGAAGGTGTCCCTGCCCATGGTAGGGGCTTGGAACAAGATGAGCTTTAAGATCCTTTCCAACCCATACCAGCCTAGGATTAGATGAATGGATCAATTATAAAATGTAACAGAAGTATTTTCTCTCTTCCTGCCCCATCCTTTAGGATTTTTAGATGTGCCCTGATGCCGCAGGGTCTCCTGGCTCCTGGAAATGCAGCTCTCTTCCAGTGTGGTTGAACTCAGCTGTGACGAGACGATGGACCCACCCGCTGAGGACTTCCAGCAGGTCCTGTCCATTGACCAAATCCGCTCCATCCGTGCCAGCAACAACTACGTGGAGAGGCCGGCGGGCTGTTTCCAGCAGGCCCGTTCCAACCCCTCCCTGGCCCAGCCACCGCACAAGGAGTGCTCCCAGGACCGCCTGGTGTCTTCCACCTTCCAGGACCTGCACCGCAGCCACAGCCAACAGCACCAGATGCCGCCTTTGCAGCCCCACCTGAGCCATTCCAGCACGGCCAGCTCGGTCTCCCAGAGCACCACCGCCTCCGAGCAGCGCCTCCTGAGCAGCCTGACGCCCTCGCACTCCGGGCACTCGCTCATCCGGACGCAGCCCCGCGCCCCGGAGCTGAAGGCGGAGGAGTCGCCGCTGAAGGGGGGCTCGGAAAAGCCCACCCTGCACAGCGGCCACCTCTTCATCTGCGAGGAGTGCGGGCGCTGCAAGTGCGCTCGGTGCACGGCCGCCCGCAGCCTGCCCTCGTGCTGGCTCTGCAACCAGCGCTGCCTGTGCTCCCCCGAGAGCCTCCTCGACTACGGGACCTGCCTCTGCTGCGTCAAGGGGCTCTTCTACCACTGCTCCACAGACGACGAGGACACCTGCGCCGACGACCCCTGCTCCTGCGGGCCGGGGTCCTGCTGCGCCCGCTGGGCTGCCATGAGCTTCCTCTCCCTCCTCATGCCCTGCCTCTGCTGCTACTTTCCCACCCTGGGGTGCCTCAAACTTTGCCAGCGGGGTTATGATGGTCTCAAACGACCCGGCTGCCGCTGCCAGAGCCACACCAACACGGTCTGCAGAAAGATCTCCTCGTCCAGCGGCACGCCCTTCCCCAAAACGCTGGACAAGCCGGTATGACCCTCCCGGGGAGGAGAAGCAGGCTTTGTTCCTCTTCCTCCCCCTCCTCCCCTTCTTCCTCCTCCCGCCTTCATCTCCCTCCTCCCTCGGCTCCTTCCACTCTGCATTGCTCCCCCTTACCCACCACCACCTTCTGGGAATGAGATGGGTGAGCTGGGGGTCCCCTGGGCATTGGGACACCCTGGCCCGTGGACCTGGCACCAAGCTGGCGGGGACTGGTGGTTTTGCACATGCAGGAGAACAGCAGAGGCAGAGCAAGCTGTGAGTGCCCTCGCTGGCTGGATCCCACAGGGAAAGGTGATCCTAAGGGTCTCTGGGACTCTGCCCCCATGGGAAGGGCAACTGAGGGGTCCTCAGGGCTCTGCTCTCAGCAGGTTTAGGACCTGCACCACAGTGTGGTCCTTCTCCACGGGGAAAGAGGCAGGTTGATGCACCCCCTGTGCAGGAGCCCCTCAGGAGCCAGACCACCTCCTCTCACTCTTTCTCCCCCTCCAGCACTTTCTGTGGGTGGCCTTTCTGCTCTCAGGGGGCCACAGGCCCCTCTCCCTGAGGGGCGGGGGTGCTGTGGGGTCTCACCTATGACAGCGCCTTCCCCCCAGGCTTGGGAGCTGCTGGGAGAAGTGAGTGAGCTCCAAAATGAGGTGGCACCATGTTTTTCTGTCTCAAAGAGGAAGGGAAGGTGTGGGAAGCTTTAGAAACCTTCTGGCAGGGGAAGGAGTGATGGGAGGCAGCCCAGCCCACTCGCTCCTGCCCGACTGCAGCGAGTGAAAGGTCCCCTCTGGGATCTGGCTGAGAACAAGGAGCTGGTTGGAATTTGCCATTCATCTCCCCAGGCCTTGGAGGGCTGCCTGGGGGGGGAGCTGCCGCCTGGCTCCATCCCACCACTGAGCAGATGCCACAGGCACCGTCTCCGTGCTTGAATCCTGATCTGGTACCTTCCACTAGCACTGAATTCACTTTAAAAAAATATGGCAAAGCCAACTGTCAGCAGCCATCGCTCTGGGGACTCCCCAACAGGGGCTTCTGCTGCCCTGCTTTGGGCTGGAGGACATGGAGAGCAGGAGAGGGTGTTGAAATTGGGGACCCTGACCTTCCCTCCCTGCAGATGTCCTCGCCCTCCTGAGGGCTCTGCACGGACAACCAGGAACGGGGCTGGACTAAGCCCTGGGGCTGGGCCATCTGCAGAGCAGAAGGACGCCTGAATCTGGGTCAGGGCTTCGAGTGTCCTTGCTGGGATGATGATAAACCCAACTGGTTACTGTGGTTGGAGGGCTCCTCCTGGTCCTGGGCTCAGCCCCATCTCTGCACAGTTGTGACTCCATTGGCTTCATTCAGGGAAGTCTGGAGCCGGGATGGTGTCCTGGAGCTCAGCTCTGCCTGCATGTCCCTCCTCTGAGATGTGTGAGCATAGAGAGAAGTGAATGGTTCCCCTGGAGAAGTATTTGCAACACATCCCTTGGCTTCCCCAAGACCCTCCATCCAGGGCTCATCCGTCGCCCCCTCCCAGCCACCTCTTTCCGTAGAGTTCTGTGGATCTATTTTTGTATATATAAATATAACGTTAGGATGGGTAGGTCTCTTACTAATAATATTCATGATACTGCTGTGAACAATGCCAGGTGCAAGGTTTGGCTTCCTGGTGCACTTGCACAGGCTGGAAAAGATGATTTCCTGGTCTGCTTATTGCTAATCCTAGACCCTCAGTTCCTACATTATTGGGAGAGGGGGAAAGGGAGATATGTGGATTGTCCAGGGGCTTCTGCTCTGAACAAGGGAGTGGGATTCAGTACTGGTTGTGGGATGAGGCAGAGGTGGACTCTTCACTATGGGATTCCACTTTCCATCCATTTGCTATCTAAAAATCACGGAGGATCTGAGCTCCCTGTACAGAGCAAAGCAGATCCAGGTGGTGATTCATCCCATTTGGAAGCATTATTCATGAATTTCTGTGCTGGCAGTGCCTGGCTCCCTTGACTCAAATGGCACCCAAACATTGAACTTGAGGTTCCCTGTGGAAGGAGGGATGAATCCCATCCCTGGTGGGAAGTTTGTACCTGGAGAATATTATGGACATGAGCGAAATCCTCATCCTGAGGGGTGACGTGGAAAGGTCTGGCCAGAGATGGCCAGCCTGCATCCATAAGGTGTGGGGATCTCAGGATGATGGCCTGGGACACAAAAGGATCTCCTGGCATTAGGAAGGGTGAAGGCCCCGCATCTCCTGAGGCCAGCCCTGGAGTCTGGAATCATTTGGATTTTAAAGTCATGACCTTCTGGGAGGATGCTTGGTAGGTGTGTGAACCCTCCTAAGATCCGGCCACGTCCCCTTGGCAGCAGATATTGAATATACTGCAAATGTATTGATCCCTATGCCAACCATTGCTTGGCTCCCTACCTCCAAACCATGTTGGGGAGAGAGGCTTCCACCAAGAGGCATCTTCCTTTGGAAGGCTCAGCTCACTCTTCTGTTGGTGCTGATTAAACTCCTTCCTAAAAAATAGAAAACATTTTTAGGGAAAAGCAGGTCCCTTTTTCACTGCAGGTTGGAGGAACTGTCTCCCTTGAATGTGAATGTGAAACAGTTCATTGAAACTTTTTGAAGAAAACTAATGAACAGAATTTTCCAACTTGCTCTACTTTGATTTTTTTTCCTCCTCCTTTTCAAATGGATCCCACTCATAAATTTAGTTACCACCTCTGTATCTCTGCAATTCATTGCTTCCTCTCCTGATGGTGGAATGACTCAACATGTGAAGCTTCATCATTTTCACGGCCTCCCAAGTCATGCGAGCGCGGGGTGACCTCCCCCAGGTGCTGGAGCTGGAGGCTGAGGAGGTGGCTGTCCATGGAGCAGCTCCCCAGAGCCAGCTTTGCTTGGCACGACTCCTGCAGCACATTTCCCTTCAGGAGTTGGTGGGAGGCCAGGATGGCTGCCAGGAGCCTTCCACCTAATGGGCTCTTTCTGGGTCAGTGCAGAAACCCTGTTCTTACCAGGGAATGGTGCCACAGCCTGGGGAGGATGAGGAGCATGGACAGGGCTCTGGAATGTCCCGTGTCCAAGAAATGACAAACCTGTGCGATATGTTTTGTGAAATACTGGACATGTAGAAGGGGAAGAATTTAAAAGCCATGTAGATACAGCACTTGGAGGCACGGTTTAGTAGTGAGCTTGGCAGTGCTGGGGAATGGTTGGACTCTATGGCCTTAGAGGGCTTTTCAAACAAAATGATTCCAAGATTCTGTGAATGGGGAGAAGGAGAGCTCCAGATGGGCACTGTCAGACTGGCTTTGGTTTGACTGAGGGCAGACACAAAGCCACATCCAGGACTTGCATGGGCCACAGGAGTTCAGAGCTGTTGGTCTCTGTCCTGCTCATAGGGCCAGGTGTCTTAACCTGGGGGTGCTGCTTCCCACTCCATCGGGAGTCCTCAGCATGCTCCCCTTCCTTGCTCTCAGCACACAGGAGAAGTTGGAATGTGCCAAAGGCTCTCCAGGGAGGCCACTCTGGTTCCCTGAGCTCATCTGCTGTTGGGAAGGCTGTGGGCAGCCTCCCATTCTTTCCCTGAGCTTTTCCTAACATCTTCCAACCAGACCCATCCTGCTCCCTCCCCACCTCCAGCTGCCACACGGTTTGGTTTGCCCACAGAGAGGACTCTGGTTCTGGTTGGGGTTGTGAGCCCCTTTCCTGCCCCACCCTCAGTGACTCAGATCACATCTGCTCTGGGTGTTTGTTTGCAGCTGCTTGTCCTGGCAGTTGGGGTTTCTCTCTGTCCTGACGTGTCTTTTTTGGTTTTCTTTTGGGAGTGTCACACGGCGAGCCCTCTGCTCTCCCACAGGGATGGATCTGCTTTGTGAGGGAACATTTGTGTGCTCTGTGTCTCTGCTGGTTGTGGGTTCCTCTGCCAGGGAACGTGCAGGGCCGTGGGCAGATTTAGACAGGGAAAGAGATTCAGGTGCCAAAGGAGCAGGAGGCAGGAGCAGCTGAGCACTGCCTGAGCAGGACCTGAGCTCTGCCTGCTCTTCCCACCCAAACCTCCCAAGCTCCATCCATGCAGGAGGTTCTGCTGGTGTTTGTTCTCGGCTTCTCTTGGTCCCAATCCCCTTCTTCCCCACTGGCAAATCAGTCCCAGCACTGGTGAGGAGCGATCAAGGGAACCAGGCTGGAGTCTCCCTCCCATCCCAGCTCCCCAGCCCTCCTGGTAGAGGGCCAGAAGTGGTCCTTGGGCTTCTGTCCATCCAGCTCTGAGAAACATCAGTGCCAACCAGGACAGGAGGAAGCTCTCTGTGACTCTCAGATTCCCATAAAATCCCACTAAGTTCTCCCTTCTGCATCCCCACGTGTGAACCCAAAGACTGGAGAGCAAATGTCATTGACCAACAGATACCAAAGCTTGGAATAACAGATTATGAACAGCTCTTTAGTGTGATAGAGAGGGATGAGCCAGGGGTGAGGGAGCTGCTGCAGGGCCCCCAAACTCGTCATTCCCAGCATCCCCCCTTCTTAGTTCTCTCTGTCTCTGGCCACTGGGTGTTTTGAGGCTGGAGAAAGCTGGGAGGTCTGAAGGTGTTGGAAGGTCTAATGTTTGTGATCAGCATGTGATGAGGGCTGTGTCCCCACCCCAAAGCCCGTCCTTAGTTTTTAACAGGATCCAGTTCAGCCTTGTCTCCTCTGAGGAGCCTGCAGAGCCCAGGCCTGGGGGCTGCTCACAGCAGCTGGAGGCACCTGCTCCAGGTGGGCCAAACCTGAGCCAAACTCTTGGGGCTCAGTCTCCTTTGGGGTATTTCTCCATGAGCATCGGGATCTCCTGCAAACTCTCTCCCAGGGTCAGGCTGGGAGCTTGTGCAGGTGGGATCTCTTCTGCTTGGGGGGGCGTGCCAGAAGAATCCCCTGAGGGTGTAATCCAGGGTTCCTGGTCCCCTTGGAGTGTCCTGTAGGCAGTTCGATGGATGGGAAGAGATCACACGTGTCTGTGGGGCAGAAGGGAAGCTGGGTGAGGTTTCTTGGTGGGTCTCTCTCCTGCTGCACCCCAAAGGGCTTCAATGTGAGCAAGACCAAACCCCCCCGGGGAGCTGGGCCCTGCCAGAGGAGTGTTCTCACACCCTCTGTCCCCAGGTGTGTGGTCCCACCTTCCCTGCAGAGCCCCTGTCCCTTTGCCCTCCCCTCCCAATCCCCATCCCTTCTCTCGGGATGCTCTGTGGTCAGGCAGCAGCTCTGCATCCTCCTGCCTCCCCAGGTGTCCTCAGCACAAAGTTCTGCCTGGCAGATGCACCACAGGAGAGTCTCATACGTGGAACTGAGGGCTCTGATCCTGTATTTATGGGTACACAAATGTTCTGTACAGTGTGTAAAGATCCCTCCCCTGGCTCTCTCCACTCGGGCTCCTTTCTGTAAGGTATAATATATGTTTATAAACCGATGGCTGGTTTTTTTGACAATACTCTTGTACCTTTTAAGGGAAAAAAATAAAAAACCAAAGTATTTATTTGAAAAGTTTATTTTAAAGATAAGAAAAAAATAACCTATTTATTTTACTGCATCCTCTTCTGTTTGGTTTCCTTCTCCTGCAAAGCTGATAACTGTTAGAGAACCACTGCTGAGATGAAAGAAGTGATTCTATGGTGGCTTCACAAGCCCACTTAGAGCAACTGTTCAATAAAAATATATATTAATTTTGAATGTGGTCTCATTCCTGTCTTCTTGGTGGCTGGGGCATGGCTCAGGCTCTCTGCTGTGGGGTGCTGGGAGGCTGGGCAGGGACTGACATTTGGGGGGACCGTTTTTAACTCCATGAGCGTTCCCCTGGGAGATTTCTCCTGATGCTCAAACGTTGAAAATCTCAGTGTGGGCTTCCCAGCTGTGGCTGTTCCAGATCCCTGAGGAAGGGCTGCCTCCTGTGGCAAAGGACAGGAGCAAAGAGGGAGGGACTGAGGTAAGAAATCACTGAGACTGGAGGGGTTTCAGTCACTCTTCAGATGCCAGCACATTTCCAAAGGCTCTCCTACTGCCAGAAGAGACGGGGGTGATGCCACAGGGTGAAGGATGTCTTCATCAGGAGGAGCTGCAGCTGGGACCTGGCTGGCTCTTCCCACGAGCTGCAGAAGGCACCTTGGAAGTGTGTTTAGCCCCAAAAGGATGAATCTGGACCACAGCACCAACGTTGCTGGTCAGGCTGATGCCTCTGCTCTCTCTGTGCCCATCACAGGCCAGTGCCCCACAACCCTCAAACACCCTGACACTTCTCCTTGGCTTGAGGGTCTTTTCTGTTCATCTAACGCTCTTCTCTCACAGAGCTGGTGGATCTTTATTCAAGCACTTCAAGAGCTTGAGGTCCTTTCACACAGATTGAGTGGCTGATGAATCCCATGGTTAGTGGCCCCTCCCTTACTCCTTTTTAATTTATTGGCTTCAGCTCAACCTGTTTCCTTCAGCTGCGAGAATCCTTTCCTAGGATGGTTTCCCTAGGCTAGACCTGTGCTCGAGAGCCCTCCCAAGCTCTGTGCTTAATTAAAACCATGGATTCTCTGTGTCTCACCATAAAGCCATTTTACAGGCCGTTCCCCGGGTTTGGAGCTCTGTCTGTGGCATTGCCGGTATCAGAGCTTGCTTTCCAAAATATGTTCCAGTGCCTCAGCCCCAGCATCCAGGATCTGCCTCGGGGCTCTGGAGCACAGATGTGAGCCCAATCCCTGCTGTGATTCACTCTTCCCCTGCTTTTCAAACAAAAGATGGAGCCGGGCCATTTGTCACCCATTGGCTCTTTTCAATGCCAAAGTCCCTCTTTTTGGACACAGCCAACCAGTTTCATTCCCAGATGTGCAGCCTTCTGTTAACTGTGTTAGAGCCCTTTTGGTGTGTGTAGCACCACCTTCCCAAGCCTTCCCTGTCCTCAGCAGCTCATGCCATGACATCTGCTGGCATGTCCAGGTCTCCATCCCCTGTGGTGCTGTGGAGGAAGGCTCAGGAGCTGAGCTGTGATGTGAGATCAGCAGAGAAGCACAGGTAGGTGACCTACAGTGACCTGAAACAGATGGTAATTGCTTCCTTAGACGTTTTCCTTCTGTGTAAAGAAAAATGTGATGGCCCCAGGAATGACAAAAAGTGACAGTAATCGGGCCTTTCCCCAAAATTAGGGTGATTCTTTAAACTGCACAATCATTTTCTGTTTTGCATCCATGTGAAGATCAGGGGGAGCCTCCCCAGACTGGACTGCCCATGGCACTTGTCCCAGGTGAGCTGGTGGCAGCACCAAGTCACAGCCATGGAGCAGATCCACCTGGAGGGTTTAGCCTGGAATAAGAACCCACTTTTCTTTGGCTAACACTGATATAGTTCAGATCTGAAATGTCCTGTTTGTGCTATCCCAGGACCAGCATGGCCTGAGCAAGGTCATCTCCATACTCCTTCCTTAGAGGTGGCCAAGGCTTTCCAGAAGTGGATTGCCACCTCTTTGGTGTTGAAATCTTCCCTTGCCCGGAGCAAGCAAAGTTAGGCCAAGCTCAAGCCCCCCTGAGGATGTCCAGGTGGGATCCAGCACTCTGCCTGTGCGAAGCATCCCTTGGTGGCCTGGGGAAGTGCCTGGCAGGCTCCAGGAGAGCAAGGGTAGGTGTTTGCAGTCGAGAGGTTGTCTGTCTAGACAGGAGAGAGAGAGGAGCCCTCTTAAGGAGTCATTCATCTCTTCCTAAGATGGCTAAATAGGTCAGATGACTCATGCCCTGAAAGCGCCTCTTTCTCTCCACTGACTACAAAGAGGGAAGGAGCTCCCGGCAGCCCCTCTGTGCCTCAGACATCAGAGGGGAGCAGATCTGAACCTGGATGCTGTGGGGGATCCATGGGTCAGCAAGGGAACTCACCTCTCCCTGGGATCCCCAGAGGTGCTTCGTCAGTGATAGTGATGAGGAGACAATTAATTAAACCCCAGGTGGTTTTTGACTCGCGCTGAAGGTGACATGTGTGTGGGAACTTGTGCATCCAGAGTTGGGGAGGAGCAGGTGGAGGGTCAAATCCACTTCCCTGCTGTCACCACAGGCTGAAGGGACTGTGGGGCAGGAGTTTAGGCTGGAGAGATTTGCAGAATGGCTTCTCCACTACCAGAAGCTCTTCCTTGCTTGGCCATAGTCATCCTCAGGTAGGGCTGAGGGCAGTTTACTGCTCTGCACACCTCTGGCCAGAGGAAGCCAATGCTGCTCTGGTCAGGGCAGAGGCAAGAGAACAATCTGGTGTTGCCTCTCCACCATTCAGAGATGCTCAGTGGTGTTTGGGAAGCCCTGGAGGCATCACAAGGCTGAGGGGGCAGCTCTGAGGGCAGCCAGGAACCTTTGTAATAGCCCAGCCTAGAAATGACACCCCCAAAAGGGTGGCCCGTGCTGTGATTGCAACTCTGGGGATGGGGAGGTCTTTCTCCCTGCAGGCAAGATGGTCTCTGGGCCCCCAAGGATGACAACATGACATGGTCCTTGTGCAAAAAGGACAGTTTGTGCCCCAAAACACCTGCAGGTTTCAGTGCTGCCCTGGTATCCCAGAGCCATGTTCTGGCCCTGCAAAACATCACGAGATTGGCTTAAAAATCAAGATGCAGCTCACAGCAGATTCTTGTTTTTCGCTGCTGCTTTTGGAGGCTGACTGAGTCATGCTCACAAGCCTCCTTTGCCAGACACCAGGGCTGGCAGCTTCTCTGAAACCATTGAACGGGCACAGGGATCCTCCTGTGAGCCCTGGGGCAGCTCAGCCTGGGGGTCAGGGACAGCCTGGGCACCCCAACATGTGCCAGAGAGTACAGAAATGGCCAAAGATCTTGAACTGGGGATGATGCATAAAAAGCAGGAGGGATGGGAGATCCATCTTCCAATATCAGTCTGGTCACTGCTGTGCTCCTGCCTCTGGACACCTCCCTTTGACCTTGGCAGCTGCTGATGCCCTGAGCCAAAGGGCTGCTGGTCAGCCTGGGGTTCCTGCTGTGCCCCTCTAGGCATGACCAGCAAAGTCTCAGCCCCTGGAGAAGCAGCTGGAGAACATTTGAGAGTTCCCCAGTGGGGCCTGAAGCAGGATTGTGTTCCCCTGGGTGGAGATCCCCTCAGCTTGGCACTCCCTGCCATCCTTCTCTCCATGTTCTGCTCCTGGGAAGTGCCTGAGGTGGAGGATGTTTCTTCCAGGCACGTTCAGAACAAAATTGTTTTCCTGACATGAAACTCCAAATCCTCTTGGGGAGCTTCTAAAACATTTATTTCCTGTATCCACTTCCCCTGTGCCTTGCTGCTCTCTGTAAGGACATTTGCATGGAACAGCAGGATCTCAGTCTTTTGATGTGCAATTATCATCTGCAGAAATGACTAATCAATTAAGGACAGTCACTACCAGGCTTTCTATTTATTTCTTTCTCATTGAAACCAGAGCAAATGTGCCCTTTTTCATGGGAAAATGATGTTTTTTTCCAGCCGTTGCTGCTGCAAACTTCCCGATGGATCTGAGGGTGACGTCATGCCCTCCTTGGTCCCTGCTGGTGACACCATCAGCGCTGAGCTGGCCGTGCTGCTGGCAGAGAGCAGGCAGAGCAGAGAGCCCGTGGCACCAGCCCTGCCAGCTCAGCGCTGCCAGCGGAAGGGGGGACATGCCAGGGATTGCTTGGAGCACACTGGGAGAGCAGCTCAGGCAGGTAAAAGCTGTCTGAAGTGCAGGCAAGTGTGAAGGTACTTCCACGTTAAGGTGGTCCCTCTTGAGGTGAGGGAGGGACTCTTTACAAGGACATGTTGTGACAGGACAAGGGAGAATGGCTTTAAGCTGAAGGAGGGCAGGGTTAGGTGGGATATGGGGAAGAAATCCTTCCCTGTGAGGGGGTGCCCAGAGGAGCTGTGGCTGCCCCATTCCTGGGAGTGTCCCAGGCCAGGTTGGACAGGTCTTGGAGCAGCCTGGGCTGGTGGGAGGTGTCCCTGCCCATGGCAGGGGTGGCACTGGGTGGGCTTTAAGATCCCTTCCAACCCAAGCCCTTCTGGAATTCTGTGACTCTGTGAGAGGGCTCAGCTGGGCACAAGCCTGGACTTAAACCACAGGTCTGGGCTTCTCAGAGGCACCGAGCTGAGATTTGAAAGGCTCAGCCCATCCTTAATCCCAAAACATGGTGTGTGGGTTCCTCTGGCAAGAGTCAGCAGGGCTGGATTGTTTCTCACAGACACATCTGGTGACATTGGTGGATCCTCCTGTCAGGAATGTTCCTGGTGACATTGGTGGATCCTCCTGTCAGGAATGTTCCCATTTCTCAGTACAGAGTGTTGTCTGTCTCAGCAGTTGCCCTCACTCTGTTACAGGGACATGGAGTTGGGATGGACAAGAAGCAATGGACCAGGAGGTCCTGGATTCCTACCCTCATCCTGATGATGCTGCTTGAGAGAATTTCCCACAGGAAGAGAGACAGAAACTGCCACAGCCAGACCAGTCCCTGGTCCAGCTCGCTGTGTGCACGTGTGGACACCCCAACAAATCACCCAGAGAAGCTGTGGCTGCCCCATCCTTGGAACTGTCCAAGGCCGGGTTGGAGAGGGCTTGGAGCAACCTGGGCTGGTGGGAGGTGTCCCTGCCCATGGCAGGGGGTGGAACAAGATGATCTTCAAGCTCCCTTCCAACCCAAACCACTCTGGGATTCTCTGATTCTCTGAACTGCCCAAACATTTGGCAGCTGAGGGTCAAATGAGCTTCAGAGCAATGAGCCAAGGGACAGAGGAGGTTCAGGTGCCCTGCACTTGCCACCTGTACACAATAACAGCCAGATGCTCTTGGGAAGGGGGTTTGCAGGAAACCTTTGCAGCCAAGGTCCTGGCCACTGCCTGTGCTTATCTCCATCATGGGTGTCCTGAGGAGCAGAGGGAACCTCCCACCCCAAAACCTGAGTTTCTCACCTTGTCTCCTCTGCCTCCTCACACCACTGCTGCTCCCAGAAACCCCGTGTGACCCTGACAAGGGGCACGGAGCTGGGGCTGGCCCAGAGGATGAGAACCAGATGAAGCTGAAAGAGAAGCAGAGCTGTTTTGTAACAGCCTGTCCCTGGGGAGAGATCACACCAGAGCAGAGAACGCCCCCGGAGAGGTGTGGCAGGAATGGAGGTGACCAAATGAATTGACACCAGGCGATTCTCACCGGAGCTAAAGAGACAAAGTAATTGAAAATAAATGAAGGAACATGACACCTGGCTGGCAGATCAGTTATCTATAGCGTCCCTTGCCTGAAATAACTGCCTCCAACATCACACGCTGAGGCAAAACCAAGGAGGTGCTCACGTAAAATAGGCCACTCCAGCAGGGACCTGAAGGCCCCTTTATTTTTAATAGAAGCTGCCAGAAGGGTTAATTAAGTGGTGCATGGCAGGGCCCTCCGTTTTGGGTATGGCCTGCCCTTGGCGCTGTCGGGTACGATGATGGTGCACCATCATTCTTGTCCTTGGGCAACACTTGGGTCACAGACTACTGCAAGAGGGGCTTGTCCTGCCTCTCCAGCCCCAGACACCCCAGGGAAAACCAGGATATGCTGCTCTCACCCTACAGGCTTTGGGTCATTCAGAGTTAGGGGGGGAAACATCAACTCATCTATGTTCAAAAATGTCCCCAAAAATCCTCTGAGAGGGTCCCACTGAAGCCACTGACCCCAAACTGGTAGTCTGAAAGGGTGGTTCAAAAACGCTTTCATTCCTGGGGGGACCAAGCTCCTGCAGGGTTGTGCCTGCCTCTGTGGAGGAGTGGAAGCAAAGGTGAGGAGAAAGGAAGCTGTGGGTGAGCTGGTCTGGACAGTCCTGCTGGCAGAGCACTGGGGATCAAACTCATCAACCAGCAGCCAAACCCACAGAGACCAAACCACCCACTGGCCCATTCATGGCTTAGCAAGGGCCACACCTCCCCCTGCAGACGTTTGGGCAATGATAGAGCATGGAATCATGGAATCAGAGGATATCCTGAGTTGGAAGAGACCCATGAGGACCATTGAGTCCAACTTCTGGTCCTGCACAGGACACTCCCCTCTGCTGGCGCTCAGCACCTTGGGGAGTTGGGAGGTTGAATGGGATTTGGCTGCCAAGATCAGGGCCAAGGGACCCAGGCAAGGCATGGCTTGCACAGGAGTGGCCATGGCACAGCCACCCCCTGTCCTGCACCCCTTGGAGAGCTGGGACTTGTGTTGGGGAGTAGCTTTTCCCTGACTATGGATATTGTCCCTGGACAGCACATCTGCCCAAGAGAAACAGTGTCTTCCCAAGGGAAAGAGCCTCTGCCCGAGAGAAATGGCATCTTCCCAAGGGAAACAGCATCTTGGCGTCTTGCAGACAGGGAGATGGCACCATCAGCCTGGCCCTGCCACCTGGTCCCTGGCATTGCTCTGCCAGGACTGTGGCGATGGGACCCACAGCAGCAAAAGGAGAAGATCCCGTGGACATCTGGTCACTGTCCATTCCTGGGGGAACGGTGTGGCTTGGACTTCACTGCTGGTTTTCCTTCCTACTGGAGCGAAGCTAGATTAAATCTGCCTTTGGAAGCAGAACCAGTGAAGCCCTTCTGCCCCAAGGAGACACCACAAGCCTTTTCATCTGTTCTTCTCCCTGTTCCAAAGATGAGAGCAGTAGGGCAGAAAGCAGGTGCCTGTACCTTTTGCACAGAAAAGGAGGAAATAAATGCCCAGGAGGAAGGTCTGTGCCTCAAAAAAGGGTGGACTTCAAATCAAGGGGCCCTGAGATGTCACAGCTCACACAACCCCTCTGTGGGGTGGGCTGAGGGACTCCTGTCACTGCCTGTGATGTGTGGGGCATGTCAGGGCTGTGAGACCTCACTGGGGACCCCTCTCCCGCAGGAACTTGGCCATACAAGAGACTGAACTTTGGGGCAGAGAAACCAGGTGCTCTGGTTGCTGTTGCCAGGGCGCTTCCTGTGGTTTTGATGGGCCCCTCTTTGCACCCCCATGACACCTGGGCTGTCTAAAGGGACAGACATGAGCAATTCCCTTCTTATACCAGGATATGCTCCTGATTTTAGTTTTTCACCTCATCCTGCATCCTAATTCTTGGTGGTTCTGGTGCTGACTGTCCTCTCATGACTCAGAGGAGGAGACAGACAGCCAGGAGCTGGGGTGTCCCATGGGCTACATCCATGAAAAGAAAGACAGAAAGAAAGCAAGAAAGACAGAAAGCAAGCAAGCAAGAAAGGCTCTCCCTCCCCCTGCAACAATCCTCATGATGAAAACATGGCCAATGCTGTGCTCTGCCCTCTGCCCTCTGCGGGGCAGGTTGCAAGGTCACAGGGACGTGGTCCCCCAGTATTGATCAAGGCTCTTTTGGGCTGGCATATGGCACCAGGTTTCAAAGGCAGAGCAGCTCACAAAGAATTAAGTGGGGGCAAAGAGTGGAACGTCCCAGATTGAACTCCTGACACGTGGGGGTCAAAGAGCACCACAGATAAAGCGGGTGCTGGAAAGGTCTGGGCAATGCCAAAAATAAATACACAGCATTAAAAGTCAACACCCTCCCAGTGCTGGGGGTGAAATCCCACCGTGTTTCAGGGGGCTGGATGAGTTGGATGTGCTGGGGAATCACTAAAGTGGTGAATGTCCTTGTTTGCACCCAGGGATGAGTGCAGGAGGGCATCGCCTGGAGACTCTGCCTATGGGCTCTACCAACTGGAATTTCATGGGTTTTCACCTTCATGCTGAATGTCCCTCAGCTCCTGAAGTACAGAAGGACTGACTTTGAAGAGGGAGAAAGAGAGTTAGGAAATGAGCAGAGCATCCAGCACCTCTGGCTGGGCAGGGACATCAGTTCTTCACCAGAAAAGTGGTTGGGATGAGAAGGAAGCAGCAGCTTCAGCAGTTCATGTTCCAGAGCAGAATGAGATGGGAGAAGTGGAAGAGTCCAAGGACTGGAAATTCAAAATATATCAGATTTTTTCCCTACTATGAGTGGATGCTTCAAATCCAAGCCACAGGTTGATGATCTTAAACCTGATTTTCAATCTCCCTCATCATCTCCACGTGCCATGCCAAGCTCTGTGATCCCCAGAGCCCTCCTGGGGGGGAAAGGTACATGGCCTGGAGGGAAAAGGAATGAAAAACAAGAAGTTAATGGGCATCCCAGGGTTGTTTGGGTTCTTCCCAGCATAGCAATGCTCTGTGGGAATCCACAGATGTGCTGCATCTTCATCCCTTCCTCCTGTCTGGGCCGTGTGAGAGGTGAAGGAATCCCACAGTGCCCTCAGCTCCATCTTTACTGAACCCCCCCAAAATCTCTGGTGTTCAGTCTGAGTCTGGGGCTCTCAGAACAAATAAGTGAACTTGTTTTCCTGTCTGATTTTTGTTGTCTCCTTCTCTTCTTTTGTTCCCCCCCGAGCCTTTCATGTCCAGCCAAGGTGCTCTATCTCCCTCCCCAGCTCTGCCTGAGGGGACTCGCTCAGCTCTGCTGTTTAACGTGTCTCCTCTGTCTGGTTCCTGATAAAACAAACTGCTCAGTGTGGTCTGCACGGGGCTGGAGGAGCCTCCAAACCCAGATCATGCATCCAGAGTCCTGCCACCATGCACTTCCACCATGGACACCAAAGCCACAATGTCTCCAACAGCAATTTCCAAAATTTCCTGTGTGAGAACCAGGACCTTCCACACTGCTGAGAACCTTGCAAATATTTTAGTTTCCTTGGTTGTTAGGGTTAAAGCAAATATTTTTCCAGATTTTTTGAAGAAAATCTGGGGGGTTGAGAGGTAGCTCAGCAGCCAAAGAGAACAGTTGAATGCTCAGAGAAATGGACAAGTTTCTGGCTGTGAAGGCCAGTGACACATCTGGAAGGTGGTGCTGTGTCTGCCCTCTCCCCTGACCCCTCAGGTGTACCAGGAGGGAGAGGCAGGATGGGATTTTGTGCCCTAATGTTTCTCCTACATCTGTGTGGGTGGAATACTCTAAATGACACATTATCCCTTCCACTCTGCTCTTCCCCCTGGATTTCAGCTTCTCATGAATGTTCGAAAATGTGTTCTAGAACTGCTGTACGATGAGCAGTCAACGCTTAAAAATGCTGCCTGCTTCCACCCCCCCCATGTTTCGTGGTGAATTTAGTACCAGATGGCAGCCTTAGAGCCCTGAGAATGAAGTGCTCCATAATTGACAGCATAACACGACTTGCAGCAGCGAAATCTTCCTCCCCTCTCCCACCCCCGAGGCTCCGATGGCGCGGAGTGAATAATTTAGCATCCATCTCTCATTCAGCAAACGCTGCCGGTGAGCTCTGTGAGGATGATTTTTATTAACTGGACGGCTGGATGCAATTTTCCAGCAAAGCCTGTGTGCAAACAAATTGTAGCTGACTGCTGGGTAAGTGCCAGTGCTTATGACTGTCTCCTGGTACGGCGAGATGAGATGCCCACATCCTATTACACCATCTCCACTGCTCCTCAAACTGTTTCCCAAGCCCACAAGTAACTTTGCTGGTGAACAGTCATGGGTTCATATCAGACAGGCTGTTTTCAGCAAGACATATGTTTGTGAGGAGGCTTTTTTTTTTTTTTTTTGTGTTCCCTGGGAACACTTGAGCAAAGTCTTGGCTGCCCAGCCTGGTCTGTGAAAGCCATCGCGGATGTCACTGATGGAGCTCATGGGATCTGACCAAGAAAAACAGTTATGAGCCCTTTTGTTTTTGGGCTCACTTGTCCATTTCCACCTCATTCCAGCACCAGAGTGACCGTGTTAGGAGGTGAGAGTGGCATCTGGGCTCAGCAAGAGAATTGTGGCCACCCAGGGACTGTACTGGATCTGCAGCAGGAGCCAAAGTCAGGTGGATCATGGAATGCCAGAATGGATTGGAAGGGACCTTAAAGCTCATCCAGTTCCACCCCTTGCCATGGGCTGGGACATCCTTCTCTAGCCCAGGCTGCTCCAAGCCCTGTCCAACCTGGCCTTGAACACTTCCAAGGATGACAGAGACAGCCTCTGCTGGTTCCATGTGAATTGTTGGTTTGTAGTTGCCTCTTGCACACCAGTTGTTGTTTACACCCTCTGGAGACCCCAACAGGTGACCCTGTGGGAGTGACAGGTCCTCCAGCCCCTGTCCCTGCTGCACACAGAGGTGGCACCTGTCTCAAGGGCTTCCAGAGCCTTGCAGGGTGGCAGTGGCACATCTAGGGGCCTGTTGGGAAGAGTGATGGCTACAAACCCTGCAGCGGGCAGGTAAGGGAGCTCTGAGTTTGTTGGACAGGTGCCTGGAACATTAGACTATTATTGGAAACAACGAGGCTTTTATGGTAAGTAATTGTACTGTTATTGGGTGTTCTCCTCAGATAGTCCCCCACACTCCCATCTGCCGCCAGCTGAGGCTGCAGGGAGAGGTTTGGGAGGGAAAAGAAACGGGAAGGTGGAGTGGGTTTGCTCCAGTGGGATGGAAAATGGAGACATGGGGCAGCTGCGGCAGTGAAAGTCTCCCTGGCTCTGTTCCTGAGCAGGGGGTGTGTCCCTGCTGCCCTGGACCTCATCCAGCTCCAGGAGCTCTTTTGCAGCTCTCTCCGAGTTCCTGTGTGCTCACAGATGGATGTGGTATTCTTCTCCTCTTCCTGCCCTCACTCATAGCAGGGAAGCACTTGAAGAGATGCAGAAGATAGTGGTGGGCAGGGAGTTTGTTTTTAACAGGAATGGAAAACTACAGCGGGTTCAGTCGGGTCTGGAATGGGCCAGAGCTCCTCCAGCTGCGCAGCCCCACAAAGCCCGTCTTGTGGAGATCAGGAGATCACCAGAGCTTGGCCACTCCTGGAGCTCTGTAGAGATTTACAGGGATCCGAGACCTCTGGTCCATCAAACTTTGAAATTCCTGCTTCACCCTGCTGTGCTCCCCCATGATCTGACAATCACCTTCTTCAGAGAAACACAGTGCACTAGAAACACGAGCAAGAGTCCTGATTTCCATAGAAAGTTCTTTACCACAAAACCATGGAATCACTGATGCTGGAAAATCTCTCCGAGTTCATTGAGTCCAACCATTCTCCCAGCACTGCCAAGGCCACCACTGACTCATGTCCCCAAGTGCCACATCCACATGGCAGTTAAATCCCTCCAGGGCTGGGGACTCCACCCCAGCCCCGGGTTGCCACTTTCATGCTGGGACTATGTAAGAAGTGGTTCTTTTGGGTCACTTTTTCTCCAGGTCCTAGCCAGAGGAAGTCCTTTTGGAGCCTGGGAGGTGGATAGAGGCACCTGAGGGGCTCATGGCACCCCACATTGTGGTGGCAGCATTTGATGCTGTGCCACTATGAGACTTGTCCTCTCCTGGGCACCTAAGGAAGGATAAGAGCATCCCCAGAGCTGGAATCAGCAGGAACAGCTGCAGCAACTAGGCCACTCTCTCTTGAAATAGCCCACAGGGCAGGATTAGCATCATTTCCCCCCAGGAGAATCCCAAAAGGTAAGAGATCTCCCTGGCAAATTTAATATTTTCCTATTTTTTCTCATCTCCAGCCTAAAGGAGAGTCTCTTTGCTCTTCACCACCCCCCATTTCTGATTCCCTTATGTGCAATACCCTGTCACTCCTCAGGGGCCTGGCTGGTCCTGGAGTTACTCACGAGGAATGAGCCATTTCCATGTGCACATCATCGCTGTGGGGTTGGCTGTGAGGGCTGAGCTGCCAGCATCTGACAGCTATAAATACCCCAGAGCTTGGAGGAGACAGGAAAACACCTTTGAACTGCCCCAAAACCTGATGTAATTGGAGTGCTGCAAAGGGACAAACCATAAATATTGGCCTAAAAGTACATTTCATGGAATGAAATAACATCAGAATGGTTTGGGTTGGAAGGGACCTTGAGGGTTTTCTAGTTTTGACCCCTGCCATGGGCAGGAACACCTGCCACTATCCCAGGTTGGTCCAAGCCTCGTCCAACTGGCCTTGGGGCAGGGATGGGGCAGCCACAGGTTCTCTGGGCAACCTGTGCCACTGTTTTGCCACACTGATCACAAAAAACTTCTTCTTTATGTCTGATTTAAACTGATCCAGAGGGGGCTTGGCTGCAGTTCAAGGCTCAGCTCCAGCATCTCCCCTCCCACAAGAAGATGCCTGGAGGAAGCCACAGAGCCACGTTTTGGGACTCGCTTACGCTCTCACTGTCCAGACCTTCCTGCTGCCGCCTCTCACCTTGCTCCCCATCAGCCCACCATCCTCCTCCTCCTCCTCCTCCTCCTCCTCCTTCTCCTTCTCCT
>VWZD01003421.1:63265-153044 GCA_013396695.1 Sakesphorus luctuosus | reverse complement strand
GGGGGGGGGGACTGGGAAGGACCAGCTGGGACGTGGGACTCTTGGAGTTTTGGGGATTGTTCATGGGGTCTGTTAGTGCTGCTCTTGCCACGAGGGGAATTCAGCCCCATTTGCTACCCAACAGGTGAGGGCAGCTTGGGGAAATTCGTGTCTTCTCTCCTTCCAAGCATCAGCCTCTCATGGAGGAAGAGGAGGAGAGATTGTGCTGCCCTGCTGTCCCATGCCTGGTCTCTTCTGGAGACATCCAGACTCTGGATCAAGTCATGGCACAAGCTGCTCCTGGGGGATGATACACACACTGTGTGCCCTCAGTGTCTTCCCAAGCCCGGCCACCCACTGGCACAGGTGGGCTGGGACTGGGGGATTGACCCACAAACTGCGGGCTCTGTGCGGTGGTCACAGCCACTCTCCCTTCCAAGCCCTGTGGGTCCAGCACCTTTCTGCCTCCCATGGATCCATCCCAGCTCCTCCTTTCCACCTCCCCAGCCTCACACACCTGGCCCTGCACATCCATGGGGTCTACAATGCTCATGAGCACCCCTATCACCTTCTCCACCCACATCTCTCCACTCTCCACACCACCTGTGGTGGTGAGACCTCAACCATTGCTCCATGTGGAAGGGCTGGAGCTGTGGCAGCAGGTCGGGGGCTCAGAGGTGGGGGAGGGATTTACTCAGGGGGTGGGCAGGCCCTGGCACAGGGGGCCCAGAGAAGCTGTGGCTGCCCCATCCCTGGAAGTGTCCAAGGCCAGGTTGGACAGGGTTTGGAGCATTCTGGGATGGTGGGAGGTGTCCCTGCCCATGGCAGGGGGTGGAACCTGGTGATTTTAAGTCCCTTCCAACCCAAACCGTTCCATGATGGTATGAACACAAGGGCTGCTTGAAAAATCAAGGCTTTGCTGCAGCTCCACAGGGATGGGGGTGAGGCTGGAGCATTTCTCCCTCGGTTCCTGCACACATGCTGAGAGGTCCCAGGGATCCTGGAGACCCAGATGTTTGTACAGCTGTGGCTTCACCCTGTTTGCTTTGTGCTGGGTGGCCCTGAACTTTACTTGGTGTGGGGGGCTCAGGGTCTGTGCAGTGGGGCTGCCTGGGCCTTTCTGTTGGCTTGGATGGGGATAAGGAAAGCATCTGGCCTGGCCTCTGATGGATGAAGCTGCTGAGAAAGGATTTCTCCCTGAGGTCTCCCAGTTTTCCCACCCTAATGAAAGCATTTGGGAAGTGAGAGGCCAAGTGACTATTTTGGAGCTGCTCCCTCCAAAGAGGCTGTTTTGTTGTGGCAATCAACTTCAGAGTGAGTTTCAGGAAGGAAATGCTGTCCTAAGAAAAATGTGTCTGTGGAAAAATGAGGCATTTCAACCTCTTCCAAACATGTTTTCAATTGGGACAGATCTGGAGGTGTGGAACAGCTCCAGCTCAAGAGAGACCTCATTTTTTGATGGAAGGGCTTTGTCTGGGAGGATCCTGGCTGGCACTAGCCACAGTAGGTCCCCAGAACAGCCATGGTGACTCTCTTCATGGCCAGACCAGAGTGTGATGCCTCCCTGGCACTGCTCTGCCTCTCCAGATGTGCCACACTGGCCAAAAAAGGGGCATCTTGCCCCATTTTATTTTATTCCTCCAGAAACACCTCACTGCCCACCTCCTGCACCTTTCCCACGGGCAGAGCCCTCCTCCTGCATCCCTCCTGGGGGTTTTCCCCCTCAGCCTTTCCCACTCTGGTTGTCTCCTCCCTGCTGTTGTGTCCATCAAACTGCCATCCCCTGTGCTTGGGGCAGCCCTTCCTCTGTCTGAGGTGCAGCCAGATCCCCAACCACCAGGCTGTGACCTGTGGGATTCCTCAGGACAGTTCTGCACCCCAGCTGGGATCTCAGCTGATCTCAGCATGAAGATTGGAGCTCATGCTGCCCTGTCAGGGGCAGTTCATCCCCAGTGGCTTTGATGAGGCCCAGATTCTGTGGATAGAGGCATTTTTGGGTGCAGAGAGCCCAGTGGTGGGACAGCCCGTGGAGCAGAGGTGGGATGTGGGGGCAGGAAGGTGCAGGGGGATGGTCCAAATGGACATTTTACTCTGCATGTTGCCCCTGCAGGGAATGTGGTGTCGCTGGGTGAAGCTGAGGAGCAGGTTTGTCCAGACTTGGCCATCCAAGGGAACAGGGACCTGGGAGCTGAGGAATGGAAAACTCACTCAGCCAAAGCTGCAAAAAATGCCCAAAGTCAGGGGCCAGGACAGCCCAATGGACACGAACCGAGAAGGACAAATAGGGCAATTGCTCCATCTTGTGACGCCACCTGCAAATGCAGCAAAGCTGTCGGGAATGACGATGGGAATTGGAATCACAGAATCACAGAATACCCTGGGTTGGAAGGGACCCACCAGGATCATCCAGTCCAACGCTTTGTCCTGCACAGGAGACCTCGACAATCCCACCCTGTCCCATTGTCCAAACCCTCCTGGAGCTCTGGCAGCCTTGGGGCCATGCCCACTGCCCCGGGGTGCGTGGTCAGTGCCCACCACCCTCTGGGGGAAGAACCTTTTTATAATATCCAACATAACCTCGCCCTGGCACAGCTTCTGCTGTTGGGATTAACGTTGAGGCTGCTCTCAGCTCCATCAGGAGAGCTTCGTGTCCCACTGCTCAGCAAAGGGCCTCTGGGATTCTGGCTCCATCCTCCCTCTGGTTCCCCATCGAAGGCAGCAATTGGGGTCCCCCTCTGGGCTTCTTTTTTCCAAGGGTAAGAAACCCTCTCTGCTCAGCAGCTCCTCTTGTGCCACCTGCATCACCCCCCCGACTTCCCTGATGCCAGGAGCCTTGGGAGGAAGAGTGGGGCAGGTGAACAGCTGGGACAAGTGGTGGGTTTGGGAGCAGTTTGGGTTTGTGTTGAGACAACGTGGCACATGAGTGGGCAGCAGCCAAGGCATGTCCTGTGTGCCGGCTGGGCATCTGGGCTTCCCACTGCCAGAGGGCAGACTTGGGAGGGATACTGGGAAGGAATCCTTCCCTGGGAGGGTGGGCAGGCCCTGGCACAGGTTGGGCAGAGAAGCTGTGGCTGCCCCATCCCTGGGAGTGTCCAAGGCCAGGTTGGACAGGGCTTGGAGCAGCCTGGGCTGGTAGGAGGTGTCCCTGCCCTGGCAGGGGGTGGAAATAGAAGATATTTAACGCCCCTCCCAACCCAAACCATTCTGGTATTCTGGGATTCTATTAATCTCACGATGTCTGCTCCAAGCCCAGCCTTCCTGAGCAGAAAACAGCTGTGCAAGGAGGAGCTGAGCCCTTAGGACGTGTCAGAGCACCCCAAGAACTGGGGGTGTCCCAGCAGCTGCAGCAGCATCTCCCTGTGGGACTTCCCTGCTCCTTCCTCCTGCCAGTGGGAAAGCAGAACGTGGAAGAGGCAATTATTGGACACCGACTACACTGTCAGCACTCAGACTTGGGAATCATCTTGATGGAGCCTCCTTGGCTTTCCTTTAGGGCTGCCTCTTAATGGGAAAGCAGAAGGGAAAAAAAGGGCTGAGAGAATTGCAAGGGCTGTGTGGGGGAAGCAGAGGAGCCCATGGGGCTGTGGGGCTGTGGATCACCCTGGTCCTGCTCCCAACAGAAACCCAAAACCTAAAACCATTTAGGAGAAAAGTCCCTTTCTGGTGAATTCCAGCCCTGGCTCTGGAGCAGGTGGGAAGAGGAGCTGCACATGGAGCAGAGGGACGCTGCTCTCCTGACCTCTCCTCCTTCCTGGAGGACTTTAATTTGGGAAAGGTGCTGCTGTACAGATCAGCCCCAAATTCCCATCACTCACACCACTGAGAGGAAACCTTCCCACTGAAAGCGTTTGTAAGAGGGATTTAGAATCATGGAATCTGGGGATCTTCTGGAAAACAAGACTGTTTTTTGAATAATTTGCCCAGTGCAGGGATGGGAAAGAGGCACCAAATATCATCAGGACCTTCTGGCTGGGGCAGAAGATAATATTTCTCTTTGTTTCATGGATAAATCTTGGTCTGGGGTTTGGGACATCTGGTCTCAGTCTGTGCCCATCCCAAATTTTTGTGTGATGTCACCTGTTCCCAAGCCCCAGGTGCCACTGCTGTGAGCAGTGGAGCTGCCTTTGGTGGGGCTGCTCTGTGACCCCAAGCAGCTGGGGGGGTGGTGACCCTTCCCTCTCCCCAAGACCTTTTAAGGGGTTGGGGAGCACCAGTGGCTCTGGAGAAAGTCCAGAGAGGAGAAAAGTAGAAAGTTCAAAACGTACATTGGCACTTCAGGCATGTCCATGGATGAGTTTTGCTTTTTCTTTATTTCAAGGGAAGTGCAAATGATGGATTTTCCCCCAGGAAGCCTTTCTGCCATCAGACTGAGCGTGGAACTGTCACCTCCCAGTGATAGGAGTCTCGGGAGAGACGCAGCAGAGCAGAACCCCAGCGATGTCACTGGAGGGGACTGGCCTCATGTATCACTGTCTGGGGTGTCACCTCTCTCATGGAGATAAATGGGGAGGTGGCCCTGGGAGCACTTGGAGTCACTTCCACTTAGCAGAGCTGCAGGAGGAGACAGGTCTGAGACGGGTCAGCAGGAGACAAATCACTCCAGGGGGGTCACGGCTGAGCTGCTCCTGGAGGGAGAGGCTGTCCCATCCCATAACCTGGCTCTGCAGGCAGGGAAGGCACTTGGAGTGTCCTGGTGGGCAGATGTGCGGACCCACGGAGGTCTGTGAGCTTGGGGACAGTGCCATGGGTCACAAGGGTGAGGCTGAACTATAGAATCATGAAAAAGGAAAGGACCTTAATAAACGTCTGGTTCCAGTCCCCATGGGCAGGGACACCTTCCACTTCAGGAGGGGTAGGAAAGGACCTTAATAAACTTCTAGTTCCACCCCTCATGGACAGGGACACCTTCCACTAGAGGAGATGTGTCATGAGCAGGAGATGATACGTGTGAGCTGTGACAAGTGGTGGCACAGCAGAGCAGCTCAGGGCATGGCAGGGAGAAGGTGCCCTGGCTCTGATCAGCTCCAGGAAGACCCTCTGGACACCTCATGGAGCTTTCAAGCTTCCAGATGTGGGAAGTGTGTGAAGTTTTAATGCATCAAAATAAAAATCAAGTCAGAGCAGGGATAAGTGACAGGAGGTGGGAGTGTCTCTCCATGGATAGCACAGGGAATTGTGTCCCAGCAAACGGCTGTGCAGGGAGGGGGACAATGTGGCAAGGCATAAAGGGAATGCAGCAAAGAGCAATGGGGGTTTGAACTGGAAACAAAGTACCCAAGGGAATGTCTTGATAGAGAGATGTGTCAGGCCATGGAGGATTTCACTGGGAAGCACTGGAGATCCCATGGAGAGCTCTGGAGAGCAGATGAGGGGAACAAGCTCTGGCATCCAGGATGGCCAGCGAAGGAGGGAGTGTGGTCCCTTCCAGGCTCAGCCACTCCTGGTTGCCTCCAGCTGGGAGGAGGGTTCCTGTCTGAGCAGTTTTACCACTATTTGAGGTTTGAAAGACCAAACTCTTTCATCTTGGGGCCGAGCTCAGAGATTCTCCACTTCACAGAGAAATTCCTGAACTCAGGAGCTGTCCATCCCCCAGGAGGTGGGCCCTTGAGCATGGAGGAGGAGTCCAGACTGGTGGAGATCCCCAGGGAAATGGAGATGTCACCTCCCCAGCTCCTGGGGAGCAGAGCCATCATGGACCTGAGCTGCATTTCAGACCTGCATTTGGATGGGCCTCCTTTGATTGCACTAATTGGCCGGCGAGCTGCAGGGAGACCCCAGCGCTGTGGTAAAGGGATGAGATGAAATAAGAGAGCAGAATAAATCATGAGCCAATTTCCAGCATTTTCTTGGCTGCAATGGAATGGCTAATCATTTTGATGGCAGAATTTACATAATTACTCTACCCATTGGCCCAGGCCAGGCTAAGCAGTGAGAAAAACAGGCTGCTCTTTCAAAGGGAGATGTTTGTGGAATGATTGAGCGAGTCGTGGGACTTGGATCTGGCAAGAGGCAGGTTGGGTGGCCTCCCCTTTGCTCTGTGCAGATGGTGCTCCTCAGACAGAACCCCATAAACAGGATTTCCCTGTCAATATTCCCACCTCTCACACACAAGATTCAGTGAGTGATGGGTAAAACCAGAAGGAATTCGGAAGAAAGATGAAAAGCAGAAGGAAGCTGACAGTGTTGTGAGAGGTGGGGAAGTGCAGCAGGACCTCATAAGCTCCCTTTCCTACGCCCTGAGCACCCAAAGAGCTCAGACCCAGAAATCTTTCTTGCTGGATCCAATCTCACAGGATGGTTTGCTCGGCGTCTGCTGTCAGCAATGTTTGGCTTGAAATTGCTGAATTTTCATGGAATCACAGACTGGTTTGGGTTGGAAAGGACCTGAAAGCTCATCTAGTCCACCCCCCTGCCATGGGCAGGGACACCTTCCACTAGACCAGGTTTCTCAGATCCCCACTCAACCTGACCTTGAATGTTTTCTTCTCCTTGCTCAAGTCACACTCTTATTTTTTTCTCCTTTTCTGCCAACCCAGCATGGACCCCACACATGCAATGTGCCAATAATTGTGATTTTTGGCAAATAAATGTGGTATTTGTAGGACTTTTAATCATCTGAATTGGGATGGTTCATGTTCCACAAGACTTTGGCTTTTAATTTGGTGCCTTTGCAAGGTCAGTGGCTAAAAATTGACGTTGATAAATCTCCAGCTCTTTCTCACCAGATGTTTGGGTGTTGGTCTTTTTAGTGAAATCTCAATGTCTTGGATCTTTCCAGATGTTCTGTTTGAGGATCCCTCTCCTGCAAGCAGCCAGACTGATGAGAGCTTTTTGGAGCTCTAACTTTTAGCTCAGGCAGTAGAAGACCATGTGCAGAGATGGAGTGGTCCCTGCCCATGGGAGGGAGTTGGGACTGGATGATCTTTAAAGTCCTTCCAACCCAAACCATTCTGAGATTCTGAGGCTCTGTGACTCCTGGTTTCATCTCCCTTCCCAAACAGGGATGTCAGGATGTTATTTGTGATGATTTCCTGGAGGAAAGAAAGCTTTGGTGACACCTTAGGGCTCCTTCCAGTGCCCAGATGGGCTCCAGCTAAGCTGGAGAGGGACTTTGGACAAGGAGGAATGGCTTTAAGATGGAGAAGGGTAGATTTAGATTAGATATTGGAAAAATTCTTCCCTGTGAAGGTGGGCAGGCCCTGGCACAGGTTGCCCAGAGAAGCTGTGGCTGCCCCATCCCTGGAAGTGTCCAAGGCCAGGTTGGACAGGGCTTGGAGCACCCTGGGCTGGTGGGAGGTGTCCCTGTCCATGGTGGGGGGTGAGACTGGATGCCCTTCCAACCCAAACCATTCTGGGATTCTCTGACTCCTAGTCTCATCTTCTTTCCCACACAGGGATGTCAGGACATTGTTCATGATGACTTCAAACCTTTCTGCTCCTTCTTTCCTCGTGCTCCACTAAGACTATTTAAAATGGTGAAGTCAACTTTGCCTTTCGATTCTACAGCCTTGATGCTAAACTGTGGTCTTAGATCTGAAAATGCCACTTAGGAGGGGATTATAGGACACCCCAGGATCCCAGAATCACTGAGGTTGGGAAAGTCCTCCCAGCCCCTGGAGCCCACCCTGCG
This sequence comes from Sakesphorus luctuosus, assembly GCA_013396695.1. Lineage (NCBI taxonomy): Eukaryota > Metazoa > Chordata > Aves > Passeriformes > Thamnophilidae > Sakesphorus > Sakesphorus luctuosus. The sequence continues at coordinate 145,435 of VWZD01003421.1, read as the reverse complement.
CCCAATGCCCACCTTGGCAAAGCCCTCCCAGCCCATGGAGCCCACTCTGTGCCCAATGCCCACCCTGTCCCCCAGCCCAGAGCACTCAGTGCCACGGCCAGTCCTGCCTTGGGCACCTCCAGGGCTGGGCACTCCAACCCTCCCTGGGCAGCCCCTTCCAATGCCTGACCACCCTTTCCATGGAGAAATTCTTCCTGATGTCCAACCTAAACCTCCCCTGATGCAGCTTGAGGCTGTTTCCTCTTGTCCTGTCCCTGTCCCCTCTGGGAGCAGAGCCTGAACCCACCTGGCTCCCTCCTCCTGTCAGAGAATTGGAGAGAGTGAGAAGTCCCCCCTGAGCCTCCTTTTCTCTGGGCTGAGCCTCCCCAGCTCCCTCAGCTGATCCTCATAGAGGCTCCTGAGACATAAATCAGCTTCTGAGACTCCAGGAACTGATCCACTCCAGCCCCAACACCCTGAGCAGCCGCGTGTTCCTCTGATCTTTAACATTTAGAAAGAAATCCTAATACTGCTCGGAAAAATAAACCCAGATGAGCAAATCAGAAACCTTGGAATGCCAAAGTGAGGTCCTGTGGCAGCAGAGCCTCTGCCCCCCGAGTTTCCTGCGAGGTTATGGATTGTAGAACATCTGCATGTTGTGTTAACATCGTTCACAAGGAGGACAATCCATGTTTACTTGTTTTGTTAACATTGGAAGGCTCCAGGGCCTTCCCACACAGATTCATTTGCATGTTTCTTCCAATGAAAAGTAATAAAATATTCATAGCATTAAAGGGAAGGGGGGATAAAAGAGGCCTTGAGCTGCTCCTCTGATTGAGTGGCTGAGCTGTGTGTTCTCCAGCAGAAGAGCAAGGGAGGAAGGAGGGCTCAGGGGGACACTGTCTGTTACCTGTCACCTGCTCCTCATGCTTGTGGCACTGTCCTGCAGCCCCTGACCCGATGGGATCCAGCCAACCAGGATAAAACAGGAGGATGTTTTCCAAAGGTTCCCTTTCCCCGAGCCACAAGTCAGGACAGTGGCTGTCAGAGGTGGAAGGAAACACCTCAACGTGTCTCTGGGGTCTTTTTTGGTCCCTGTTGATTTCTCCTCCTCCTCTCTCACAACTGCACACCCAGAATGAACAGGTAGGACCAATTTTGCACCCTGTGCCCACTGTGCCAGGCTTCTCAGGGCTCCATGGCGGGTGGTCTCTGGCTGCCCACACTGCCATGGACCACCTGTTTCTATTTCATGGTGAGGAGCAGAAACACCCTGGACTCAGGAGCTGAAGTCATGGGCTAATCAGGATGTATAGCCAGCCACTGAGGCCATGTATATTTAATGAGCCCTGTTAAAGGATTTTTAGAAGTGCTCTCCCCACGGACACGGCGATGACTTCTTTGTTTATAATTTTTCCCCCTTTCCTGTTGCCACTAATCACTAACTCTCTGCTCCTTAATGGCACCTTTGGGGAGCCCTGGGGATGACTTATTTCTTTCTTTATTCAATTGCTCCAGACTGGAGAGAAGTCCCCTCCTTCCTTCTCTGCCACTGTCATGGGCAGTCAGAGGGCTTGAGGTCCATCCTCACTGGAGCAGTGATTCCAGGGGGTGGTAGGACAGAAGTGGGATCTGGATCCATCACCTCCTTGGCTGACAACTGAGAAAGGCTGAATCGATGAGTGGAGATGAAGAGGAAGGGAGAGCCCCCGAACTGGAACCAAAAGAGGGTTGATTTAGATTGGATGTAAGGAAGAAGTTTATTACAATGAGGGTGGGCAGGCCCTGGCACAGGTTGGGCAGAGAAGCTGTGGCTGCCCCATCCCTGGGAGTGTCCAAGGCCAGGTTGGGCAGGGCTTGGAGCAGCCTGGGCTGGTGGGAGGTGTCCCTGCCCATGGCAGGGGGTTGGAATGAGATGACCTTTAAGGTCCTTTCCAACCCAAATCATTCCACGATTTTCCTGCAGGCAGCAGGCTCCATCTCCAGGAAATTCCCCCCTGCTGCACATACCCGTCTTCCCAGGGTATTTCTCCTTCTTCAGGGCTGTGCCAGTGAGAGGCAGGAGCAGCCTAGTCCAGGGGGAGCCCAGGGAAGGAGTGAGAGACTCATGATGTTGGTGTTGATGCTGATATAACACCCAGCCTCAACCTCCCGTTGATGTGACCTCCTGTACTAGAGATAGACCCAAGCACTCAGTGCTGTGGTGTGTGAGCCCCTGTCCTCCCTGACCACATCCTGCTCCTGTGCTGGGCTCCCCTGGAGCAGAGGGAACTGTCCTTGGTCCAGCACCTTCGTACAATCCGCTTGGGTTGTGCTTTGATGCTCAGTATGAGCTAAACCAAAGGCTGTGTCATGGGGGAACATCATGCCCAGAGCTCCAGGGAAGCTCCCAGGAAGCTGCTGTCCATGTCCCAGTTCATTGTAAGCTCTCACCTCACTGCTTGGCCTCCTGAGACTCCTCCTCCAAGAAGAAATTCCCAGGGACAGTCTTCCTTAGTTCTGAATGTGAACCTTTTGGGGAAAGCTGGAATGTTTTCAAGAGATGTTTTCTTTAGCCCAAAACAGGCTTGGAAAAGAGACCTGGAAGCATTTGGGTCCAGCACTTGGGGTGGTGCTGGTTGCTCTTCATTAGTTTGGATGGCAGGGGGTGTCATGCAAAGTCACCTGCAGGCAGTAGGAGGAGAAAGGGAGGCTCTCCTTCCTCGGGGATTCAGTGGGTTTGGGTCATCTCTGAGTAATTCTCTTGCTTCTGGGCTCTTGGGCACATCTTTCCTTGGTAGAGCTGCCAGAGCTGAGGTCAGGGCATCTGACTCCTGATGCACCTGGGGCAGGAGCCAGGGTGTCCCTCAGCTCTTGGCCCAGAGAGCCCAAGGACAGCCCTGATGTCTCTGGTGACCCTGCTTGGGTACTTGGTTGGGATATTGACCTCACTGGCCTTTCTTTGAAGTGTCTGAAAGCATCTTCTGTCTCACACAACTTTGAACTTTGCCAGTTGGGCTTTGGAAATCTATTCCAGGAGAAAATTTTCCTTTTTTTTCTTTTTTTTAACTTAAAATTATTTTTTTCATGATGTAAGACAGAAAGCTCTGTCTGCCTTCAGAGGGGACTGTCACATCTTTAATTTAGTGAAGCAGAAAAGGAGCTGAGAGCTGAATCTTGCTGATGCAGGCTCCCAAGCTGCCCCCACTGACAGGGGGCCCCATTGTCACTCAGAGCCTTCCTCTTCCAAGGTCAGAGATGCCATGTCCTGGTTCAGCAACTGGGACCACTGTGTGGGTGTGCCCAAAGCTGGGCATTCTAAACCCTCTGGGCCATTGCCCAGCAACTCTTCCCAATGGCCCATTGGCAGCAGCTGCCCAGGGCACAGCTGAGCCCTCAGCCTGGCAGCTGGCTGGGAAAGAAGCCTGGCAGAGGAGCTGGGAGAACTCCCCTCCAGGGACTCCTTGGCACCTCCACACCCACCTGAGGGCTCAGCTCTGCTCAGGGGCCAGCAACCATTCCAAAATCCCCCCTGACTCCCAGAGTCACATCCCCCACTCTGGAACTCCCTGCCCTGGGGGACCCACTGGGGGCTCCCACCTGCACCTCAGGGGAGACAATCTTGGGGGTTTGGGGACCTCTGGGACCACTCATTGGATCCAGAGGAGGATCAGACCCTGGAGAGGAGGNGGGGGGTCCCCAGGCCCCCCCCCCCCCCGCCAGTGCTGCCTCATGCAGTGTAGGCAGAGGGAGCAGAGCCAGCACAGCCTCATCCCCTTCCCAGCCGAGGTTGCCCCGGGGCTGCTCAGGATGCTGAGTGGCAGGAATTCCTCTTCCTCCCCACAGCACTTTGCTCCGGGTTCTGTTGCTGGCTCAGCCTCCAAGCCGAGTGTTAGTGCTTTTTAATGGCCTGCAGGGAGCCAGCTGAGCTGGTGAAGGGCTCTCCAGAGACACAGGTTTTGTCTCCAAAGCTGTCTCAGCCACCCATCGGCAGAGCAGCAGGAAACAGGATGGGGAATTGAGCTGGCTCTTCCCTGGGAATGCTCCTGCACCTCTAGCTGGGTTTCCAGACCCTGTCTTCATCCCTTGAGCTGAAAGGGACTTCTCCTTTCCTGGTGCTGAGGTGAGAGGTGTCACAAGGCAACCAGTTACATTCCCAAATGTCCTGCTCCTTCCCAAACTGCTGCACTTTGACAGGAGCTGTGGTCTGTCCTTGACCACCTGTTGTCATCAGCTCAGCAAGACCTGCTCATATTCCTGAAATTACATCACTCCTCCATATCCATCTCTGGCTCCAGACTAGTCCCTGGCAGAGACAGCTGCCCACAGGAGCCAGGAGGTGTTGGCTTATGGACCACTATGCACCCAGCCCTCAAGGCCTCTGGGATCCAAGGGGCTCACGCATGACCCTCAATCCCTGGTTTATCTTGTGGACCCTTTTCCCAGCCCCTGCTCTCGGAAGCTGAGGTGGTCCTTCTGCCAGGGGGAGAGGTCTGTGAGAGCTTCTTGTGCTGGGGTCAAGATTAAGGAATTTAAACACACTTGTCTGTTCCAATCCCATCTCTGTGTGGCCTGTTCATGCACTCTGATTTCTGTGCACTTGGTGTTTGAACCACTTCCCAGCCTGTCCCAGGAGGAGGAACCAGCCCATCTTCCAGGTGTGACCCTGGTGGAACTGAGGAGGAGAAATGTGGAGGATTCCCCCATCCCCTTTCACTGCTCTCAGTGTGACACAACTCTGGGACAAGACATCCTGCAAGTCACAGAATCCCAGACTGGTTTGGGTTGGAAAGGACCTTAAAGCTCATCCAATCCCACCCCCTGCCATGGGCAGGGGCACCTCCCATCAGCCCAGGGTGCTCCAAGCCCTGTCCAAGCTGGCCTTGAGCAAAGAATAAAGGCCAGAAGCTTCCAAACCCTGGCCAGTATTTCCATGTGTGTTTACCCTGCAGGCAGGCAGCATTCCCAACCCAAGGAGGTTGCAGGAATGGCTTCACCTGAGCCCTGACTCCCAACATCCCACCAGCTTCGGAGCGTGCCTGGGAAGTTCGCAGTGCTGCTAATGGCACAGAGAAAAGCCATTAAAGGAGGAAGAGTTGAGGTTACAATATTGTGCTGAAAAGTTTATTGCTGCCTGTAGAGACATCAGGTCTGTCCTTCCAGGATTACTCAGTGCTTAATGCCGAGCGCCTGCACATTAGTTTTGCCGGGAAGCCCATTTGGGGTTCTTCCAAAACGGAAAAATTAAAGGGCTTCCCTAATAAATGTGCTATCCAAAAGAGAAAAAGAAAGGCTCCAAACCCAGCTCAGGAACCCAAGCTGAGGCATCAGTGTGGAGCCAGGGGCAGTCCTGCTGTCTGAGCCCTGGATGGAGCAGCACTGGCCACTGGAAGTTGTGGGAAGTGACATGGTTTCTGCTCCCATCCACTTCTGGGCTCTCCTGAGACTCAGCCACAGAAGGAAAAAATGCAAATTAACACTCGAATTTGGGTGCTCAGCAGGTAAATTTGCCTGGGAAATTCTTCCCTTTGATTTACTGACAAAAGGGAACTCCAAAGAGGGGCACTGAGTTGCTTGTCCCCTTGCTCTCCATCCATCCTCTGCACACAAGTAGGAGAAGACATGTCCTCTCCTACATCCGGGCTGTTGGGCCACCCTTTTCCCAGCATTTAGAGTTTATCTGGGAACACAATTAGTGCCCAAAATAGCTGCAGACTGGATGGGGAGGCAGCAACGATTTGGGGAAGTGTGAGCCCGAAGCCAGGCGGTTGGGCTCCCTCCTCACTCCTCCTCTGGCACCCAACTCCTATCTGAAATCAATCCGAGTGAGGTGCCAGGATGAGAGTGAGACTCTGTGTCTCTGCAACCAGGAGATACCAGAACTTTGAGCAGGCACTGCCTGGAAATGGAGTGGGGTGTGGAGGAGCAGCTTTGTGCTCGATAGGTCAACAAAAAAGCCGTGGGACTCCACGCTGGGGGATGGGTTGTCTCCTCCTGCCACCTCCAAGAGCAACGGGGAGGGGAGCACAGGGGGATGCAAAGGTGGGGAGTTGGTTTGGTTGGCCATGCTGGGGAATGTTCAGTTTGCCTTGGGAGAGGAGGGTGGGATGTCCCCCACAGCCCCTGCTCCCAGGGACATTTATTCAGTGATGTCTGACCCTGGAGAACAGGAGGCTCAGGGGGGACCTTCTTGCTCTCTCCATCTCCCTGACAGGAGGGGGAAACCAGGTGGGGTCAGCATCTTCTCCCAGGTAACAACTGACAGGACAAGAGCAAACAGCCTCAAGTTGTGCCAAGGGAGGTTCAGGTTGAATATTAAGGAAAATTCCTTCCTGGAATGGGCTGTCCAGCCCTGGCACAGTTGCCCAGGGCAGTGCAGGAGTCCCTGTCCCTGAAGGGGTTTAAAAGCTGTGTGGATGTGGCATGGGGGACATGGGTTAGTGGTAGCCTTGGCAGTGCTGGGGGATGGTTGGACTCTGATCTTAGAGGGCTTTTCCAGCCTAAATGATTCCGTGTATGCAGACTTTTGACCAAGAAATGTCATCTGCACAGGGGAGTTTTCTCTTTGTGGTGTCTTACAAAGAGAGTGAATGGTCTGCCTCCTTTGCTGACCCTGTGGCTGGGCCATGGGATGGAGCATCTCCTAAGCCCTGCCCCAGCTGTGGGTCAGACCTGGTGGGTCCTGCTCAGTGCTGCCTTTGGCTGCAGGGCTGGGAACCAGCTGGGCTCTGCTCTGCAGCTGTTGCTGCCCTTGGCTGAGCAGTGCTGATGTTCAGGCTTCAGAAAGAAGCTCGAGGCTGTTCTTGTTTTGCAGTCAGGTCATGAGACATCCAGAGATTTCTCTCACTTGGTTTTCACCTTTAAACATATCACTTTTTCCTCCAAAGAAACCTCATTGTCCTTGTTTTTGTTTCAATCCCTCTTTTGCAAGGCAATGCCAAGAAGTGGATTTGCACATGTGCCATCACCTTCTGTTGCCCACCCACCCACCTTCCCAGTGCTCAGGAGATCTCTCAGACATTTCTCACATCTCTGTCTTAGAGGAAGAGCAATCAGTAAAACCCAGACTTACTGTCTGAGTGTGCTTTGGCCCCACACGTGCAGTATCGTGACCCATGGCCCAGAGAGATGCCTCAGGCTACTGGCACTGGTTGGACTTCCCTTGCAGGAGGTGTCCATGTCCCATGATACTTTCATGCTCTGGTGATGTGTCCCCTCCTTGCCCACCTCCCTCCCAAGGCAGCATGATCCTGGTGAGGCTGGGCTGATCCTGGTCTTCAGAGAGTCCCCTGAGGGGCTGCTGCTTTGTGCAAGCTCTGTGTTCCCCCACCTCCCAGCACAGCCCCTCCAAGGCTTGCTGGGCTTCAAACTTTGCTCCTCCAAAGGGTTTATAGGGAGGACATCCTTGCTCATCCCTTCAGGCTGCTTGTTCCATCCACCCCACAAGCAGGAATAGTTTCAGGGAGCTGTAGAAGCTGAAAATGATCTACTGGAGGTCACGCCCCCACTGAGTTACATCCTCCAGCCCCTGTCCTCTCCAGTTGGTGGTCTCCTACAGTTATTGGGGAATACACATATCCAGAAGGTTTTGTGGTCTCCAGAACCAGAGAACCAGATGTCTGCTCTCCTTTCTCATTACCACCTGGACATTCCTGAGGCTGGATCCTCACACAGCACCTGGGGAGCTCCAGCTGTCGGGAGCAACTTGGGATCAATCCCCCTGGTTCAGTTTTTGGCACACTTTCTGTGCCAGGGACATTGTCTGCTGTAGGACTGGGAAGTTTACATGGCAGGTAAGTCAGGGGTGAGGATTTTTGGGGGGGAGTAGCAAGGAAAAGAAAGGAAGAAGAGGGGAATAATACAGGCAAAGAAAGCCCAACCAGCTCCAAGGCGTGGGACACCAAACCTTCTTGGGCACACGAAGAGCTCATGGGAAGGGCCAGGCTTGGTGGGTGGATGCTCACCTGAACCTGGGTCTGGTTCTCTCCACGGGGTGTGCTCAGTGTCCTTAGATGAAATTGGAAGAGGGAGAAACCTGCTGTGCCCAAAGCTAGTCAAAAAGAGGTGGCAGGGGAAGATGAGGGGGCTGATTGGAGTTCGTGTGGAAGCAATGGAGTTTGAGGAGAAGGAACATTATTTTACCCTCCGGGAGCTGTGAATTCCCTTGCAAAGACAGATCACTTTGGAAAGTCAGTGTGCCCAAGTTTCACTCCTGCAGAGTGTGGGTGCTCTGCCCACCACGGGATCTCAGAGCCCATCTGTGCCCCCCTCTTTAATGCCTCAGGTTGTGTTATTCTCCATTTAGGAATCCTGCTGAGGGAAGCTGGGAGAGCAGACGCTTCACCCTCCCCTGGGCAGAGGTTTGGCACCCAGATCCATCTGCGTGGGGCAATGCCAGCTTTTCTCCTCACCACAAATCCCTTTCCTGCCGTCCCAGGAGAGCAGCTCTGCTCTCTCTGAGCCTCTTGGGCAGGAGGTTCATTAGTGCCCATTAGGCAAGTCTGTCCCAGAGCTCAGCCCGAGACAAGGAGCTGTGAGCTCAGGGGAATTCATTCCGGTTCCTCTGCTCTTGCCTTCTCTGTGCTCCTTCCCTGGGCCTCACTTTCCCAGCCTGGCTGACCTCAGGCTGCTCCTTGGAATCCAGGACTTCTTTTCCTGCCCACCAAGGGCTCTTTCCTCTCTCCATGCGAGAACATCTTGCCTATGGCCCATCCCATCCCTGGACAGGGCTTGGAGCAACCTGGGCTGGTGGGAGACGTCCCTGCCCATGGTGGGGGGATGGAATAGATGACCTTTAGAAGTCTCTTCCAACACAAACCCTTCTGGGATTCTATGATTTAAGCATATAATGCTGTCTCCTCTCTGGTTTTGTCTTTTTTGCACACTCTTTTTTTTTTCTAGATCTTTCTTCTTTATCTCTTGACTTTTTCTAGTTTATATTTCTTACTAAATATTTATATATTTCTTACTAACAAGAAACAAGATTTTTAAGTTTATATTTCTTACTAAACAAGAAACTTTCTCTTTTCAACGTTCTCAGGTGCTGGTTCATCTGAACTGGTGAGAGCTGAGTGACAGCTGAAGCCGAGCAAGAAGGGAGGGAAGGCCAGTCCCAGAGTTCATTCAGTGATACACTGCCTGGGGAGGGATTTTCGCTATTGATATCCCAATGGTTGATGTGAGGAGTCTTTCTGGTGGAGCTTGTGGGTCAGGAGGTGGAGTTAAACTTAGAGAAATGGGAGAGAACAGGCCCTGAAGGAGAAGTTCCAGCAAAAATCACAGAGCTTGGTGGTTTGGGGCATGGAACAGAGGATGCTGGGGACAGGGATGGGGACAGGGACTCCTGCTCCTCTGTGCCATCCAAGAGAAACCTTTGGAGAACAAGTGCTGAGCACTGTCTGCACTTCTCGAGCAGGAGAGGAGGTGACAAGATCAGGTACAACAGCCCATCTCGACTGAGGAGGGTCCCTGCATTGCTTCCCTCCATCATCTGCTCCCTGCATTAGTTTCTCCTGTTCCTTCCTCAACCAGATTCCCCATGGGCAAAGCAGGAAGGTTCAAACTGCAGACAGGCTCAAGCCTGGAGCGGAAGGTGCAGTGGAGAATTCCCCTCTGTCCCAAGTCTCGACTGCATCCTCACTCCCTTCCTCCCTGGGTGTGGAACGGAGCAGGGACTGTGTCTGTTGGCAGCATGTGGCCCTCCAGGAATTGTGTAGTGTGTTATCAATTCCAGGGGGGAAGATAATGTTGTCTTTCACAGCTCCTGTGTCAGCTCTGCTGATTAGACCGATGCGAATGAGCTTTTAGCACTGACACAGAGTCTGAGAGCCAGGAGAAGGGCATGAAGGATCCAGCACAGCACTGGAGAGCTGGGCTGCTCTTAGTGGTCAAAGCACCACGCTGAGACAATGAGGCAGGACTTGGGCTTGTTTCTCCATCATTTTTACTCAAAAATTTCCCTTTGTCTTTGGGGAAGGAGGTCTGTTTTTCCTCTACTGGCTTCTCTCGAGGTCCTGCTCCACTGAGCACTGCAAAGAGTCTGCCAAGGCTGAAGAACTCCCATCTATTCACTGTTTTCCAGCCTCTTGCCCTTGGTGCTGCTGTGGGACACGTTCCTGGTGGGCTGGGGGAGCCTGGCTTCTCAAACCCAGCCCCTTCTACCTGCAAACCAAGGGAAGTCATCCACAGAGGGAAAAACACGAGGAGCATCCCATCCTGTGCCTCTGGTTCCCTAACCAGAACTGCACTTTAAAACCAGGCATTTCCTTTCTCTTCCCAAACACCTGTTTCTGCTAAAAAGCCACCCATCACTAGTCTCCCTGACTGGAGAGGTTAGTATTTTATTTAGGGCTGATCCATTTTTCTTTTAATTCAGATCAATGCGGGTTAATTGAGAGCAGCTTATTTTTACTTCTGCTGCTCTCTGCCTGCCAAGATCAATACCAGTCATTTCCACTTAAACTGTTGTACCTTTACTGGAACTACCAGAGCACCCAGCTCTCCAGGCATGGCCCCACCCCACCCATGTGGTTCCTTGTGTCAGAATTGCGAGCAGGCTCTCGTCAGTCTGGCTGCAGAGGCATCCTCGTAATGCCGGGAGGAAATGGAGACTCGCAGATATATTACAGCTTGAAACATTTGCACGCTAAAAATACTCGGCGAGGGGCAGCCGTTCATTGATCCTCCCGCCTTAATGGGCCGCAGAAGGTCCCTCTGGCCACCGGTTGCCACTAGATGGGGCGATGCAGCAGCAGCTGCGGCCCCGCAGCCTGGGCTGGGAGGTGGTTTCCCCTCCGCTGGTCCAAAGACACTGAAGAGGCTTTGCCCGGCCCAGGAGGGTGAGGATCCTGCTGTTCCCGCACCCACAGCCTCCTTTGGCCGCGGCTGGCTGGGGGCAAACCCTGTCTTGGCACCCCTGGGAAGCGCTGGGAGTGGGTGGGCTGGAGGCTGGAGGAAGCACGAGTGTTCTGCTGCTGTCACTGTGTGTCCAGAGGAAAATCCTCATGAGGGGACCAACGGGATGTGAGTTTGGGACAAGGCTGTTGCATCCCAGGGTTTGTGCTTGCCCAGTGGAGGAATTGTAGAATTGGTTTGGGTTGGAAGGGAACTTAAAGCTCATCTCATTCCAATGCCCTGCCATGGATAGCGACACCCTCCACCAGCCCAGGTTGCTCCAAGGCCCGTCCAGCCTGGCCTTGGGCACTTCCAGGGATCCAGGGGCAGCCACAGCTTCTCTGCCCAACCTGTGCCAGGGTCTGTCCATCCTCACAGTGAAGAATTCCTTCCCCACATCCCACCTAACCCTGCCCTTTGTCTGTGCGAAGCCATTCCCCTTGTCCTGTCCCTCCAGGCCCTTGTCAGAAGTCCCTCTCCTGAGGAGTTTTCACCAGTGGAGGTCACTGGGGAAGGTCCAGATTTCCCAGCCATGGCCAGGATGGAAAATGCTGGGTTGTGTGACAGGAGAGGGAGTGAACTGTTCTGCCTCTTGTTGGGCTGGCCAGACCCAGCAGGGCTGGGGCAGAGGGTGCTGGCAGTGTTGGCCTTGTGTCTCCAGCGGGGCAGGGACAGTGGCAGCAGGACACAGGGCCACAGTCAGGTGACACAGGGATGACCTGACCTGGAGCACAACTGGGTTTGACTTTTGGTGAGTCTCACACAGGGTGTCAGGGGACTCAGAGCCAACATCGATGGGGAAACAAGAGTAAAAATAATTTAGATGGAACTTCTGGAAACTGTGTCCAGCCTGAATTCAGGCCAAGCCACTGCCCCTGTCTCTGTGTCATTGTGACCTCTCCATTCCCACCCCTTGCTATTGCACAGGGATGAATAATCACAAGTTGGTTATATCCCCTCACCCTGAAAAAGCTGGATGTGGGACATCACCAGAGGGTGAGGGGACAGGATCCTTGTCCACACAGAGCCATTCCCAGGTAGGCTGCAGGTTTTGTGGAATAGTTAAGACAAGCTGTGTGACTGAGGATTTGCAGTGTGGTGGCCTAGAGGTGGCACCTTCCTGCCACTGTCCCACAGTGTGCCTGCTCCCACCTTCCCTCTCTCTCTGCCTGGCCACCAGCTCTCCACTCTGCTCTTCCAGCTGAGCACCTATCCTCTTCCATCACCTGCCTCTGTGGAAGCCTTGTAGGAATTCTTTTTGGCATTTCATTAGCTGACACGTTAATGGAGAGTCAAGGCGGGTGGACACTGAGGACGAAGATCCTTTGTATTGCATCAGTTCAGTGGTTAAAGGATATTTTCCTTGCAATCAGCTTGTTGTGCAGGGGCTGGGTGTAGCCAGAGCTTTTATGGACCATCTTTGTGTTCTGATGGCTGTCTGTCCACCTGTGCAGGTGAGGGCCAGCTCTGGGGCTGCTGAGTCTCACCCACTCTGACTGCAGTCAGCTGAAGCAATGGGAGAGGTGTTCCCATCAATGGGATGGAAAATCATTCCCTCCCTCCTCTTCCCCGGCAGCGGCCCCTGCCATTTGCTGCAGGTTGAAATCTCCCAGTTCAGCTGATGTTTGGGGAAGAGAGGAATTCCCAGTTTCCTGCTGGGTAAAACCAGCGGCTGCAGGAGCTGCAGGGACAGAGCAGCCAGTGAGTCCTGGTCATAAATGTCAGGGGATAATGGCTTTGGCCTGTACCCCTGGAGCAGAACTGATTTAAAGGGTCATTAAAAAGGGTTGGTGTCCATAAGGGTGGGACACAGAGTTTCCAGGCCAGGTCCTTTATTCCCTGTGGCTGGATCAGTCAAGGCGATGGATTTGGAGGAGCCATATGTCAGCTAAATGTGTCTCTAATTGATTTCTGGATCTGCATGGAGTGTAAACATTTTACCAGTCAGAGAACAGCTGATCGGGAAGGGAGGAAGGAGGGTGGTGGGAGGGGAAAGGACGAGAGAAAGTCTGGTGTGAAGCTGAGGGGAGCCTTGGAAAACGACTTTTGTGTGGACCCATCAAACCCTAATTTACCCCGGGCCCTCCGCGGGGTTTCCTGGTAATGGAGTCACTCCCAGGGCAAAAGTTAACTCCAATTAGAGGGTTTGCAGGGCAGGTTTTCAGTCCCACGTCCCCCCGCAGGAGCCGTGTCAGCTCACGTTATGGAGATGGGCCGGCGGGCAGGGGAGCAGCTGGGAACAGCGTGTGGACAATGACGGGTGTCCTGGGAATCCTCCCTGCTCGAGGACACAGCCCGGCCCCGCTCCTCCTCCTGCTCCTGCTCCTCCTCCTCCTCTCTCTCAGCCATGCACATCTTGCTCGAGTTCAGCTCCTCGCCCCTCGCCTTCAGGGCGCCCTGTGGCACCGGGGACTCAGGGCACACACCATCCAACCTCTGTAAGGGCATGAACCCCCCACCCCGAGTTGTCCCTTTGGTACAGAATTTACATTCCCAAACTAGCAGATGCCCCATAAACCATCTTTATTTACTCATCCCTCCCCTCTTTTAAGCCCCACTTTGGCCCCAGTTCCCAGCACTCCGTGTGACCAACCCCCCTGGTGACACTGGATAAACCTGATGGGACCACAGAGGTAACTCAATGCCAAGGGTGATGTTGCCCTGCAAAAATGATCAAGACCTAAAAACCAGGTCCAGACAGTCCAGGGCAACAAGTGGGGAAGGGCAGGTGAGTGTGGGAGCAGTGTTGACCTGTTGTGTTCCCGGGATTTCTCTGGAGATGTGGCTGTGAGGTGAGGAGGAGGACCAAAGTCACCGTGTCACCTCATGTGGGAGTCCTCCCTCTGTCCCCAGGATTCCATCTGGGTGTGTTTTCATTCTCACCTCACCCCTTGCTGTCTCTTGCCCAAGGATGGGCTGGTCAGGTGGTAAACAGAGAGGGAAAACTGAGATCTTTCATCCTTTAGATGACTTAAATTCAACTTCCAAGATGTTATTCCAGAGCCACAAAGAACAGGGAGGATTTAGGGTTTATTCTTCTGAGCAGGAAAAATCAAGTCCTTCAGAAATTCTTTCAACTCAATAAATAATCAGCTTTACTGAGCCTTTTGATAAAATAGCAAAACTGAACAGATCTAATTCATTTACAGAATACAGGGGAAATTCTTATTGTAATAAACCACAACAAATCACGTTTCCTGCCGTGTTTTGGTTTTTTTTTCCCTCTCCAAGCCTGTGTCACGCAAAGCTTTCACTTTACTTGGATTTCACCAACAAGCTCACCTGAGCAGAACTGAAACCTGCTCATGAAACCCAAGGCAAAAGGGAAGAAAAAGCAGGAAAAAATATTACAAAATATTGGAGGGTATTGATTTGGGAGGAGTTGGGGGTTTTGGGGCTTCAAAATGCTGATTTGATTATTAAATACTCCTAAACTGGGAACTAACAAGTGAAAACAGGTTAGAGCTGGAGTCTAAAGAACTACCCAATGAAATGTGTTGAGTAGAAATAGGGTAAAGCATCAGGTTTTTTACATTATTTTTACGTTTTTCCCCCCAGGCTTCGCTGTGTATCCGAACTGAATTTTCCCCGATGTGACTCAGTGGGATTCTCCGGACCTGCCTGCACAGGCTTGGGCAGGAGCTGCGGGTTTTTTCCCTCAGCACCACCCTCTCCCTCCCCGGCCCCGCTGTCTGAGCGTGCCCCGCGGCCCCAGCAGCCAGGGTGGCTCCTCGTGGCTGTGCCTGGCAGCTGCCGCCGGCTCCGGTGCCCCCCCGAGCGCCCTGAGCCCCCCGCGCCGCGTCTGGCGGGGCCGCCTGGTGGGTGCGTTCGTGCCCTTTGGGTGCGTGTTGGCAGCGAACCCGCCCCGCCGAGGCTGCTCAAGCCCGGGCTGGGCTGCGAGGGCTGCCGGCTGTCGAGCTGGGGGGTAGAACAGCCCCACGTGGGGGTTACTCCGAGGGGCAAACCCCGAGCCAGGCGCCAGATGGAATTCCGTGCGGCTGCGGCTCCCGGCGGGTGTTGGGTCCGGCCGCGGCTTCCCTGCAACGGGCTGCTGGGTTAAACTGGTCCAGATCCAGCTTGCCAATGGGCTTCTGGGTTAAACTGGTCCAGATCCAGCTTGCCAATGGGCTTCTGGGTTAAACTGGGCCAGATGCAGCTACCAACGGGCTGCTGGGTTAAACTGGTCCAGATCCAGCTTGCCAATGGGCTCCTGAGTTAAATTGGGCCAGACTCAGCTGCCAACGGGCTCCTGGGTTAAACTGGGCCACATCCAGCTTGCCAACGGGCTCCTGAGTTAAATTGGGCCAGACCCAGCTTGTCCTGCAATGGGGGAAAGCGCCGGCAGGAAGGATTCGGGGCTGGATGAGGATTCAGTGAGGGAAGTGCAGGCGGGAGCGGTGACCGCTGTCGCTGAACCCCCTTCCCGGCTCTTCCCCCGTCTCCGGCGGGAGATGACCCCTCTCTTCGCCTCCCAGCCACCCGCACTGATTTTTATTCCAACCTCACCGCCCCACCGTCCCTGTGGGTTTGGAGGTGAGCATCTCCAGCCCCGGGAGCCACTCCCGGAGCTGTGACCAGCATGCAGTGCCAGGCGTGGCTGTGCGCAGCCACCTGCTGCCCTGCCACCCGGAGTCACCTCTGCAGTCGGGACACGGCCAACCCCACACCGGGGCAGGTCATTCCATCCGTCCCACCCATTCCTTGCTGTGCTGATATAATTCCCACTGCTGTTATGTTTGAGGGCGTCCCAGGTTGGCACAGAGCCCTTGCCACGCGTGGTGCCCGGAGCCACACAGTGACTGTACTGTGGTGGCACAGAACCAGAGGGAAAACTCTGCATCAAGGGGAAAAGCAATGGAGGAGTTGAAAGTACCAGGAGGTGTCTGCATGGAGGGTGGGGTTCCCAAAGAAACGGAAAATTTGAGGCTGCTTTGCCCAGCCTGGCAGTCCCATATGGATTCTGCAGGGCGGCTCCCGCCAGTGGTTTGTCATCCCGTTGAGCAGCTGGTGGGTGTGAACAGGCTGAGATAGGGCGGGAAAGGGATGTTCAGACACATCAGCTGAGGGGCTCAGGGGGTGGCAGGGACCAGTGGGGCTGGGAATTGTCACCTCCTCCCCCGGGTGCCCAACTAGACTCTCTCACCCTCTGGCAACTGGGATCCTCCTCTCCCTGAGGATCACACAATGGTTTGGGTTGGATGGGACCTTGAAAGACCATCTAATCCAATCCCCCTGCCACTGGCAGGAACGCTGTCCACTAGACTGAAGTTCCATTATGACTTTCATAGATCTGAAATGCAGATTTCTCAGAGCCCCATCCAAGATGACCTTGAAGGTTTCTGGGGGTGGATCATCCAGCACCTCTCTGGACAACCTGTGCCAGCTGGAATCTGATGGCTTTTCCCAGCTTCCTGCAACCCTTGGCAATGCCCAAACACCTGGGGACAGGGACCTTCTGCAACTGCGGTTTCTTGGAAGCTGCATTTTCTGAGCATCTCCTCCTTCCTCCCAGGGCAGCAGCAGTCCCTGTGTCCTGCAGCACGGTGGAAAACCACAGGATGCAGGGATGGGCTTTGCAGGAGGATGGGGAGTGCTATGTCCCACACGTTCTGCCTCATGGGAGAGGAGGAAGTCTGGGGTTTTGAGGGCTATGAAGAAAGGAAAGCAGCATCAGAGGATTCCCTGCTGCTTAGAGCTGGCTGCAGAGGAACTCTGCCTGCTTTTATTAAGCAAAACTGGAATGATGTAACTGGCCTTCTGCACACCTTGGGAAGGAGCTGAGTTTTGTAGGAAGCTCCCACACATGGTGTCCTTGGAGGAGACTTGGCACAGCGATGCCAACACAGGCCACGGCCAGTGCAACACTCCCACAGGAGCAAGAAGGGGTGGCCCCTCTGACCGTGGTGGTGGAGGTTTGGGTGCCCAATTCCACAGAGGGATGCTGAGGATGGCAGGGAATCCCACATCCCACCAGCTGGAGAGCGTGTGGACCACGGCTGGGGGCCGGGAAGGGCAGGGTGTGAGCGGGGGGCGGCTGCAGCATCTGCCCTTCGCCCACCCGCTCTGAGCGCCCGAGAGGGGGGAGGTGAATGTCAGCCAATGCCTCAGAACTCGGGCTCTCATTTCCTTCCCAACAGACACCCATTGGCCGGGCACCAGATCGTGCTCGAGGGACGCGTATCGGGTGGCCGTGGCTCGCATTATCGGCGGCTTCCCCGCTCCGATCGTGTCCATGTGTCCCTGCCACGGAGATCGGGTTACGGGACCTTGACAAAGCCCCAGCCATCTATTATTCAGCCGCTGTGCTGCTGTAGCTGTGGGTGTGCGGGGCCGGGCCGAGCCGGGCCGAGCCGGGCCCCCGGCAGAGCCCGAGCGGGTGGATGAGGCTGTAGGGCTGTAAATCACCCCGCGGCTGAGCAGGATGCGAGCAGGAGGCTGGCGGAAACCACCCGCAGGTACCTGGCTCCAGGAAGGCTTTATATAGCACGAGTGAAACCCACGCCGTGAATTCCCGGCACAGGGACCGGCGCCTTCCCGAGCGCCGCCCAAACTGGGGAACCTCCCAGGGCTCAGACGGTGCGAGATGGGTCTGACCTCCCCGACCGCGGCGGGAAAGGAAGGCAAAAAACCGATCGGTGGGATAAACCTCATCCCCGAGAGGCTCCACGGCCGGGAGAGCCGGGAGGAGGGAGCAGCCAGCGCGGCTCTTTGTTCAGGGCTCGCTCCCCGCTCCGCGCTGACAGCCTCGAGCACCCGGAGACGTTCAGTGAACGAGAAAAGCTCCGAGAAGAGCTCGGGGCAGAGGGAAAGGAAATATTTCTGCACTGTCCCCCCTGGGAAAGAATTCCCCCTGGGTTGAGTCTTCCGTGGGGAAATGTTGTTTTGTTGACACTTGGGGTTGGTGGGAGAAGTGCGTTCGGATGAAATTTCAGTGGGGAAGGAACCAGACAAATGAAAGTGAGCAGAGTTGATGGCGATGGCGCTGGGTTTCATTACAGTCACAACCGAGTAGTTTTGTTTTGCTTCCACAATAACTTTGTCCTAATTCATTAAAGTTATTTTGCTTTTACAATTTTGTTTCTCTTTATAAAATATCTGATAAAAACACAAGCATTAGAGAGCTATAAAAGTGGAATGTCCCATCCAGCCCAAGCCAGTCTCCCCCATCGCCTTCCTCCAAATTCCATCTTTTCCAGGAAAACCAAATCCCAGCCCTTTCCATCAAACAGAATTCCAAGTTCCTGCATTGCTCTGTGTTTCTCACCAGTGCACTTGTAGAATTAACTGTCTCCAGTAGCAAAACCATAAAAATCATCAGGGTTCTGTGCAGCAGGGGTGTCTCTGGTAGAATAACATCTCATGGCTTTCCAGTTCATGCCGTCCAAGTTTTAGTGCATCTTTCACATTCTGTTTTCCTCCATCTCCCCTGCTGGAGTTTGGGATGTGGAGCAGGAGAAGACGATGGAACCACCAGCAAGATTCCAGCTTTGCAAGACATTAAATCTGAAATCAGGAGTCTCTAGATCATCAAGTCCATGGAGAAATTCCTGCTTTCGGCATCAGTGATGGTTCTCCAAGGATATAACAAAACCAGATCTCCTGGTCTCCCCTCCCTGCCTTTCCGGGGAGCCTGGTGGGGCTTGTGGGCTCTGTCAACATCTGTCTATCCTTTCCCACCCTCTTGATCCCAGGAAAACTTCCCACGTGGAGCTGTGCTGGCAGAAGGACGAGTTGCCCACTCCAGTCCCTGCTCTGCAGCTTCCCTGGCCCAGCCTCGCTGGCCCTGCCTGTTATTTCTCAATGGACAAGCTTAACAGAGATGTCTTGGGTTTTTAAAAATAGTTAATATTTAAATATTAATTGAGCCATTAATTACATCTGAGCCCCAGAACAAAACAGCTGTGAATAATTAATGAGAGGGCCTATGGTAAATGCCTCTAATAATTCACAAAGCAACCGAACCAGGTATTTTCAGAGCACTCAATGGCAGGAGAAGCAGGGAATGGGGAGGCAAGGAAATGCAGGAATGTCGAGGGAAGGGGCTTAAAGGCAAGATGGAGCATTATGGGCTGTTTGCTGCTGTTCTTCCAAGGCTTTCTCATCATTATTTGAGCAGCCTGGTCTAGTGGAAGATGTCCCTGCCCATGACTGGGGGCTGGAACTTTAAAGTCCTTTCCAAACCAAACCAATCTGGGATTCTGTGATTATTCATCTCCATAACATCCACCTTATGGGGATGGGTTTTCCTCTGTGATTTCTAGTGGGGAAACTGAGTCCCAGGGATGCTGAATGTCACCCAAAAGCAGACTTAGGAAGACAACCAGGACTTTTGGCTCCCTCTCCCAGAGCTGCAGGTCAGATATTTTCAACCATGAATCCCTGAAACACCAGGGTCTGGGGCAGAGGTCTTGGACCCCATGGAGGTGGCTGCTGTCTGACCAACCTGCTCTGCAAAATCAACCAGTCCAGAAACAGCAGGGAGGGTTTTATCCCCACCCTCCTTTCCCCCTCCTCCAAGATGTGTCAAACACTTACCCTGGAGGCTGCAGTGAGGAAGATGATGCTCTGTGAACACATGCACACACTTACAGGGCTGGTAAAGGACTAATCTGGGATATTTACATGCAACAGCTGTAATTCTTGATTACAGGAGGTTTGAGGCTCAGGTAAGGCCAAGGACTTCAGCTCTGAACACACAGCCAGGCAACAGAGCTCTGCTCTGTTCCTCTTGGAGCTGGACATCTTAATGGTCCCTTTGTGCTCCAGTTTGTTTGTGCAGGAGACTGTGACTAATGATCCCATTCATGAGCAGCTTCTTGCTGGAGCTGCTGAGGTCTTGGAGGCAGAGAGATTTCACCTCCTGTATCTGCCTGCAAGGTCCATGGCCTGGAGGTGATCTCTGGCTCTCTCTCCATGGCTGCTGGAGAGGATCCTGCATGGCCAGGTACAAATCAGAGAATCATGGAATGATTTGTGTTGGAAGGCAACTTAAAGCCCACGTCATTCCACCCCCCTGCCATGGGCAGGGACACCTTCAACCAGCCCAGGCTGCTCCAAGCCCTGTCCAACCTGGCCTTGGACACTCCCAGGGATGAGGCAGCCACAGCTTCTCTGCCCAACCTGTGCCAGATTCTCATCACTCTCACAGTCAAGAATTCCTTCCCTGTATCCCATCTATCCCGGCCCTCTGGCAGTCTAAAGCCATTCCCCCTTGTCCTGTCCCTCCATGCCTTGTCCCCAGTCCCTCTCCAGCTCTCCTGGAGCCCCTTCAGGCCCTGGAAGGGGCTCTCAGGTCTCCCTGGAGCCTTCTCTTCTCCAGGTGATCCCCCCAGCACTCCCAGCCCGGCTCCAGAGCAGAGGGATCCAGCCCTGGAGCATCTCTGTGGCCTCCTCTGGACTCGCTCCAGCAGCTCCACATCCCTCTGGTGCTGGGACTTCAATAGGAAACCTGCTCTGGCTGCACCACCTCTCTCTGTATCCAGAGGAGGCCCAGCAGCCAGTCTGGACTCACCTTTAGGAGCTGATGCCACAAAAGGTGAGTCCCAGCTCAGACCGCGCCATGGGCAGCACTGGGTGACTTCTCATGGCTGGCAGTTGCAGTGAGCAGTAATTGCATCCCAGGCAGGGAGCAGCCCCTCAGGGGTGGTTTATGATCCCATTTTCCAGCGGCCCAACCTCTGCTGTTGAGTGATAACCCCGTGCTCGCTCTGCAGTTGATTGACAACCATTAAATGCATCCTCTGTGGCAGCCCCTTGGACACGACACACACCCCACTGGCACCGGAGCAGCTTCTCTCGGGGAGAACACGATACAACTCACCATGTGCTTGCAAAGTGTGACCCTCTCAGGCTTCTTAACGACCGTGTAATCAGCAGCATCAGGGCCTGGCTAATGAAGTGGTGCCGCTGTCCCCCGGCCCCAGAACCCCTTCGCTAAATGTGTCTTTGTTCCTTTTAACAGATGAAAAATTCAGTTGCCTCCCTCAGCTTATTGACCTCCTACAAATACAGGAGAGAAGGACGTGGAGCCCTTTCCATCTCAAACAGTGTGAAATCCATGACTTTGAGTTCTACAGAGAATAACAAAATGGATCAGAATAATTACCATCAATGTCTGCTTCTCTGTCTGTGTGGATGTAGCATTTATAAATTAACCAAAAACACTTGCAAATCTGCATAACCAGTTACCCACGTTCCTAATGCTTTCAATTTATCCTAATAGACATTTAATGAATACTTTATAAAGCCTTAGATGGGGAATTTTAAAATCAATGGTGCTATTTTATTGCTGTTTGTATTATCTTTATTTGGCCGGTGCCTCAGCCCTCTGATGCCCATTGATTTCAGGCCTTGATCAATGAAACCAGATTTCAGCTTAAATACATCGAGATGCACAAGAGAAGGTGGATCTGGTGCTAAAGGGTCCTTTGGCAGGTGAGGCAGAGCTGAACTCACCCACAGCTCAGACTCAGGGTAGCACAGGTAATCCTAGATATTGGCCTTGCTCAGCTCTCCTCTTACCTGTGGCTTCTGGGGTAACAATGATTAATTATCCTCAAAGCAGCTCTGCACTCAGCAGATCTGGACCTTCCTTTTGCTCAAGCTGATTCAGTCCCAGGTGTGGGGCTTTTATCCCCTTTCAAACCATGGAAATTCTCCCAAATACCTTCTGAAATCCTCGTGTAAGTTGCCACGTGCTGTGGCAAGTGTGCCCAGAGCTGATGGAAGGATATGAAGCTCCGCAGCTTCTCCCACCACCATCATCTCCTGCAGTTCCACATCCACTGATTTGCCTGTTCTGGCTCTGATTCCCTCTGACCTGGCTGGGTGGGCGTGGATCCTGTAATGAAATGGAACACCTGGGCACTTTGGGGAAGAGCTGTTTGAGGTAGAAGACATCATGATTTTTCCTTGGATTTGAAATCAAAATCAAAAGGCAACATGGAAATTTTTTCCAATGTTTGGAGGTGGCTGAAAATTTCACTGAGTTTGTCAAGCTGGGAAGATCATAGAACTGTAAAATGGTTTGGGTCAGGAGGGACCTCTAAAAGCCATCTAGTCCAACACCCTACCATGGGCAGGGCCAGCTTCAACTACACCAAGTTGTGCAGAGCTCCATCCAACTTGGCTTTGGATCTTCCAGGGATGGGGCATCCACCACCTCAAGATGTTGCATGAAATACCAGTGAAGGAAACTGGATATTGTCAGCTGGGAAAAAGGAAAATAAACATCTTTTGTGAGGTAATGGCACCAAACAAACACAAAGCAATGAGGTCCTTCCCACCAGGAACAGGGAAAAGTCCTCGTTCAGCCAGCGGGAGCTGCTGCCTGCTGGGACCTGAGTCCATATCCCCTTGTTGTAGGAGGTCTCAGTGATGCACTTCCTTGACAGATCCACTTTATTTCACATCAATCTCTTGAAAATTCACCAGGAAAAGGACTGAAGTTGACATGTCTTAACTGCTGGACTAAAGTCACGGTCACATGCACCGCTGTGTGGGTATCGAGTTGTTCCCAGCCAAGTGGAAAAGGTTTCACAGGAGTGAAGAGCTCCGAGTCCCAGCATAGCCTGGGGTCAGGATTTAGCTCTGGCAGGAGTGACCTGAGTGTAAGTCCCTTCAGGAAGGGGTGGGAATCGTGCTCAAGGCTTCCCTTGGGGTACTGAAGCTTTCCATCATGGAAAGATAATCTTTTCTCATCACTGCCCTTACAAGCAGCAGGTACCTGAGTCCTGCCATCTCTATGTCCTCCTTTCCTCTTGTGACACTCACCTGCATTGCCTGCCAGGCTGTTTTTAGTTGACTTGGGAAGTTTTCAGCTTAAGATAAGAAAATCCCAAATCAGTCCATTTCTGAAATCTCCCTCCTTGCTCTCCCTCCTTTCCTCTCCCCTGCATTGCTGCCTGTGGAGCTCTGCTCTCGTGTCAGGGCCGTGGCTCAGCTGCACCCTCGTGCTAATGCTTTGCTCAGGGCACTAATGAGGGCTCCCAGGACCCCCCACATGTGGGCTCAGTCCATCATGTGTCTGTTGGGCACGGCCAGAGCTGGCACGTGGCTTTGCATGAACCCTTTCTGACCTACAGCCACCAGCGTGTCCACCCACCTTGGCTGCTGCAGAGCTCTGGGTGGACCACCTGGCTTGTGCAACTCCAAGTTTGTCCACAAAGTCCCATCCCAGAGACTTCTGCACCTCCTTGTGAGGACCCTTCTGCTCTTGAGTTGCTGAAACCCTTCAAGGAGCTCCAGGGGCTGGAGCTCTGGCCCTCAGGGCAGAAAGCTGAAGGACCTGGTTAATCCTCTCTGCTGTCCCTGTGCATCCTTTCCCCTTCCATCCCTCTGGATCTGTTCTCCCTCCAGCCCTTTTCTGCCTCACGAATGGACAGCCCAGCATTTTGGAATTCAAAGATCAGCCTGTGCCTCCCCTGCCCTTCATCTCCACAGTGCCCTCAGGGCACAGACCAGGTTAATCTGCTGGCACTGACCTCCCCAGGGACAGGGGATAAGCGAAGGGCCAATATGGGAAGGTCTGTGGGTCAGCCTGGAGGGTTCTTAACCCTTTCCTGCTCTAACTCCCCCAGGTCCTGCCTGGAAGAATTCTGCCTGTTAGAAAAGACAAGGAAGATTTATTCAGGAAGGTCAAATAAACCATCCCACTCAGATATTCCCCCATCCTGCCCCTGAGAAACAAGGGGAATCTCTCCTGTAGGACTTGTCAGGTGCTCTCCTGTTAGACACTCCTCTCTTCTGGCTGCAGATCTCAGGGGATCTGAAGGGATTTGATATCTTATCATTCATCTTGTTTTGGTGGAAAGTTTGAAATCGGTGTCTGTTTTGTGTCCGAGTCCAAGGACAGTGGAGGTGGCCGTGGACTTTTGGCTGGAGCCACCCTCACCTGGCATGAGACTTCTGGTTGCCACCATGGGGTTGACAAACAGGACAGCTCAGAAGTCACACGCAGGTCGGGGGTGAGGAGCGAGCCCACATCGGGGGATGCACATCGCTTCTCACCAGATCAAGCTGCCCCCAAATGAGGGATGTCCTCCTTCAGGGGAGACATGTCCCTGCACCAGGTCACCCAGAGGCGGGGAGGAAAAGCATCGACCAGCGGCCTCTGGGCGACCGGAGCACCGGGGAGGGCACCGGGAGCGCTGGTGCCGTCGAGGACAGGAAACACGGGGCTAGAAATAACGTGAGGCACCGGGAGGCTTTGATGCCGTTCCCAGGAGATGCGGGACGCGAGCGCCGGGAGAGCACAGACAGCTTTGTCCCCTCTGAAAGGACAGGAACCTGCCGACGGGATAAACTTTCCCCGCTGTAGCCGCTTGGCTGCCGCGCTGCGCTCGCTGTCCCCGGAGGAGCGGGGACAAAGCGTGTCCCTGTCACCAGATAGCCCTGCGAGGGCTCCCGCCTGCCGCGGGCAGACTGCCTGGCCTGTCCCACCCCGGGGCACCGCGGAGGGTTTGTCACCGCCCGGAGGGCCCGGCTGAACCGCTGCCCAGATGCTGTTTCGGCTCAGCCTGCTTTGTCCCCAGAGCAAAACCAGCCTCACCGTGCAGCTGCTCAAGGTTGTCACACCCAGAGGTGCTCGGGGCTGAGATCCCCTCCTGTTTCCCACCCACGGATGTTCGTGCTGACCCTGCACCTCTTCTGGATTGTCTCCGGACCACTCCACCCCTTGACCTGACTGGCAGAGCCTCAGGCTCGGCTCCTTCTCTGCCCTGAGCTCCTCTGGTGAGAGAGGAGGGACAGAAGGGCTTGAGAGGGACTGGGCAGTGGGACAAGGGTGGGAAAGTCTCTGTGACAGAGGTGACACTGCATCCACACCCCAGATGCATCCACAGCTTTCCTTGAGTCACAGAAGTATCTGGGAGTGGTGGATGAGAGACTCATTTATTCAGGCAAGCTTTACTGCCTGCGGGTCTCCCAGAAGCAAAGCAGTTTCCTCGAGTGGCTTTGACACTTGGAATTAGTCCTTGATTGGCTTGTTGCTGATTTCCCTTCCCTGCTCCGGAGGGTCAGGGTTGAAGATGCTCCTGAAGATGCTTCAGCAGGGCTGTCTCAGGTCGGTGTCCCTCCTCACTCCCAGCCCAGCCTGGCAACGCTCCTCCAGACTCTGTGGGGACATAGGTTTTGGCAGGACAAGAAGGAATGGCTTTAAACTGATGTAGGGTCCATTTAGGTCAGATATGGGGAAGAAATTCTTCCCTGTGAGGGTGGGCAGGGCCTGGCACAGGGTGCCTAGAGAAGCTGTGGCTGTCCCACCCCTGGAAGTGTCCAAAGCCAGGTTGGACAGGGCTTGGAGCAACCTGGTCTAATGGAAGGTGTTCCTACTGATGCCATGAGAGACCCCTCCCATGGCAGGAGGCTGAGAGAAGGTGACCTTCAAAGGTCCCTTCCAACACATCCCATTCCACGACTCCCTGCAATGGGTCAGCAGAGGGACTCAGCCCCACCCTTGCTGGTGAGGATCACTGAAGGCATCATGAGGCTCCCAGCTCCTGCAGTCCGGCTGAACAGCAAAACTGTGCAGCCCCAGGAAAGACATTCCTGTTCTGGTGGTCTCAGTGATGCTGGTGGGGGTTTGGGGCTGGTCAGTGGCTCTTGGCTGTTGCCGAGGGGTCGGGGGCAGAGCACAAGGAGGGAAGAGATGGAGTGAGGGCTGAGGAAATAGGGATCCACATGCAGATACTCAGGACACAGCCTGGACACCTCCACTTTACACCACGCTAATGAGACAACCTCTTTCTTCACGGATTTCCGTCTTGTGAACATCAACACATGGCTGTGACTGCAGAAATTGGGGGAATGTGCCCAAATCATGCCCGAATCCAGGGGCATCTGCCAGGGCTGTGGACATGGCAGAGCTCAGGAGTCAGGGCAGAGGCAGCAACAGGGCACCAAGATCACAAGTATAAGCAGAACCCTCCAGGTGAATATGTGCCAACCCAAAATGCTGCCTTGGGTGTTGTTGTGTCCTGGTTGGTGCTTTCTCCAGAGCGCGTGTTGACACGTTTTTCATTTCACAATGATTGAAATGAATCCTGCTTTTCTGATTATAAACATATTTCCAGTAGATGGAAGAAGTTGAAATGAAGGTGATGAGTTCCAAAATTACCTGATATACTTCATGCCAATCCCTGATGATTTGTGATTAAGCTTTTTTATTTTTAAAGGAATTTTTGGCATTTCTTTTTTTTCCTATTCTGTTTAGAAACTGAAAGAAAATGAAAAACCCCCAAACTTTACCAGTTTTCAAAAGGAATAGAGAGTCTGATTCTGGTTCAAAGGAACACAAATTCTGTGTAAGGCTGAGATATTTTTGGCAGGAAAGGACCAGGGTGATCTGTCTAATGAGCAGCAGAGCAACAAGTATTGCTCCTGTAACGATTTTTCCCCTGCTTGTGAGGTGTGGGGAATAATCCAATATTACAGCTACTCAGAAATAACCCAGTATTAGAGATACTCAGCAATAATCCAATATTAGAACTCAGGAGGACCAAATAGTTTTTACTTTCATCAGATAATCACAAACTGACATTACTTGAGTAATTAAAAACCCAAACACAGACCATTTCAGAAGAAAGCTGAAAGGAGGTGAGAAAATAAAAAGAAAATGTAGGTTGGAGGTAAAATAAAATACATTAGTTTTTAAGTTCTTGGTTTCCAGAAAAGAAAGGAATTGTTTTAAGTAACCAGAGTGTTTCCCATGAACACTCCCATGGAATCACAAGTGTACTTTAGGAAAACTAAAGCTGCAGTGAATTTTCTTCCCCCCACTTGCAGATTTCTTTGGGGGCTCAGTTTGGAAAACATTTTTCCAGAGAGAGGACTGGGGATATTCTGGATGTCCTTAGGGCTGGGCATGGATCCTTAATGTCAGAACCTGGGTCCTGGTATGGGGGATTGGAGCCAGACCCTTTCCCTAAGGGCTCAGGGGACTCCCCACCCTGGGGGGCTCTGTGAGGGGTCAAACCAGAGATGGTCTGAGATGCAGGGAATGTTCGTAGACAACAGGGAATGATTTCAGACCCAGGGAATGCTCTTGGACACGGGGAGTGCTGTTGGACTTGGGGAGTGCTCTTGGACATGGGGAGTGCTCTTGGACACAGGGAATGCTCTTGGACACAGGGAATGCTCTGGGTCACAGGGAATGTTCTGGGACACAGGGAATGTTCTCAGACACAGGGAATGCTCTGGGTCACAGGGAATGTTCTGGGACACAGGGAATGTTCTCAGACACAGGGAATGCTCTGGGTCACAGGGAATGTTCTGGGACACAGGGAATGCTCTTGGACACAGGGAATGCTCTGTGACTCAGGCAATACTCTTAGACACAGGGAATTATCTCGGTTGCAGGAAATGCTCTCGGACCCAGGGAGTGCTCTTAGACACAGGGAATGCTGTTAGGAACGGAATGCTCTCAGAAACAGGAAATGGTCTTGGATACAGGGAATGCTCTTGGACACAGGGAATGCTCTTAGGAACAAGGAATGCTCTCGGACACACGGAATGCTCTCGAACCCAGGGAATGTTGTCAGACACAGGGAACGCTCGGACACAAAGCTGCCCCGGGGCTGCGTGCACCAAGGGTGGAGCAGAGCAAAGTCGTTCTGATTCAAACCCATCCGCCCTGCTCCTGTTTTTTGGCCCCTCCAGCGTGGCCCCCCCGCCCTCTCGGCCCCCTCCTCCCGCTCCCAGGAGCCGCGCAAGCCCCGGCTCCTCGGAGGGTAATTGAAGCAGCACGTAGAGCATATGGCCAGGCAGGGCTCCCTGCTGCTGCACCAGCTGGGGACTGGGTGCTGGGGGCGGCGGGCGGGGCCGGGCCCGGCTCCCTGTCTGGCTGCTCCAAACGTTCTCCAAATGACACCTCTTAAGGAGGTCTGAGCCCCGGGCTCTCGCTGCTGGGGGCTGGTGGGCCCGCTTTCGTGCTGGGGGTTTCTGTGCTCTCCCATCTCCTCGCCGGTGGTGGTGTTGCCCTCCCCAGCCTGGCTGCCCTGCCCTCCCTCCTGGGAGGTTCCAGCTCTGCTCCGAGATTTGGGGTCCCAGGGGGTGCTGTGGGGCAGTGGGTGGGTTTGATGGGCACCTGCCATCTGCCACACAGGGGAGGGTCCCCCTGTTTCCCATCAGAATAACTTGGCTTTGCAAATGAACCCGCTCCAGCTGCTGTGGCCTCCCTTCTCTGCCCTCAGAACTCCTCTGAGGTCCGCTCAAATCTGTGTCTTTCCCCTCCCGGGGGTCCCTGAGCCTCTGTGGGTGCAGGAGCTGGGAAGGGGGGTCATTGCTGTGTCCCTCCATGGGTGGTCCTGCAGCTCAGGTCGGGCCCCTCCTGCCCCGTGGGCTGAGGTGGGCCCGGAGCAGCAGGATGCAGGTAGAGGTGGGGATGCAGGTAGAGGTGGGAATGCAGATGGAGATGGGCATGCAGGGCAGGTGCCATGAGCACCGTGGGCAACCCTAACACTGCCCAGCCACCTTGAAGTGTCCTGGATTCCAGAGCCAGATCCACCACCAAGTGAACCTCCACCATCCCCAGGTTCACATCAAAACATGTCCCATCTCAGGACCCTTTCCATGGGGGTCTGCTGGGCACTGACCCTCCCTCCCACCTCCTGTCTGTGCCTGAACATGCAAATATGGTGGAGCACCGAGTGTCTGTGTGTCCCACAAGGAGGGAAAGGCTTTCCCAGAGGTCCCTGCTCCCGGTTGCCAGGGCTGTTTTGTGGTGTTATAACCAATGCCATTCAGCCACCTGATGCTTCCAAGCCATCCCTGGGATATACACCTGCTCTGAGGAGGTGTTTGGGATGGATGTGGCCACCTCCTTCACTTCCTTCAGCATCTGCATGAAGATTAAGGGCTGGGGTAGGAAGGTGTGAGTTTTTCCTTGAATCCTGCAAAGAACTGGAATTGTGTTGTCCAGGACAGAGACCAAATCTTTCCCCACTCAGTGCCCTGGAACCATGTTTGGCTCCAGTGCCTCTTTCCATCCTACCCTGGGTACATTGTCAATCCTTTGATGGCGGGACTTGCCATTCCTTCTGTTTCCAGGGCTGCCACAGCTTTCCTCCAAGCCAATGGGAATGGCTTCATCATCCTGGTCAGGTCTGGCTCTCCAAGGAAGAGGAGACTTCGTTCTTCCAGCTTTTCCCACTGGGTGGTAGAGCCATGGCCCTGTGGAGCATGAGATGGAGGTGAGTGGCCCAAGACCTCCAGGCACCAACCGTGGACCCCCAGGCTTGCAGAATAACTGAGGTTCCCTCCAAGGTAGAAACATCTGGGATGGGACATCTCCAGCCTTCAGGATCACATCCCCATGTCCTGTCAAAAGCTGAGGAGCTGGAAGAGTCTCCAGTTCCTCCAGCCCCTGCCAGGCTCATCTCCAAGGATGATCCCAGAGCTTCTCCCCTGGGGATGGGGAGGATGTCCCAGCCACCCGTGCTGGGCTCCCAGCTGGTTCCCGTGTAGGGAGGGGGCAGGGGGGACTCTGCTGAAAGGAAAGGGGCTTCATTTGGGCCAATTATTCTCAAACTGAGGAGGGGGGGGAGCCGTCATTGCAGCGTCTCCTTTTTCCCCCTCTTTTTACATTTGTTGTGTGTGTTTTTTTTAACACTCTGGCAATGGCTGAATATCACACAAGTGCCCTGTCAAGAGATATATTCAATAAACACTTGACACCCAAGCTCAGGAATACATGGCCCGTGGCAAACATGAATTATTCAAATGGAAATCAAGATAATTTTGCTTCTAACTCAGAAAACCAAGACTCTCTCTTTCCTTCCTTATTTTTCCTCTCTTCCTCTCCTCATTTTCTTCCTGTTCTTTCTTTCTTTCTTTCTATTTTCTTATCATTTCTTTCTTGTTTTTTTCCTATCCCCTACTCTCTTCTGCTGGAAATCCTTCCTGCATTCATTTCCAGGGAACATCCTTTGCTAAATAAGCAAAGGTGAGGACCAGGAGGAACCTCATTTGGATGAGGAGATCATCTCCTGGAGCTGCTGTATCCCTTTGGCTACGGCTCATGATGGTGGGGCCTCTGTGCCCGTGTGCCATGGAGTTGCCATGGCAGTGAGATGTTGGATCATCCAGCCAAAAAATCATCTCTCAGTCAAATATGACTTTTGGGGGAGAAGCAGGATGGCCCAGCTGGCCAAAGGATGCCTGTCAGCCTCCTGCCAGCTGTGGGAGTTGGTCAGGAAAGGGTGGCATGAGGTGGCATGAGGTGTTTGGGATGCTGGGAGCTGCCTGGGGATGCCTTAGGTAGAAGGACCTGGGCTGGACTCATGAGGCCAGGAATAGCTGGAGAGCTGAATGAATTTGGGACAGGGCCACAAATTAAAATGGTGGTGATGCCCAAGGCTGGAGGAAAGGAAGGGACCTCTCCTCCTGCCTTTTCTCATTGTCTCCCATCCCCTTCCTCTCCCTCTCTCATTTCTTACAGACTTGGTCTCCAGCTGATCAGCACCAGGTGGTACCAAAGGCGTTGGCTCCTGGAAGCAATTCCCCAGCCTGGGACTCACTGGGACACTGGGAAGAGGCAGAGATGACTCTCTGGAAGGCTTTAGAAAAATGATGCCTTGCCCAAATTTGGGCAGGAAAGTGGGCCCATTGTTCAATCGCCCCCTCATATGGAGCTCCCCTTCCAGCTGTTCATGGATTTCTCTTCCATAAGCTGATGGAGTTTGGGCCTCTCTGCTGACTAATGCTGGGAGGCGTTGTCTGCTCAGATGTGGTCTGGGGTTCTCCTCTGAATCACAGCACAAAAAACCAGCTTGAAGAGTTTGTGTCTGCACAGAAACATGTTGGCTTTTGATATGGTGCTTTGAGTCCTCCAGGAACACAAAGAACTGCTCAAAACAATGGAATTGTTCCAAGCAGCTCTTTGGGGCTGTTGGAGGCTTTGAGGTGACCAGCTCATTGTGCTGCTCCCATCAAGTGTCTTCAGCTCTTTAGGAGTCACAGGAATGCAAGATGGGTCAGAGGAAAAGCAGTCCCACCAGCTGTCCGTGGTGTCCCAATCCCACCAGAAGTCCATGGGGTCTCAGCCCCTCCAGAAGTCCATGGGGCTTCAATCCCACCAGCTGTCCATGGGGGACTCAATCTCACCAGCAATCCATGGTGTCCCAATACCACCAGAATTCCATCTGGTCTCAGCCCCGCCAGCAGCAGTCCCTGAGGTCTCAATCCCACCAGCATCCATGGGGTCTCAATCTCACCAGCAGTCCATGACATTCCAATCCCATCAGCAACCCATGGTGTCCCAAACCCACCAGCATCCATAGCACCTCATTCCCAAGGTCCTGGCAGCCCGTGGGAGAAGGTAGGACAATCCAGACACTTCCCATGGTTGCTTTCCTCTGGTCAAAGCTGTTGACTGTTTGACAGCTCCCCTTCCTGCCTTCCCTGTGGCATCCCCCCTGGGTAGGAGTGGGCTTCATCCAGCTCCATCCTTCCTTCCTCTCCCGTTCTCCAAGCCTGCTGGCAGGGCTGGAGCTTCCCCACTCGCGGTGAATGGCCGTGGTTACTTGTGAGGTTGGGACTGGCTGTCAGCCAGTCACAGCCCAGCAGAGGGATCTAATGGCCCCGGCGCCAGGCACTGCAGAGGCAGGAGAATGTAGGTCATCAGTGACATCATCTCTGGGAACGGTGGGGGTAGAGGGAGAAGAGAGGGGGAAGCAATCGTTTAAATTTGGAGAGGAGCTAACTGGAAATTTGGGCCATCAGGAGAATAATGGGCCGAGAGGAAGAGATGGGGATATTAATAGAGATGGTTTCTGTAAGAGCTGGAGTGAGTAGTGAGGGCTGGAGAACCACAGAGAGCCTCTGTGCTGGCAGGAGCGGGCTGGGAGCCCCCAGAGGCCTGGGAGCATCCGCCTGGGTTCCTGTGTGACCACACTGCAGAATCTCTCTCTGCACCCTGGGACCTCTCCTCCTGCTCCACACCTGGTGGTCTTCCATCCCTCCTCCACTCCATCCTGACTGCTCCTGCCTCCCAGCCACCATCACCATGGCAAGAAACCCTCTGAGAAACCCCAGCAGGGTCTGGGGATCCCTGTGGAGTTTGGTGTGTGTCCCAGGTGTTCCCCTCCTCTGCCTGGCTGCTGGTGCCATCCAAGCTCATCAGTTCCATCCACAGCCCTGATGGGTTTTCATGCTAAACCAAGCGGATGCAACATCCTCACACAAGTACTGGTTGCATTTGTAGATTAAGATCTTTGGTGGCCTCTTCCTGCTCGCTCACCAGGAGCACAGAGATCCTCTGGTGTTTCCATCCTCAGGGAGGTTCAAACACCATGGAGCAACCTGCTCTGACTGGCTTGTAGGGCTGGAGACCTCCATGTATCTCTTCCAAATCATAAAACCCATAAATGATTTGGTTTGGAAGGGACTTCAAAGTTTATGTAGTTCCATCCCCCAGATCTGGGACTCTAAACCCCTTCGGAGGGCAGAGGACCTGCAGACCTGACCCCTCCTGGGCCATGACCTGGACATGCTTTTCCAGAGGGAAGCACAGCCCCACCTTGCCCCTTCTCCCTCACTCAACAGACATCTGACAGTGCACACTCCTGGTTCCACATCCCTCTTGGCAGCATCTTGCACAACCACTACACTCCCTGGGGTGGTTTGACCTGAACCAACTCGTGCCCTGGCACAGCAAACTGGGGGTGCTCTTGGGGTGTATCACAAGTGCCAGGGTGAGCCAAGCAGTGGGGACACAGACTGTGACCCATTTTTCTACCTCTGGCCCAAACACCCTTCCCTCCTCCCAAGTTCTGCCTGTGCCCCCGTGGGGTGCTGCCACAGGGCTGAGAGAGATGCAGGAGCTGAATATGAATGAAGAGGGCAGGGAAAAACACAGGGGGTGTTCCCCTTGTTAAATATTTACTGTCCCACGTGGGTGATGTGATATTTCCTGCCCTCCAGGAATTCCTATGGACTGGCAAGGTTGACCAGAGAGGAGCAGGGTGTTCTCCCAGCCTTACCTGAGCAGCGGAACCTTGTCCCAGTGCCAGAGGGGACAGAACCAAAATGGTCCTCAAAGTGGACATCGTGTGAGGTGACTTGACAGGACAAGAGGGAATGGCTTCCAGCTGTCAGAGGGCAGGGTTTGTCTGGTTAGAGGGAAGAAATCCTCCCCTGGGAGGGTGGTGAGGCCCTGGCACGGGTTGCCCAGAGGAGCTGTGGCTGCCTCGTCCAAGGCCAGGTTGGATGGGGCTTGGAGCAATTTTGTCTAGTGGAAAATGTCCCTGCCTATGGCAGGGGGCAGAACAAGGTGACCTTTAAAGGTTCCTTCCAACCCCAGCTAGGCCAGGATTCCATGACCTATGACTTTGCTGCTTCAGCTGGAGTGACAACAGCCAGAGCTGCTCCTCTGTCTGGTTCTCATGCTGGATGCAGCTGGAGGGCCCTGGTATGTCCACCCTGTGGCGTTTGGTTAAGGAGAAGTCTATGGGACAGGGGTAAGGCCTCCTGTGCTTCTCCTCACACCCATCAGCCATACCCAGGGCACTGAGTGTGCCCCCCTTGTGTATGGAATCACAGGATCCTTGAGGATGGAAAAGGCCTCCAAGACCATTGAGTCCAGACTGTGGCCCATTCCCACGTTGTCCTCCAGCCCAGAGCACTGAGTGCCATGTCCAGTCATTCCTTGGACACCTCCAGGGATGGGGACTCCCCCACTTGCCTGGGCAGCTCCTTTCCATGAAGGAATTCCTCTTGGTGTCCACCCTAACCCTCCCCTTGCACAGCTTGAAGCACTAGAAATGGAAAAGCTGTAAGGGGCTGCATGAGCTGGGACCTCTGGATATTTTGCAGACCATCTGTGCTGCTGGTGCCCCTCTGCTGTCCTTCCCCCATCCCACTCCTCATCTCAGGCAAGGTCTGACCCTCCTGTGGCTGAGGGACACTGTGAGCTGGTGGTTCTGCAAAGGTTAATGCAAGCCCTTCCAATTTGCCTTGACAAGACCAAAACCTGCTTTACCTTCTGAAAGGGTGAGGGAAACACTCACTTCGAGGCACAGAGAAATTTGGGCTTCTTACATAAAACAAAACCATCAGGGCAGGAAAGAAACCCATTTTCCAGTGGAAAGCACACATTCCCACGGAACCCAGGAGCCCCCTAAAAGTGGGCTAAAGCCCTTTGCAGGCACTGCTGAGCCCCAGTTACACAATGGAAAGGGCTCAGGTACTCCCTGGCTGCACATACACTTGATCCAGTGCGAGGGCTGCGGGAGCGAATCGGCTGCAGCTCCTCACTTTGCTCAGGCAGCCCATCAAATATTTAACGGGCTGCCATAGGCAATTACATTAGAGGAGATAGTTAAACACCCCCTACCCCAGGGCACCCCCCTGCAATGTAAATCAAACAAATTGGACTCTTTTCACAATTGACACACACGATTTTACTTACTTTAAATAATTTAGTATTAAAAAGTCGAGCTACACTTTGCCCCATCTGGATTTTCTCTTCTCCTGCTCTCTCTGCCGCTCCCGGAGTGGAGCCGTGAGGACTCCAAGCTCCTAATGCAGGAGATGGAGTGCAGGAATTTTGCTGCCTGGGTGAGCTGTTAAAAGATTCCCATTTCCTAATGGAAGAAACCACACTCAGGAAACTTGTGAAGTTGTCCATTTAAAACAGTCAGAGATGTTGCAGCGAACAAAGGATGGGAAAAAGGCCTCCCTGCGGAAGGAGCTGAGTCTATTGCTGGTTGGCATCTCCTGGGGTCGCAGCAATCGCTTAGGAAAGTTGGCTGAAGGGTTGCACTTTTTAATTAAAAGCTATCTTTCCCAATTAGGCTCAGAGGGGTTTTAATAAGGAGTTTTACAAGCTGGATTGGCCACATGGATTGTCTTTCTCTCACACCTCAAGTGCTGGACCTGCGCATTGAACACGCTCTGCTCCTCAGCCTGAGGAGCAAATCTCATTTGTGGGAGTTTTTCTGTGTTTTCCTGCAGAAACAGGCATTTTGAAAGCATGGTATTTTGAACTATGACTTGGCACCATTCCTAGAGGGGTTTAAAAGCCATGTGGATGTGGCACTTGGTGACATGGCTTAGTGGTGGCCCTGGCAGTGCTGGGGAGCATTTGAACTTGATGATCTCAGAGGTCTTTCCCAACCTAAATGATTCTGTGATTCTACTATTCTGATGTCCCTTTCTAATCCCAGCACAGAATTTGGCCTCTGTGGGGTCTTCTACAACACCATTTGCCACAGAGTCACATGAGGTGTCACTTCACCCTGGCGTGATCCTATTCTTGACCTCACACCAAGTTTACATCAGCACAAGTGCCCTGTGCAGGAAGAATGTTCTTCCCAGTGCCGTGGGCCTGTCTCAGAAGTGAGACAGAGTTTAATTTGGTTACAAAGCTCTTGAGCCTCAGCTTTCCTTTCTTGCACTTTGAGTTACATCAGCAAACCCCAACCACCCCCTGGTCCCACCGCACCGACCTCTGGCAGGTAGAGCCACTCACATGTTCTCTGACAAAACCCATTTGCATCAGAAAACATCAGTTCTGATGAGATCGAAGCATTTAATCCCCAAACATCTTAATGTTGATGGAGGGGTCCTCCCTGGGGTTTCCACAGATGGTGGTGGGTCTTGTCACATGGGATGTGCTCACCAGAGCTGTGGCTCTGGGACAGGGATGGTCCTCCCGGGGCTGGGCAGAGATGCTGGCAGGGGCTGGGTGGCTGCTGGCAGAGGGTGGGCAGAGCTGCTCCAGGGGCTGGGTGGCTGCTGGGGCTGGTCAGAGCTGCTCCAGAGGCTGGTCAGAGCTTCTCCAGGGGCTGGGCAGAGCTTCTCCAGGGGTTGGGCATTGCTGCTCCCAGGGCTGGGCATTGCTGCTCCCGGAGCTGGGCATTGCTGCTGGCTGGGGCTGGGCATTGCTGCTCCCAGAGCTGGGCATTGCCGCTCCCGGAGCTGGGCATTGCTGCTCCCGGGGCTGGGCATTGCTGCTCCCGGGGCTGGGCATTGCTGCTGGCTGGGGCTGGGCAGAGTTGCTCCAGGGGCTGGGGTGGCTGCTGGGAGTGAGAACTGGGCTGAACATCTCCAGTGCACTGGAAGCTCACTGTTTTTTGGCTACTTCCACATGCTCAGGCCCTGGGAAGGGAGGGGAGGGAAGAAGGGCGGGGAGGGAAGAAGGGCCCTGCTGCTCGTCCCACTGACCAGATGGGGTAGGACCCTCCACGCACTGATGTCCTGATTTCTGTATCCATCCCACATATTTTCCAGGAACAGCCCTGACAGCCAGTACAGGTGGGGAGCTGTCCCTAATGTCTCTACCCCCACTTTGGGGTGCCAGCCCCCCGGACCACCCACCAGCATCATCACCCGCTGCTGGAAAACGTTCCTGTGCCGGCACAGAGCGAGCGTGGGGTGGCTGAGCCGAACCTCCCCTGATGAGGAGAAAGTGGCAGCGGTCACTTGGGGCCAGAGCCATTTCCAGCCAGCCCAGCTGCCTGCTCGGGATGCACAAAGTCGTGTCCTTTCTCCAGAGGAACCTCTCCCGGAGCCCTGGAAAGCCGCGTCCCCCCTGCCCCGAGTTAGCTGCGCTGGAAACTGTTAATCGCTGCCAGTGGGTTTAATTGGCAGAGAGAACACACAGACCCCATTAAAGCCCACGAGGGTGCCAAGGGCTCTCATTCAGGCACAAATGAAGGAGCAATCAAACCCACTTAGGTAATAAAAACAGCTGGAGTCTGGAGGCAACTGCCTGAGGCACCAAAGCACATGGCAGGCAGGACGGCCCTCTGCAAAGTCTGCAGGCAGCTCCCCCTGGATCGAAACCACCGGGCTCAGGCGGAGCGTGGCAGGGGTTTATCGGCGCGAGGCAGGAAGCCAGACCGAGACATTACTGGCCAGCCTCAAAAAGCACCAGAGATGGAGCTTCTTGAGCACAAAGCCTGCTGGAGAGCGTCTCCAAGATTGTTTTTCCACTGGGAATGACAAGCCCGGGTATCTATGCACTGGCTGTAGATGCCATGATGCCCACAGTATCCCTGGCACCACTGGCTCCTTTGCTGTGCCATGGCACAGAAATGCAGCATCCGACCATCACAGGGAGCAGCAATAACGTGAAGAGCTTTCTGGCTCTGCATTTCTGTCCCCAGGGATTTGTCTCAGAAAGGGTCCCCAAAGCCACTGACCGGGTGGGGTGCCAGCTCTTGGTCTGGAGGCTGAGCTGCCCTTGGAAGGAATTTGTTTGCCAAAGCTTCAGATTATGAGGGTCTTTATTCAGTGTTTTTGTCGGATTTTATAGGTGAGATCCTCATTTTCCTCTCTTTAATCCTTGATTCTAGTGAAACACTTCCTGCTTCACAGGAGTTTCTGATGTGGATGGGTGAGAGAGGTGGGTCTGGACTATTCCATTTGTGGAGCAATTAGGGAGGAAAGCTGGAACAGACATGAAAAGATGACAGGAAGGGTTGCAAAGCTGTTCCATTTTACTCAAGAAAGCCAGAGCAGAGAACTGGCAATCCCCTGGAAGTTCATCTCACTCCTTGGCAAGTCCACTGCCAAGATTCAGAGTTGCACAGGATTAAAGCAGCAACTCTGAAAGTGCTTTATGTGTCTGTGATAATCTTTGCTGCAGAAACTCCTCCTTGTGTGATGCTTCCACATTTTTGCATATCCTGGCTGAAAGATAGGATGGTTTTCCCTGCTTTTACCTCCCCAGGAGGAACCTGGCAACTCCTGACTCAGTCCAGAAAATTGATATGGAGGACACCTCACTTCTCCCTGCTGGGGCCAGCCCACAACTCCAGGCAGGAG
The DNA here is from genome assembly GCA_013396695.1 of Sakesphorus luctuosus. Lineage (NCBI taxonomy): Eukaryota > Metazoa > Chordata > Aves > Passeriformes > Thamnophilidae > Sakesphorus > Sakesphorus luctuosus. Next base: position 107,818 of record VWZD01003421.1, on the reverse strand, counting down.
GTGGCCTGAGGATGGGCTCATCCATGGAATGGGGCTGGGATTGGGTTCCTGTTGTTCCCCTGGTGCCCCACTGTGTCCCCAGGTTTCAGTGTCTGTGCCAGGGTGTCCACAGGTGCCTTTGGGAATCCTCCCTCAGAGTCTCTTCCTCAAAAAGTTCATTGCCAAGATAAAACAAGCCCAGGGCAGGATGCTCAGAGGTGTGATGAGGAAAGAGCTCAGGGCTGGAGACTCGGCTGCTTGGAAAATTCTGCTGATGCACAGGGGAATGGGAGGGAGGGAATGGCACTTATTTAATCTGATTTGATTTTCCCAGATGAACCCCCAGGACCCAAGGCTGGTTGAGCCTTCAGAATGACTGGGACCACTGTCCTGCTCCAACCATCTTTTCAGTGGTTGCAAGTGTGGAAACTGAGATGAGATGAGTCTTTGTGCAAGTGCTGAGCTCGCCAGCCTTGTGTTGTCCTTGGGGGCTGAGTTTGTTCAGGTCCTGAGCTTCCTGGAGCTGTGGAAAAGCAGCTGCTGAGCCCTCAAGGAGGAGGAGACTCTCATCTGATTTACTCCTGCTGAGTGATGGACAGAAGAGAAGCATGTCCAGGTCTCATGCCAGTGTCCCCAACCTCCTGGGTATGTTCTGGGGCAGAGGTTGGAGTCGGTTCCTTGCAGCAAAATGCAGCTTTGCACAGGTTTGCTTCCTTGGGGAGAGTTAAATCCAGGGCCAGGAACTGCACTGCTCTGTCCAACCTCCGAGCTGCTGAAATGCAGAAAACGAGGAAAAAGAGGCTGGAGGGGCCACCAAAAAGAGCCGAGCAAAAGGAATTGCGAAACACCCTGACAAAAGCTTCTGGAGTCAGGAGGGTTAACAAACCTGGGGGTTTCAGCTGGAGGGGAGAGAACAGAGCACCCGGAAGGGATGATTTCCCTCCTCAGGAATTCTGCCGGAGCCTCCGAGCCACTGAAGCCTCCAGTGAAGCTCTGGCTGCCTCTCTGCCCATCACCTGATCCTGCAATCTCTCTGCAGGCAGCAGGGGAGAGACTGTGACTCAGAGCTGTGCCGGCTGACGGGAGAAGGGAAGAGGCTTCAGAGCTCCTGCCTGTGCTCCCCTCTGGATAGTCAGAGCGTCCTGGCAGGGCCTGGTGGCCTCTGGTGCTTATAGGATGCCTTAGAGTGCAGGAAGGTGGCGTGGCCATGGCCATGAGTCTCTCAGGCCACCAGGGACAGGCCTTTCCTGGCAGCACCAGAGTGCTGGTGCAGTTCTTCCCCCGGGAAGAGTATTCCAGAGTTGGGGTTCAGCCCTGTAGACTCTCCTCCATCCCTCTGCATGAGCCACGTCCTACTTGGGGCTGGTTTAGGAACCTTCTTGCTGCACATTTGGTGGCTGTACCTGCGTCTGGGGCAGCACCAAGTGGCTTTCAGTCTCCTTGTCCCCAGAAAAGTCCAGCACCAAGAAACCATCCTTGGTGGTTCCCTTCTGTCCCTGCTCATGGCAGGGGGTTGGAACTAGATGATCTTTAGGTTCCTCCCCAACATAAACCATTCTGTGATCTTTTGGGGACATTTCAGCCTCTCTGGTCAGGTGGGGATCACGTCAGGGGATCAGGTCAGGATTTTCCTTTCCGTGTGACACTCGCCGCCCCTGACTGTCCCAAAATGCCTGGCAGGATGCTCGTGAGAAGGGACATCTCAGAGGCTGCAAAACAGATCCTAACCCGGGCCCCTAAAACACCTGCACAGTGTATCAACACCGTTATTGGGGCTGAATTTTTGGGGCTGGGTAAGCACATCTCGTGCCCTCGGGAACACGTTTGCTCTGAGCATGACCGAGCACCCTCCTGTCCTCCATCACCCCAGGCAGAGGAATTCCTCCTCCATCAGTCCCCTGCCCTGGACTGCCAGCGCTGTCCCACTTCTCCCACAGTCGGGGGGTGCTGCAGAGCCCCCTCGATCCAGCAATCCCCCAAATTTCACCTCGGCACACTTGGGCGGTGGCAGGAGCTGGGCTTGGCGGCAGGAAGGGGAAATTCGTGGGGATGGGTGAGTGCAGAGACAGCGACGAGCTGGGGAGGGGAGGGTGGAGAGGCTGCACGGACAGACGTGGAGCCCGTGGGACGCTGCACGAGAGGATTTGGGGCACGAACCAGGGAAATTCATTGAAACAGCAAAAAAATACTTGATGAAACTTTTTTTAGTTGTTTTTATGGTTTTTAATCCAAAGTTCTTCCTTTCAGAGGAAGAGGAGGGAGAGGAAGGTTCCTCTTCAGCCGCAGGGTCGGGGCTGCTCTGCTACCCAAATATACCCTGGGGAACCAGCCCGGAGCCGCGGGCAGGGCGGGCAGGGGTCGGGCACAGGGTGGGCAACGGACGGGCAGGACTAGACGGGAGGTGATCCCCCTGCAACGCGATCCCCGCGGCGAGGGGTGAGAGGGAGAGTGAAGCACTTGGGGGGACCCTGGGGATGCACAGAGCAGGGGAGGGGCGGGGATGGGGGGCTGAGCCCCAGCTTGAGGCCGTCAAACCGGCCGGCACCGTGAGCCGAAGGGTGAGGAGAGCTCTGGTTTAGGGGGGTACCACCGGTGGGGGGATGAACNGGGGGGGCCGGGCTATAATGCCATTGATGCCGGGCGGCCGAGCCAGACAATACCGCGCCCCCGAGCCGGGTGCCCGGAGCGCCCTGCCCGACCCTACCCTACCCTGCCCTCCCCTGCCCGGCCCGGCCCGGCCCGGCCCCGCTCCGCTCCCACCATGATGTCCATGAACAGCAAGCAGCCGTTCAGCATGCACCCCATCCTGCACGAGCCCAAGTACCCGCACCTGCACACCAGCTCCGAGGCCATCCGCAGAGCCTGCCTGCCCGCCCCCCAGGTAAGCTCCCCTCGCTGCCTTTCGGGACGTCCAGCACCCGCCGACTCTCGTCAACTTACTGCGGTTTCCATCTGGGTTTGAGTTTCGTTTGGGTTTTGTGGGGTCCTTTCCTTCCTCGCTCCTCCGTGGCGGCGGGTCCGGAGATCGGGGGCGACTCCTGCGGGGAGAGGGTCTGGGACGGCTGGAGGGCCAGGGGTGTCGGTCCCAGTCGGGGGCGGTTCAGCCGTCCCGCCCCGCTCCGCCGTGCCCACCGCTGGGGCAGAGAGGGGCTGCGGGACCCCCGACGGCTCCGTCCTATCTGCGGCTGCCTCATTTTTGGGGGGAGGTCGCCACGGAGAGGGGAGCGGGTACCCGACTGGGAGGGTGAGTGCTCGGGGCCTGACACGGTGGTCCTTTTATTTAAGGGGTGCGGGTCGAACTCGGTTCACGTTACCTGTCCCGGCACCGCTGGCGGGGCAGAGCGGGATCTCCGTCACGCTGCTTTCCTTTAATAATCCTGTCCCACTCTTCCGGTTTGTTTTCGCTCCCACTTTTATCCCCCCCCAACCCTCCATCCAGATCCAGGGGAACATCTTTGCGGGCTTTGACGAGACCCTGCTGCGGGGTGCCGAGGCTCTGGCCGCTGTGGATATCGTATCGCAGAAAACCCACCCCTTCAAGCCGGATGCCACCTACCACACCATGAGCAGCGTGTCCTGCACTCCTACCTCGTCCTCCGTCCACCTGCACCACCCGTCCGTGCTGACCACGCACCATCCCCACCACCACCACCACCAGCCCTCCCAGGGCCTGGATGGGGAGCTGCTGGACCACCTCAACTCTGCCCTCCCGCTCGGAGGGGTGCCGGGCCCCGACGTGGGCTCCACACCTTCTCACCCTCACTCCCACATGTCGGCCATCAACCACATGGCCCACCACTCCCAGCCTATGAACATGTCCCACCCCCACGGCCTGGCTTCCCACGCTGTCATCTCCGGCCCCGAAACGGAGACGGACCCCCGGGAGCTGGAGTCCTTCGCCGAGCGCTTCAAGCAGCGCCGCATCAAGCTGGGGGTCACCCAGGCCGACGTGGGCTCGGCGTTGGCCAACCTGAAGATCCCGGGGGTGGGCTGCCTTAGCCAAAGCACAATCTGCAGGTTCGAGTCGCTCACCTTGTCCCACAACAACATGGTGGCCCTCAAGCCCATCTTGGAAGCGTGGCTGGAGGAGGCGGAGAGGGCTCAGAGGGAGAAAATGACCAAACCCGACATCTACACGGGCGGGGACAAGAAGCGCAAGCGCACGTCCATCGCCGCCCCCGAGAAGAGGTCGCTGGAGGCCTATTTTGCTGTGCAGCCACGACCCTCCTCGGAGAAAATCGCCGCCATCGCCGAGAAGTTAGACTTGAAGAAGAACGTGGTCCGGGTCTGGTTTTGCAATCAGAGACAGAAGCAGAAAAGGATGAAATTTTCTGCCACCTACTGAAGAAGGGGCTGGGAGGGCAGCAGTGTGTGGGTGCTGCCCCTCCAACCACCCCGCAGCCACCCTGGGCCCGCAGCCCCTCCAAAATGGGCAGGGCTTGGGGTTGTTGGCTCTTTTTTGGGGTTAAAAAGAATTGGGGTGAAAAAAAAGAAAAAATAAAGGAAAAATAAACCTAAAAAAGGGAAACCCGCCCAAAGCAAAGCGAACAGTTTGGTGCCCCCGGGCGAAGTGGCCCCGCTGTTCTGACTGGTACAGACTGCTTTTGTAGATAAAACTGGAAAAAAAAAAACCCACTAAAAGATGGAGAAAAAGGAAAAGACAAAATGAAAAGGCCAAGTGGGAAGTTTGGGGTGCCCCGAGTAGGGGCAGCAACAGCAAGAGCCCGGCGGGTCTTTGTTGCAGCCCCTCGCCCCGTCGCGGCGGCCGTGGCACCGCTCGCTCCTCCGTGTCTGCTCCTCTTCTTTAAAAAATTAAAAAACAAAACAAAAAATAAAAAAGAAAAGAAATAAGCAAGGAAATGAGCTGGAAGCCGCCTGTAAATGCGGGGTGCCGCCCGTGCCCCTTGCTGCCAGGGTCCCCGCACACCCACGCACACACACGCACCTGCATGGTTTTGTTCGCTCCCCTGCCCTCTGCAAACCCATCGCGTTTTTTGCAGTACCGTTTCTGTTTCTACCTCATCGGCTAAATTGAAAAAAAAATTAAAAAGGGATAAAAAAAGGAGAAAAGAATTTACTAAAAAAAAAAAAGGAAAAAAAAAAAAGAAAAAAATTGGCCCGTCCCTGGAGTCGCGGTTTGTTCGGGGAAATGGAAATTTATTTTGCGTTGGTTTCACTCAAACCGTTCGATTTCCGTATGGTTTCACTGTATAAAATCCTACGCTTCGACAATCACGTCCTTGGGGCTCAGCGGAGCGGCGGGAGCGGCCCGAGGCAGCGGGGAGGGACCCCGGCCCGGCCTCGGAGCGGCTGCCCCTGCATAGGGAACTCTGCACTTTCTAAGGCAAGAAAACTCTTTCCCCCTTCCCCTCTTTTCTTTGCATATTTAATAGAGAAATTTGCCTCCTTTTATTTTCTTTTCATTTTTTTAATTAAAGGAGATTTCGTTCCACTGTGTGTGTGCTGAATGAAATTTTGGTGTCTGTGTACGCTGCAGCATTTCAAATAAATCATGCACGTTTTACCTCACCCTCCTGCCTCCTGCAGTTACTGCGGCTCCGGGGAGCCCCTTTCCCGCGGCCCCCCTTTCCCGGGACTCCCGGGACAGCTCCTCCTGCCCATCACCGGCGCCTCCAGCCACTCGAGGTGCCACTCGGGATGCCAGCCGGGATGGCATCTCGCTCCGTGCTCCTCCGCGGGGAGAGGAGCGAAGCGCCAGGGAAGGCAGCGGCGGGCGGGCAGAGCTGCCCGTGCCCACGCGGGACGGAGCGGGGGTCGCCCCCAGCCGTCCCGGCTCCCCGCAGACCCATCGCGGAGAGTTTTTGCCCCTTCCCCGCCCGGCAGCAGCCCAGACCCGGCGCGTGGTGAAGCCCCGCGGGTGGGTGGTGGGTGGGCTCGCCCAGCAGCCCCGAGGATGCTCCGGCCGGCGGGGGTCGTTGGCGGGGCCGGGGCAGCGCAGCCCGCAGCGCTCCCGCAAACGGCGGCGGGGACGGGCCGCGACCCTCCCCCGGCACCCCGCGCTCCCCGGGGCGGGGACACCCCCAGGTACCCCCTGTCACCCCCCGCCCGCCCGGGCTGCGGCTCAGCAGGCTCAGAAAGGGACATTCTCCCCTCCCGGCTCTGCAGCCGAAGCACCGAAACCTCCCGAAACGCCTTTCGGTGGCTCGGGGGGCGCAGAATCGGGGGGTCCCCTGGGGGAGAACCGGGGGGTCCCCTCTGTCCCGGGGCATCAGAACCTGGGGGTCCTCTCGGCCCCGGGGACACGCTGAAAAAAGAGGTTAAAAGATGCGATTTTTGTTGCGTTTAATGGTTTGGGGTTTCTGTTTGTTTTGGTTTTTATCTGGTAGTTTTTGTTTGTGGGTTTTTTTTGTTGTTGTTTTCTTTTTATTTTGTTTTGCGTTAGAACTTACTCAGGGAAAAAAAGAAATCCAAGCGCACGTCGCGGTGTTGAGTCCTGAGAGGCGGCAACCCGCGACTTTTAGAAGGGAAATCCAGCCAGCAATAAGATAAAGTAAAATAAAATAAAATAAAAAGTAAAATAAAAAATGTAAAATAAAATGCAATAAAATAAAATAAATATAAAATAAAATAAGGCAAAATAAAGTAAAGTAAAATAAAATAATGGAATTAAATGAAAAGAAGTAAAATAAAATAAAGCAAAAACTAAACCAAACCAACAAGCTCCTCTCAAAAAAAAAAAAAAAAAGAAAAAGAAAAAGAGAAAAGAGGGAAAATTGTTCAGCGCCCAAAATAGCTGTCGGGGGAGCTGTTTCACCTGGGCAAGCGAGGCCGGCCCGCGGGTGGCCAGCAGAGCCGTGCCTGCCCTGCCCGCACTGTGGAGAGGGACACTGTGGGAAGGCGACACCTCCATGCCCCGTCCCGCAGGCGAATCCCGCACCCCGTCCCGCACATCTCCCATTTTTCCCGGGAGCTTCCCAAACCCCATCCCTTTGTTCTTGCGCTCCGTCCCTGTTTTTTCCATGCAGCGAAAAGCGCATTTTCATAAATAGACCTTGGCCGAGCGCTGCCGATGAAACTTTAATGAGGCGGGATGCTGAGTGCTGCCCGGGGGGGCCCCGAACCGGCTCCGCGCAGCATTAGCGGGGCCCGCCCGACCCCCCGGGCTCGGCTCCCCCTCGCTCCCGGCTGCCCGCGCCCCCCGGCGGCCCCTCGCCCCCTCCCCGCCCGGTGCCCGGTGCCCGGTGCCGCTCTGCCCGCGCTCTGAGAAGTTGGCGGGCGATGCAATATTTATCACCCGCGCTCATAAAAAGCCGAGTGGGTATTTCCCAGGCACAACTGCAAAGCGCCGGGCTGGGAAGCCGGAGCGGGGCCGCCCGGGGACCACCCCCCGCGGCTGCCAGGTAAGGGGGGGGCTCCCACCGGGGGCTGCAGCGAAGGATGCCCTGGGCAAGGGGCAGCGGAGCTGTGGCTGGGAAGGGTGGGCAGGGACACCGGGGGCGGTTATGAGGCCTGGAGGACTCGTCACTCCCGTGGGACTGGGCAGGAGATTTGATCCTGCTGCTTCGGATCCTGCTGTTATCCCTGCTCCTGTCACTGCTCCTGTTTCTGCTGCTCTTCTGTTTCTGTCCCTGCTCCTTCTCTTGCTCCTGCACCTAATTCTAGTCCTCTTTCCTCTCCTGCTCCTGCTCTTACTCCTGCTCCAGCATCTGACCCTGCTGCAGCTCCTGCCCCTGCTCTTGTTCCTGTCTCAGCTTCTTCTCCCACTCCTGCTCCTGCTCCTGCTCCTGCTCCTGCCGCTCCTGCTGTGCCCAGGAGCTCATGAGCCTCTGGGGTGCACAAGGATCAGTCCAGGAGGGCCCGTTTTGCTTTGCCTCCCCCTGTTCCCGAATATCCACCTCCTGGGCACGGGCCAGGGAGAAGCTGCTGGTCCCTCCTGGTGGCAGGTTTGGGGGCCAGGACTGCCCAGGGGCACGTCCCAGCCACAGTCTGGTGTCTCAGGTTCTGTGTCCTGTTCTCTTGAGGGTCTCTCCTCCCACAGTGGGCCCAGGCTGGGTACCCCAAAGGACCCCAAATTCCTCCAAATCCAGCTTCTCTATGGCACACCTGGCACAGGGTGAGGTGGGGGAAAAGCACCAGGTGAGGGAAGGGAAAGAGACACACCCAGAGGTGTGATGGGCACTTCCTGTTCCTGGAGCACGAAGGACATCCCTGTGCCATGAACCTGGACCCAAAACAGCGCTAAACAAAGGGAATATTGGTTGGAATGGACACTGAGCTCTCACCATTGGTTTTCATTTGAGGTTTGGTTCATGAGTGAGGTTTGAGGTTCATCAACCCTTTCACTTTGGCAGCAGGTCCACCTTTACAGGAACCTGCTCACCCTCCACTGAGCTGGCCCAGAGCTCCTCCAGAAGCTAAGGACCACCTTAGAGCACTTGGCTCCTCATCTGCCTCCACGCTGGTGGAGTCCATGGAGTGGGCCAAGCCTTCTTCCTTTTCCACCCTGGTCAGGAAATGGTGCACGTTGGGAACTCAACAGTGTCACACCAGCTGATTCCCCAGGGGTTTATTGGAAATGCTTTCTGGGCCTTCAAAGCAGGGATGCAAAGGTGAGTGTTGACCTCTGGGCTCCAGTGAGGGTCACTGGAGAGGGACCAAGGAGCCCAAAGTGCAGTTCAACTCTGATATCAACCTCTGACTTGGGACCTAGAAGCACCTTCATCACCTCAAAGCCTGTAAAGATGGTGAATAACCAGCCCAGAGGGTCACACCAATCATATGGGGATGTGACAGGTGAGTCCCACCCCTGGTGCTGCAAAGGCTTCCCAAGCAGAGTTCACCAGTTCTGGGCTGCTGAAGCTCTCAGACACCAGTTCTGGGCTGCTGAAGCTTCGACACCAGTTCTTGGAGCTCTGCCCAGGCAGCCCTGGGAGCTGGTGCTGTCACCAAGGATCTCTTTGCCATGCAGTGCTTATTCCCAAGTTATTTACCTCCATGTCACACTCTTTTATATTACTTTTTCCTGCTATAAAAGCCAAGACACTCCAAAAATGGGACATCTCAGCCCCTTGTGCAGGCAGAGACATGAGCAGGCCAGTGTGCCTGTGCCACCACCCACCAAAACAGGCAGGGGGTGTTTCAAGTTATCCATGACTGAACTGGAGCCTGATGACTCCAGGTGAGTGCAGATATGTTTGAAGAAATCCTTGGGGAAGCCCTGCCCCTCCTTTATGTTTTAGACAAATTTAGGATGGTGCATGGCTGCGAAGCTGTACCAGATCCTCTTCACCCCACAGGACCAGCTGTGCTCCCCCAGAGCAGGTGACAGCAAGTGGTGCCACCACAACCCTTGTGCCCCACTAAATGCCATGACCAAGGGGCTCCTTTTCCCACTGGGAAACAAGGCAAGGGGGAGCATCAGTGAGTCCCATCTCTCCATCCATGGAGCTCAAAGCCCTCACAGAGAGCTCTAAAGGCTGTGGGGAATCAGCAGGGTGGCCACCACCACCAGCCATGCCAGGAACAGCAACAGGCACTGCTTGCTCCCAGGGGGATAACCCTCCAGGCTAAGAGGAGGGATACCTGAGCCCATCCTTCAACTGTTCCTGGCACAGCACAGCTTTGGTCTCAGCTCTGGGTTGGGAGGAGAGAAAATGCTCTGTGTTCTTCAGAAGATCCTGCCTTTGAGGGCAGGTACTGGGTGCCCCCGCTCCGGACTTTATTATTCCATGTGTTGTAGTGCAGTGCAGAGCAGATGTATTTTTAAAGATGCTTGAGGTAGGCTCTGTTCCACCACAGGGAAAAAAGGAATAAAGCCTTAATTAGAGGCTTCATCACCATCTGAGCAGGGAGGAACAAAGCCAGGGTGAGGGGGAGCCCAGGAAAAAGTCTTTGGAAAGAACTTGGGAAACGGGGTAAAAAAAGGTGTTCCATGGGGCAAATCCCATTGCAGATTGCAGGGTAGGACAGGGGGAAATGGCCTCAAAGTTGTGCCAGGGAAGGTTTAGGCTGGATATTAGGGAAAATTCCTTCATGGAAGGGCATGGAAGGGGCTGTTCAGCCCTGGCACCACTGCCCAGGGGTGGTGGAGTCCCCGTCCCTGGAGGGATTTAAAAACTGTGTGGATGTGGCACACGGGGACATGGGTTGTTGGTGGCCTTGGCAGTGCTGGGCCATGATTGGATTCCATGGTCTTGGAGGGCTTTTCTGACCAGACTTATTTCATGATCCTTGGCTAGGGGAGCAGGCAGGAGAACTGTTCCCTTCTCCAGTGGATCAGCCTCATTTCCTGAGCCCCAAGCCCTGGGCCAGGGGTACCTGCCTGCAGGATGAGCAGCTTTAACACCTGCCTGCAAAAACATCTCCCTGCTCTCAGGTCATCCCAGTGTCAGCAAGGAACAAGAGATCCTGATAAAGCTACAAGGTTTTGTTTAGTTTTCTTTTTGTTTAGTTCCTTTTCACCCTGTTTAAGAAACACTTTCAGAAATGTAATCCTGTACTTTCCCCAAGGTTTTTATCTCTCCATCTGTAATCTACAGGAACAGCCCCCTTGGAGCCCTGAGGGAACAGCCCCTCGGTTTTAGCCATAAGTTTTAAGGAAGTGCTGTGGGATTTGGCTTTGGATTACTGGGGAACGCTCCATTCCCCCATAGGGAAACTCACAGGTGATTTCAGACACTTTGGGATCCTGGATATAGAGAGATCAGGGAAAAAAATCTGTATTTCAGCAGCAGCATCTCACCAATGTTCCCAGCAGCTCTCTGAGTAAAGTGAAAATGTCAACTAAGAACCATGTTTTATTTATAGCAGGCAAGGAAGGTTTTGGGTTCACACAAGGAAAAAGCCTGTGTTTGTATGAAATGCTGCTCCACCACCCTGTAACTACCTGGGAATCACAGGGAGTCTGTTCTGCAGGGCGTGTTTTGGTGGGACAGCTCGAGCTCAGCAGCAGAAACGCTGCCTCATCCCTCCCCACCTCCAGGACAGCACTTCCAGCCTCACTGCAGGTGAGCCACGTTTGCCTCTTCCGTAAACCAGAGCACCCAACTCCAGGACAACATTCCTCCTGGCCTTGCAATAGGGTGGAGGAGTATCCACCACACCTGCAGCTGTGATCTCTCCAGGCTTTGAACTTGGTCTCCACTCCAAGATAAACGTTCAGTGCAGAATTTTCCCTGTTCATCGATATTTTCAACCTGCCCCTGGGGCCCCAAGATCAGCATTAAGGACCCCCAGATAAGAAATGACAAATTCATCACCCCCTTTTCAGCCACTAAAACTTGAGCATAGGGCTGGGTCATGGTCCCACAGGTGGCAGTGGGAGTTCAGGGCAGGAATGTTGGGTTTGTGCAGTCACCCAAACCAGTTAATTGTTGGAGTAAAATTTGTAAAACTTGGGAGGCCCCTTTCCTCCCTCTGAGCCACACCAGGAGTGGGTCTGTTCCCTCTCACACCCGTCCTTTGACTTTCTTCCTTCCCCCTTCATCTTCTCCCTCCAGCCTCTCCATCATTTCTCCCGCTGTCCTCTCCTCCCTCTTGCCCAAGCAGGACTGTCTGTCCGTGCAGTCTGTCCTCACAGCTGCTCCAACCCAGTAGCTCAAACACTCTCTCACACCTACTCCAGCCCAACTGCTCCAACACCAGGGTTCTTGAGCCCAGAGATTACCTCAGTTGGTTCAAACTTGGTTGTAATAATGCCAAGGTCATGGGTTCAATCCCCTGTGTGGGCCATTGACTGAAGAGCTGGACTCGATGGTCCTTGTGGGTCCCTTCCAGCTCAGAATAGTCTGGGATTCTGGGATTCTGTGATCCCATGGGAATGGTGGCAGCGTGTCCCATGTTGAGCACAGCTCCTCTTATGTTTCCCTCCCAGCTCCACACCCTTTCTGCCATGGGGGACACTCACTTCTGCTGGTTTCCCTCCCACTGGAAGGGCCATTTTCTCCTTCAGGAGGACCCTCCAGCTCAGACCTGCCCGTGGAGGGAGGGCAGACACACCGGGAGTGCCCCAGCCCCGGCTCAGCCTCTCCCCTCGGAGCCCCGAGCCTCCCCCAGGGAACTGCCAGAGCAGCACAACCACGGGCTAATGGCTTCTGATGGCTCTTCCCGGAGATGCTCCGATTGCCTTTGCCCGGGTTCCTCCCTCCCAGGCTCTTTCATTCCCTGCCTCTCCTCGGCTCTTGGAGTGCTCGCTACCTCCGGGTTCTCGCATGGATTTTTTCTTACCCCGGCTGTGCTCTTTAGTTCAGATCTAAGCGAGCTTTCCAAGCGAGCTGCTGGATGTCTTTATTAAAAGACACAGTTTAAGGGGGTGGGGCTGGGGGAAGAGGGGGATGGATCAGCTCTAGACTCACTCTGTAGCCAAAACCATGGGAATCTTCTGCTCCACAACTGTTCCCAGCCGCCGACAGCTGCGCGGTACAGCCGGGCAGCACTCGGGGTCAGTCCTCTGGCCGTGACTAATTCATCGCGGAGGGCAGCCCCTCTGCTGGTCCCCTTGGGCCGTGTCTCCTCGGGTGTGAAGGCAGGTGGGCAGACAGGGACACGGCCCCGAGGGGTGTGAACCAGCCCGGGGGGAGGGCAGGGGGTGGTGGGCAGGCTGCTGGACGTGCTGGGCTGTGCCGCCCATGCTCCTGGGGGAGCCCAGATCTGTGGGAGGGGGGAAAGGTGGGCAGGCTGTTCATGAGACTGGGCAGGTTTCCCTCGGGAAACTTGGAGCCCTGGGTCAGACTTTGTTCTCAGATACCTGGAAGTGGAGGCAATCATTGCAGGCAGGACTGACATTGCTGAAAATGAGAACTCCTCTGCCTGTCCCTGAGGAGTGCAAGCAGCAGCACCCACTCTGCCTGGCCCCTGGGAGCAGGGAGGGAGCAGGACCCCAGTGGCTGGTGGGACCCCCAGCACTGACCTTGTGCAGAAGTTGCCAGGAGCTGTTAGAGACTGGAGTGGTGAGGAAAGCAGGTTTGCCTTCCATCAAGAGCTGTTTTCCCATCAAAGCACTGCACTGACCAACCCAGAGGACTCAGCCACAATTAAGAACTTCTCCTTGTGATGGACTGACCCTCAAGTCCTGGCCAAAGGTTCCTGACCTTTTGCCACCCTGAATCGACCCTGCACTTGGGTTTAGACATCCTGTTTTCTTGGCTCCTTGTCTGGAAGGTGGCTGTGGAGCAGCTGCCTGCCCTGCACCAGCAGCAGCTGCATGAAGCCCTCCTTTTGACAGGGAAGTGGCTGATTTTTCCGTGCTGGCTGAGCATCCCCCCTGTGAGTGACTGGCTGCTGGAAGGTACTGCCTGAGCCAGCCACATGCTCCATGATGTCAATTGTAGTTCAGTGTTAATTATTTATGATAAAACTTCATAATGTGCTGTTAAGTGGGCTGCAGGATATTTTGGTTAAATTAAGGAGGCCTGAAAGCTCCCTCTGTAGGGTGTTGCTCCTCGGGCCTTGCTGAGAGCAAAGGTTCAATTAGAGCTCAGGCTCTGTGGCCTCTGCCATGGCCTCCGATTATCGAGAGCAGGGGAGCTCAGAGATCAATTCAACAGCTCAGCTTCGTGTCTCCAACAGTCAGATTCTAAGTCAAGTGCTTTCCAAGGAGTCCTGGTGTAGTGAAAGGTGTTTCTGCCCATGGCAGGGGGTGAAAAGAGCTGAGCTTTAGAGTTCCTACCAACCCAAACCAGTCTGTGATTTTATTCCTTCCAAGCAGGTTCTGCAGAGTCTCCCCAAGCCTGCAGAGTGTGAAACAGGCTGTGCAGATCATGGAGTCACAGAATTACTCAGGTTGGATGAGGCCTCTAAGATCACTGAGCCCACCTGTTGAAGGGCCAGTTGACTCCCAGACTCTCCCTCATTCCTGGGCAGGTGCCCTGGATTTTAGGGTTTTGCTCTCACCCAATCTGGTGCTTCCCAACCAATGGTTAAGGAGCTGCCTGCAGGGCCTGGAGCTGTTTCCCTGTTAATGGTGCTTTGCTCCATGTGCTGGTCCCTGGGTCAGCCCTGACATTCCAGCTCCTGCCTGGAAAGGGGCCAAGGCCACCAGGTCCTCTTGGGGTGGGCAGGTGAGTGCACCTTTCATGGATCCCCCGGCACACAGGGCTCCCTCTGCTCCCTGCAAGGCCTCTGGGGGTGCAAATGAAACAGCAGCAAACCCTGGGGTGGAATTACTTCTGCAACCACCTGTGTGTGCTCACAGTGATCCATCTGCTCTAGCTGTGCCAAGGGAGGCTCTGGCTGGACATCAGGAGAAATTTCTTCTTGGAAAGGGCTGTCAGGCATTGGAAGGGGCTGCCCAGGCAGGTGGTGGAGTCCCCAGCCCTGGAGGTGTCCAAGGAAGGACTGGCCAGTGCTCTGGGCTGGGAGACAAGGTGAGAATCAGGCACAGGGTGGGCTTGGTGGTCTTGGAGGTCTTTTCCAGCCTCAGTGATTCCACAATTCTGATTCCTGTACCTGTCTACCTGTTCTGTTCCTTATGCATGTCATTTTGCTCAGCTGAAAGTCTCATACTGCTCCTTCCATGGGGAGCACCCCACTGAGCTCCCAAGGTCTTGAATCCTTTGCAATGGGCTTTCCACGGGAGCAGAAACTAATCCAGCACGGCATGCCATGTTCCCAGCTGGAGAGCAGGGAAGGAGGATAAAGTGGGGTTAGAATCTTAGAATCATGGAATTATTTAAGTCGGGAAATACCTTTAAGATCCTGAGACCAACCCAACTGCAAACAAACCTCTTTCATCATGTCAGTCTCACACTCCTTCTCCAGTTGTTTCATGCCTTGGGGCATCTCAAGCCTGGGATGAAGTGGTGGTGGAGCAGTTCCCACATCTGTCAGCACTGCCATCTCTTCACCATGAAGGTGAGACCTTTCTAAGGTGTCATGATGACCCAGGTCTGCAGTCATAGACTTGTGGGGCCTCAGTGGGTGTCCAGCAGGACCAAATCCATCTGGAGACACAGGAACCACCCCCCCTGCAGGGGTCTTTAGGTGTTCCACACAGGCTCTGAGAGAGGCCCATTGACACAGCTCTGCCAGAAGAGGCATTTTGAAGCCTTCCCTGAGTCTCCCCTTGGGCTGTGCTGCTCCTTCTCATCCTCCCTCCATGAATTTCCAATGTATGGGATGGATGTTCTCTCTACACTGCTCAGGAATGAGGGAACATCCCTCTCCCTCGGCTGGTGGATCAATGTCCTTCCAGACCAACTTGCACACCTCCATTTTTTGCCAACCTTGCTGTTTCCCTGCCCTTGCCACTGCTAAGAAAACCCTTCATTAGGAAAGGTTTGGGTCTACACCATGACATGAGGAGTCCCCTGTGCAGGGGAGAACATCTGAAAGACACTCAGAACCTGGACTGGGTGTTGTGATGGACCTGCCCATGGTGCTGGGACAGTGTCTGCTGGTGTCCCTATCCCCCAGCAATGCCCTCATGCCCACCTTGCCCACTCCTTGTGCCATCAGATACTGGCCCAACTAATGTCCACCTCAGCTGAGCACACTCAGCTGCCTGAGCACTAATGTTTCTGGGAATAACAATCCCTGGAAGCATGGCCAGGGTTATCCCAGTGGGGAGATCTCAGGCTTTAAACTCACAGAGGGTGCATATTAGGAAGGACTAGATACAGGATTGGATATTAGAAGGTAATTCTTCCCTGTCAGGGTGGGCAGGCCCTGGCACAGGATGCCCAGAGAAGCTGTGGCTGCCACATTCCTGGGAGTGTCCAAGGCCAGGCTGGAGAGGGCTTGGAGCACCCTGGGCTGGTGGGAGGTGTCCCCTCATTGTAGTTGGAACGAGGTGGGCTCTGAGCTCCCTTCCAATTCAAACCACTCCATGATTTTCTGACAGGAGAGGGAGTGATGCAGTGATACCACCCTGGGAGGGTGCCAGGGTCTGTAACCTGCCTTGGGGAGGGCAGGGAAGGGCAGAGGTCTCCTTGCAAGGAGCAGGATGGAAGGGAAGCTGCTTGCTTGCCTTGATCTGAGCTCTGCCACACACAAATGTTTGGTGGCTGGGACAGGTCCCTCTTCTTCCTGGATGAGACTGGAGTCAAGCAGCACTTGGATGTTAGAAGCCATGATCACCAGGATGGAGGATTTGATTAAAACCTGCTCCTGGGCATCTTTCCAAAGGTGGCTGTGAAGAGGAGACAGGATTTGGGCTCATGGGACTGCCAAGGAGTCGTGTTCTGCTCCCAGCACCACCTGCAACTCCAGCAGGGCAGCTCCCTCCTCACAAACAAGGAGCACCTGGAAAGCGAGCCCAGAAACAGAGAATACAAGAACCCACTTAAAAGGCACCAAGAGGGAGTTAGGAACGAGTGAGTGGGCACTTTGCAGCCAGTGGAAATGCAGTTTGGCTCTGCAATGCCAAGCCTTGATGGCTTCATCCTGCTTGGTAAGGCTCTCAGCTCCTGGGGGCTGGAGCCAGCTCTGGCAGGGAGGCAGGGGGGGATGTGGCCTCCTGCAAGCCACTCCAGGTGTTTAACTCAGTGAAAACTCTCCTCTTCAGAAGTCTCAGCTCTGCTGGAAGTTATTGTGGCAGTAGATGTGAACACCATTGTGCTCCCAGTCCTGCTGCAGAAGCACAGGTATAGACTCCCTGGGAAGATTTCATGGAAAAAATAAAACATCCAGGAAGTGTTTCCATACAGAGACCTCCTGCCTTTAGGGCTCCTCTTGCTAAAATCCTTCTTAGGTAGCACAGAATCAGAGAATCACGGAATATCCTGAGTTGGAAGGACCCATAAGCATCACCGAATCCAATTCCTGGCCCTGCCCAGACACCCCAAAAATCCCACCCTGTCCCTCAGAGCATTGTCCAAACCCTCCTGGAGCTCTGGCAGCCTTGGGGCTGTGCCCACTGCCCTGGGGAGCCTGGTCAGTGCCCACCACCCTCTGGGGGAAGGACCTTTGCCTGAGATCCAACCTGACCCTGCCCTGGCACAGCCCCAGCCATTCCCTGGGTGCTGTCCCTGCCCTGACACAGCTCCAGCCCTTCCCTGGGTGCTGTCCCTGCCCTGGCACAGCTCCAGCCATTCCCTGGTCCTGTCACTGCTCACAGAGAGAAGCAGCAGCAATTTCCCCTGATGGCCCTGATTCATCAGCTCTGAAACCTTCCTGTGAATGAGAGGAGATCTTCAGCAGGATGGTGCCAGGGGAAGGGAGCTGGCATGGGGAGTGCTGGGGGATTGGAGCTGCCAGTTTTATTTACTCCATGGCATCTCCAGTCAGGGTATTTGCTGGTCTCAGGCACTTTGGGGGTGAAAGCACCCCCTGAGATCACCCTGCTGTCCTCATTGCATCTCTAGGTGGGGACATACCCCCAGAGATGTGTCTTCAGCACATCCACAGCACTGTGGCCACAGTTTCCACCACCAGGGTGGAGCCCAGCTGGGATTGAGGTTGCAGTGTCAGGGGGTCCATGGCCATGGAGGCTGCCCCAGTGGTGGCCCGTGCAGCAGGAGACTGGTGGATGTGCCAGCTCTGCCCAAGCCTGTTGAATGAGTTTTTTCCTTTCCCTTTTATCACAGAGATGCTCCTGGTCCAGAATCTGAAGTCCTGATTTATCTCACTGAGTCACGAACCTCAAAAAAAGAAGGATAATTGGGGAAAACAAGGAAAAGCCTCCTCAGCCCACTGCAAAACGAGAGTTCTCTTCTTTCCCCTTGCCTGGCAGAGAGTGAGGACCTGGGCATTTCCCCAGCTCTGCTTCCATGATGGACAAACCTTGCCCTCACCCCCCACCCCAGTGCAAGAGGCCCCAGCCCTGGCAATATTTTGGCAATTCTGAGTCCAGCCCAGCCCTGTCCCACAGGGACCCCTTCTCTTACCATGTCCAGCTTCAGACCTCTCCTGGCTCCTTCCTACAGGGATGTTGGTGTGTCCTCTGGAAGACAAGCTTGGACCATGGGCCAAGGCAGCCCAGGAACTGTTCAGTTTTAACTTTGGTTGGAGAGCAGCAAATGGCAACTGCTCCAGCAGCAGCTCTGGCCGGTTCCTACCACACCAATGGAAGGGGACACATTCCCACCTCCAGCCTCAACTCCCACTGTGCCAGACCTGTCAGCCCCTCCTCATTTTGGGGAGCTCTTGACTTTCTTTATCTCTTGTGTTTTTTTTTTCCTTTTTCCTCCAGCTTTTCTCTCCTCCTTTTTTCTTTTTCCCTTTTTTTTCCCCTCGCCCCCTCCCCACCCCCCTTTGCAGCCTCTGTTCTTCATCCATTATTTAGGCTTTTCTGACTGTAACAGCAACACTCGCCTTGTATACCTTGTGTGGGGTTTAAAATATAGATAAAAGCAGAAGGTCAGACTTGAAACACACACTCTGACGGTTGCTGCTGACTTTGTCTGGGAGCTACAAAATCTGGAGCTGCCTCTGCCCAGTGATGGGACCGGTGCAGTTGGGTTTAGTTTTTTAACTCTGGTTGATATCCCTGCAAACTGTCTTGATATTTGATGCTTTCATTCAGCCTTTGAGTTTCTAAAAGTTCTGGGGCCTGGCTGGCTTCAGGACAGGGGGAGTTGGAGTCCTGGAACTCCTGCTTTGAGGCTGCAGGTCCAATCCTGCCCCAGCACAGCAAATACCTGCTGCTCTCCTGCCCACAACGAGCTGGGGAGCAGTGGAGGTGCCTCCATCCACATCCAGCAGCCTCTAATTGGCACCTCTGGTAGGAGATGTAGCAAAGCCCAGGACTTTCCCTTTCAATTATAAATGCCCCTGTTCCTTTTATGTTGCTTTCTTCAGCTGTCGAAGCAATTGGATGTTGAGGACAAATGTTTGTGAGAATTAAATTTCAAAGCCCACTGTGTGGACAGTGCCAGAAAACATAAAACACATTTACTGTTTGAACAGGCAATGGGGCAGGAAGGGGCTCCTTCCAGCCAGGACTCAGGGGTGTGCCCAGGGGAGGATTCTTCCCATCCCTGGAAGGATTGAAAAGCCACATCATGGATGTGGCACTTGGGGACAGGGGTGAGTGGTGGCCTTGCCTGTGCTGGGGAACAGTTGGACTGGATGGTCTTTCAGGTTCCTTCCAACCCAAAGTGTTGACTGATCCTCTGCGATGGGGCAGCAGGTGATGGTGATCCTCAGAGGATCCGCCCATTTTTCCTGTCAGGGAGATCCATGTGGGTCGAGGAACACTCTGAAGAAGAGCTGGAACTGCTCTCAGGGGTGGCTGAAGGGCCATTTTGAATGAAGCCACTGCTGGAGCAATGCCAGCCTTGCCAGGAGCAGGCCAGGGGACTGATATCCTGGGCTTTGCCTACTGGGAGGTTAATGGGGTAAATTCTCTCCCTACACAGAGTATCTCCAGAGAACAAAGGGTTTGGCTCAGTTCAAAACAGCCCCAAGACTCTTCCAGCCACCAGCTGGAACAGGAGCTCTCTCAAGAGCTGTCTCTCCATAACCAAGGCCTCCACCTCAGTGGAGATTCCCAGGCTGGTTTGGGTTGGAAGGGACCTTAAAGACCATTTAGTTCCAACCCCCTGCCCTGGGCAACACCACTGCCAACCCCAGATCTTAGGATGGGTGTCGCAGCTGGCAGGATGGGCAGCTGGGGTGCAGGTCTGAGCCCGCTCTGTGCCAGCAGCCACACAATCCAGGTGGCGGTTTCAGTGGCAGGTGTTGTGCAGGAGGCTCTGGAGCCCATCTGGCACTCCCCACATAACATTTTTTCACTCTAGCCCCAGGGAAAATGTATCTGTCAGGGTAAGAATGGGATATGAGGAAGAAATTCTTCCCTGGGAGGGTGGGCAGGCCCTGGCACAGGTTGGGCAGAGAAGCTGTGGCTGCCCCATCCCTGGGAGTGTCCCAGGCCAGGCTGGACAGGGCTTGGAGCACCCTGGGCTGGTGGGAGGTGTCCCTGCCCATGGCAGGGGGTGGGACTGGGTGGGCTTTAGGTCCTTCCCAACCCCAACTAGTCTGGGATTCTGGGATTCTATTCTATGTTTCTGTTCTATGATTCCAAGGCTGATTTCCCTCTGGGCACTGTCCTGATCCAAACAGCATCTGGAAGGAAACAGAGAAAGGCTCCAGTCTTTGTGTCTGCAGTACATCCCTCAGCACCCTCTGGAAGTCAGATTGGGCCGTGGATTTGGGCATGGATCAGGCAGTGCTGTGGTTACAGCAGCTCTGGGGGTGGCTGCTGAGGGATGGGCCATGAATGGGTCCCTCTCCAAGGAACTGCCCTTTTCTTCTCAGCTTCCTCAATGTGCAGCAACAGGAGATTAATTTCACTCTAAAGGAGGACCCTAACTGCCCTACATGGGTTGAAATTGGCCTGTTCTGGGTTTATGGAGCCTTCAGGAAGAACATTTCCAGGGAGGTGGTGGAGTCACCCAGAGGTGTTCCAGAAAGGACTGCATGTGGCACTCAGTGCTCTGGGCTGGGTGACAAGGGATCAGTCACAGGTTGGACTCGATGGGCTTGGAGAGCTTTTCCAACCTCAGTGATTCTGTGGTTCTGTGATTGAGGAGCATCTCTAAAGTCCTTGAGGTGATATGTCTAATTCATCACCAGCATGGCCAAGCCAGGTCCACAGTGTGCTCCTCCCAGGGTATTAAACATCCAAAGGAAATAAAGGAATAAGACTTGCAATGAATCAAGGAATCACAGCACTGGTGATCAGAAGGGATTAAGCTGATATCACTAAACTCAGGGAGTTTTGAGCTGGGAGTATGGGTCTCTCTGTCTCTACAGATGTCTCCCCTCAAATGCTGCTAAACCCCTGGCCTCAGTGCCAGGCTGGCACTGAATAATTATCCATTTTTAAAGTGTCTCTTTCCATGGATGTTCAGCACCTTTGGGACTCCCTTTCCATTCTGATTCTTTGAGTGTTCTCTCTCTGACACCCGCAGCTGGGTGACCATCCCCTGCTTAAACACTGAAATACAGAAGTGCCTGCATGTCCCAGTGCTCCTGAGGAGCTGGAGGAGATCTTCAATCCCCAGTGCTCTGCAAGGGGAATCTGCAATTTTTACCAAGAGGACTTTCCTCTGGGTTTGGGTGACAAATGCCCAGTGCCAAGTCCACTCTCCTGCTTTGCTGCTGCTCCTGATCCCGACAGATCCCGAGTGCTCAGCGCTCCCACTGATGGCTGTGGGCTCTGAAGACACCCCAGTTTATTCCAGGTCCTCTGCCTGCAATAATCCTTCAGAAGCCTGAGAGTTACTTTTGTTTTCTTCCACCAGCACTGTCCATTTCGCCTTTGGCAAACATCGATTTTCCACAATTCCCCGAAGCCCTCATAAAGCAGCTGCCAAAACGGCTCCCTCGTGGGCCACTTCTTTTATTTGTTGAACAAAAGAATCGTCAACATTGTCTTTGGAGCTGTTGGGCGAGCGGGGCCCGGGACCAGATTCCGAGCTCCCTCTCCTGGCTGCAGCATCAAAAGGAATAGCTGAGAAGTCCCGCATCTGAAAATCGGGATCGTCGGACTCCGGTTGAAGAAGGAAGAGCCCTTCCAGCTTTGTGCAGACTTTCCAGATTCCGACATTTTCCCTCTCTGTGAAACGTGCTGGAAAAGTGTTCAGGTGCAACATTTTGGAGAGAAATCGGACTTTTCTGTGGGTGGAACCTGCTTTTCCTTTTCTCTCATTATCACTATCAGAGAACAGATCCCAGTGGGAAAATCACACCCAGGGGTTCTGCAGGAAATCCAGGGTTTTGTCTCACTGGTTATCGATGGAATGTTGCTCCATGGGGAGTGAAGTGTGGAAAAGGACACACTCAACGAAGGGAAAGCAGAGCAAGGTTGGGATGAAGGGTCTGGGTCAGCCTGTCATGAGGAGTGGCCATTGAAGGTCAGGTCAGGGAGGACTCGGGTGGCTGCCCTGGAGAGAGGGTGTCACGGGACCAGCAGCTCCCAGTGCAAGGCAAGAAGCAGCCCTGGGGCTCCCAGCAGGAGAACTGGCAGCTCAGCTGGCTCAAACACTCAAAATCTTGCCCTCAGTGTCCCTTAATGCCATTCCCACAGCAGGGCTACCTCCCCCCTCCTTAGCCTCACATAGTGGGCTGCAGGGAAGGCTGGTTTCAGTCTCAAACTGGGCTCCCGTAGGAATTTGGACTGAAAGCTCCAGCTCTGCACTTACCCTGAGGGGTAAAAGCACCGATGGATTCAGAGATAGAACCATGAGACTTGTGTGTGTGGCCTGTTGCACCCTCTGTGAGCAAATGTGGACCACAAATCCAATTTGGAACATTCAAGAAGCCCTGGAAAACTTTCAGTCTGTCCACAATGCAATTATGGGACTCTCCAAGTTGGTTCAGGTCTGGGGAGGTGAACAGCACTTGCTGTCCTTTGAAATTACAGAATCAATAAATCATGGGATGGTTTGGGTTGAGAGGGACCTTAAGGACCAGCTATTCCACCTCCTGCCATGGGCAGGGACACCTCCCACCAGCCCAGGGTGCTCCAAGACCTGTCCAATCTGGCCTTGGACACTCCCAGGGATGGGGCATCAGCTCCCAGGGGTACCAGATGTGTTTGGCTGACCATGCTCACCCCAGCAGCCCCCATGATGTGTCAGCTCCTCCTCAGCCTCCACACCCAGGCAAAACCAAAGAACAAGGAAGTTGCCCCTGTGCTCCAAAAAAGGGTGGCATTATCCTGGGAGCTGTTTAGAAAAGGGGCCCACCAGGACACTGCCTGGACTGTCCATGGCCACTCCATCCACCTGTAGAGACCAGTGGCCATTGTGGACCACGAGGCAACAATCTTGGCATGGCCAGAGGATGGGCCTGTGCTCTGCTGATCTCCTCATACACATGAGTAGAGAAGACCTGAAGGTCAACACCTTCATAGACCTGTGAACTCCTTTGCTCAAATCTCTTATTTCCTCGAAACAACTTCAGCTCCTCACGCTGTCCTGAAAGAGGTCCTGGAAGAACAAGGAGAGGGACAGGCAGGTGATGGAGATGGCCAGAGGTCCATGGTGGTCTCCTGGTTAGAGCAATCGAGCTGCCATCCTTCTTCTGTTGGTTTTGGGAACCCTGTGGCATGTTCTGCCCACAAATCCTCCCACTTTTCTCCTGCCCAGTACCCTGCCCCTCTCACCCTTCTTTTCGCCCTGCAACAACTCACTTGTATCCACCTGTTTCCCCCCCGAGCCCACCTGAGGGGCTTTGGGGGCAGAAAGGACCCAATGAGGAGTGTGTGAGATAGACAGAGGTGGAAGTTTGGGAGAGGGATATGAGCTGGTCCTGGAGTTGGGTCAGGCATGGCAGACCATGGCTCACCTCCTCTGTCTTAGGACAGAGCCAGGACAGGCAGGCCAGGGGATGGAGGTTGATCCCATGGAAACAGGGAATATCCTGTGATGGAAGGGACCCAGAGGGTTCATGGAGCCCAGTTCCTGACCCTGCAGAGCACAGCCCCAAAGACATGAGCTCCAACACCCTCTCAGAGGTGTCTTTCATGCCCAAGTCCTGCCTGAGTGGGACTTGTTCTGACAAGAGGGAAAACGAGCTTTGTGTGCGGCGACAGCGGCTCAAAGGAGGGAGAAGCTTCCTCTGTAAAAGGGAAAGGAAAGCTCAGCACCAAGGTCACCTCCACTGCCTCAGGCGATCCGAGGGATGACAAAAGTTTCGATGTAGCACATCAGCAGAAGACAAAAGCCATCCCTGGAGGGCACAAAGACAGAAGGAGTGTGCAGCAGACAAGAAATTTAATGTAGGGAAAGCCACAGGGTTTGCTGCCATGCAAAGGACACGCTCCTGTGTGGATCGTAGAATGACGGGGGGGTTTGGGTTTGGGGGGACATTTGGAGGCCATCGAGTCCGTCCCCAGGGTGGGGGTTACAGGGCAAAGGACCATAATGGTTCACAGGAACCTTGCCCAGGATTTCTCATAGAATCATAGAATGGATTGGGTTGGAAAAGACCTCCGAGATCATCAAGTCCAACCCTTGGGCCAACTCCAGTCCCTTTACCAGATCATGGCACTCAGTGCCACGGCCAAGCTCAGCTGAAAAACCTCCAGGGATGGGGAATCCACCCCCTCTCTGGGCAGCCCATTCCAATGCCTGAGCACTCTCTCTGCAAAGAATTTGTTTCTGCTCTCCAACTTAAGAGCCATCGATGCTCCAACCCTGGCACTGGGGGTGGGCAGGTGGGCAGGTGGCACCTGGCAACAAAAGTATTGTGGGAATTTGGATCTTGTCTTCAGGTCTGCAGCTCCTTTCTGCTCTGCCCACGCCATGTGAGTCCATTAGGGATGGGTGGGAATTTTTAGTGGACCAAGACACCAGGCCCAGTGAGCCCTTCCCAACATCTGAGCTGCACTGGTGACCACACAGGGAAAGGGTTTGGCTCCATTCTCCTTGCTGGGCACTTGTGGTTGTCCTTTCCCACAGATCCCAGAGTCTGTAAGACCAGAAAGATCAGGTCAGCTGCTGTTTTTTTAATCCCTGGAGAAGTGGAAGTGGCCTCGAAGCCACGAGCTGAGGTGCAGATGGCTCTGATGTGGGAGAACAGCTGGGATGTGCCCGGGTTTCCAGAGACACGAGGGAGAACAGGATGGAAGGTGTCTAGATCCCTGCTGCAAGTGTTAGCAGAGCAGAAAGTTGGGCATCCTTCAGTGCAAAGTGCCTGGCACGGGCAGAGGAACTGGGGAGATGTTCCAGGGCAGCATTGCAGGCTGCACCAGGAGGGTGTGGGAGGCCTGGGCACACAGGATGGCCAATCCCATCCAACCTCTGCTCCAGAGCAGCGCCCAGGAACAGTCCTGGGGGTGTTCATTCCATGCCTGTCAGCCAGGAGTGCCCTGAGGGCAAAGGGAGGAGTGAGGAGAGACCAAGGCTGAGCCCACAGCCTGCCAAGACATCCATCCCACAGCAGGTGCTGGTGCCTTCTCCAGCCTCCCAGGGCTCAGCTGGCTCCAGGCTCACTCCCAGCACAGAGTGACCCCCTTGCTGGTGTCTGGAGTGGGGGCACTGTGGCAGCACAAACGTGTCTGCAAAGAAAAGGAGCTTTGTGCTTCCTCTGGGAAACCCAGAATGGAGGATCTCACCCCACAACCAGCCAAGAAAAACTGCACAGGCAGGATTTGCACAGGGGAGCTGGGTTCTGAAGAGCTGGGTTCTGAAGAGCTGGGTTCAAGGGAATTCATTCAGGCACCTGGATGTCTAAGGAGCACTTAACTTCTCCCAGTCTTTCTTATCCCCCACGTTCTCTGGAAATCCCTCTCCTGGGTGCCTGATGCTCCTGGGATTCCTGATGATCCCAGCACGGAAGGAAAGTGTCTTTCAGCTCTGAAGGAGAGTTGCAGTGATGTGTGGGCAGGCTGGGAGCTGGAGCCACAGCAATATCTCCAGCCAGGCAGCTGCATTTCCCCTTTCTATCATATGCATTTAAAAGCTTTTAAGAGAACGATCCCTCTGCTGGCAAACCCAGAGCTGGGCTGTTCTTTGGGTCCTTAAATCATTTTAAAATACGGAGCAATATTGGTTTAAAAGCCTTTGCTCTCCCCTGGCTGCAGGAAACCTCAGTGCAGCTTGGCAGAGCTCCCTGCACTTGGGGACACCAGCTCGGGGCTTTGTGGGATCCATCACACCCCAGGGGAGGGTCAGGCACTGCCTGGCGAAGGCAGCACAGTGGGACAGGCAGGGAGTTTCCCCCTCCATCATTTCCAGGCACTCCCAGGGCTGCACGTGGAGCCCAGACATTCCCAGTTTTTGTCATTTCATTTATCAGACCTCCCTGCTCAGGGGGGTGTTTGTATTTGCTGAGCTGCTTATGGATAAGACTGGATGGCTCAGCCTCCAAATTCCCCTTCAGAGAGTGGATGTGCCCAGACTCCTGGTTGTTCAGGCAGGCCTTTGGCTGCAGCCTCTGCCTTCATCCTGCCATCCTCACCCGCCCAGGCTTTGATTTCAAGGCCAGGTGGGCCCATTCCCCCACGTTATCCCTGCTGTGTGTTCTGGGGGACAGGAACAGGGGAGGTGACCTGGGGATGTCGGGAAAACAGCGTCCCCTACCCGGGGACAGGAGGGCACTCCCACTGCATCTTCCCCCTGCCAAGGTCTGAAGCTCTTGGCTGTTGACAGACAGAGCTCTGGGATTGCTCAGCCTGGAGAAGGGAAGGCTCCGGGGAGACCTGAGAGCCCCTTCAGTGCCTAAAGAGGCT
Source organism: Sakesphorus luctuosus (assembly GCA_013396695.1). Lineage (NCBI taxonomy): Eukaryota > Metazoa > Chordata > Aves > Passeriformes > Thamnophilidae > Sakesphorus > Sakesphorus luctuosus. The sequence goes on along the minus strand of VWZD01003421.1, from coordinate 81,762 downwards.
CCAGGAGAGCCAGAGAGGGACTGGGGACAAGGCATGGAGGGACAGGACACAGGGAATGGCTTCAGTGAGGGCAGGGTTATGGGATATTGGGAAGGAATTTTTGGCTGTGAGGGTGGGCAGGCCCTGGCACAGGTGCCCAGAGAAGCTGTGGCTGTCCCATCCCTGGGAGCGTCCAAGGCCAGGTTGGACAGGGCTTGGAGCCACCTGGGCTGGTGGGAGGTGTCCCTGCCCATGGCAGGGGTGGCACTGGATGAGCTTTAAGGTCCCTTCCAATCCAAACCATTCTGGGATTCCATTATGTAGGTACTTTTTTACAGTTTTGCTCTTTTCCTGGTGGGTTTATATTCGGATTTCCTGGGACAAACCTGCTCCCTCCCACGGGGACAGTGCCCCAAGTGCCCCTGGGGGCAGCAGTGCCCAGCTGGCTCAGCCCTGCAAGGCTCTGCTCTGCCTTCAGGTTCCACTGAGATCTCACTCCCTGGCTGGAGAGACAGAGAATCCCCTTTCCATTTTATGTCCCACTTCCACCTTCCTTGGCTCACGGCAGGCAAAGCTTTGGCTCTGGAGCAGAAGTTTGGCAAGAAAAGTGCCGTGATTGTTGGGTGGAAACACCCGGCAAGGAGGAGCCCTGAAGTTTAGGGAGGGAGAGGAGAAGAGGACCTTTGTGCCCCCCTCGCTGCCAACACCACAGGGCACAGGGGGGGCAGAGGGTCTCCTGCTCAGCCCCGGGGTGTTGGCTGAGTGAGACAAGCCCCCCCTTCCCTTTCTGCCCCCTCCCAAAGGGCTCGGAGCGGATCCAGCTCCGCTCCAGCCCGTCCCGAGCCGCGGAAATTTCTCCGGCTCGGCCGAGCTGCTGCCGGGGATCCTCCCCCTCGTTTCTCTGCAGGATCAGTTGTAGCCGTATTGATTTTTCCTGCCTCCCTCTCCTCTCCGTGTTTGCTTTCTGAATTATGCAGCGGTGCAGTTTCTGCTCCTCGCGAGGAGCGGGAGAGCTGCGGAGGATCAATTGAGCCCGGCCAGAGTTTAATCAGGAATCCCCAGTAGGACCCAGAAGAGAGAAAGCAGAGGGGAAGACAATGAAGACGGGGCCGATCAATCCAGTCCTGGTGCGAAGGAAAGAAAGGGAAAGAAGAGAGAAAGGGCTTGAATAATCACTCACTTTTCCTCATGCAGTCCTCAGATCCCCCAGACTCGATCAATAACCAACTTTGACAGTCGTGGCTTCAGAAACAAACTTTAAAACCCCCCTGAACTCAGTGTTGTGCTTTACAGCATGAGAATGGCCAGGGAAGTGCTGAAGACGCAGAGAGGGAGAAGATTTCTTCCCCTTCTTCCTGTTCCCTTTTAAAAGTCCACATTAAGAAGCTGCTGGATCTGGGCTGAGCCGAGATGAAAGGAGAGCAAACAGGGGCTTTTAGTAGTAGTTTTGTTGTTGCAATTATTTTGCCAATAGTAATGATTTCAGGACAGGCCGAGGGATCTTTGATGATGTGCTGGGGACGTGAGGGGTGGACAAGGAGCTGCTGGGTTTGGGCCATGCAAATCTGGGAGATGAAACCCCGTGGATGGAACAGAGAGTAGTTGAGAATACGCTGATAAAACACAGAAAGTGCCCAGTTGAGGCACAGGGACCACAGGGACTGTCTGGATATCGGCACAGAACGTGGCAACAGAGATTTCTGTAGCAAAAGTAGTGAGGCAGCAGGACCAGGGAAGGGGCTGGAGAGTGGCCAGGGAAGGGAATGGAGCTGGGAAAGGGCTGGAGAACTCCTGAGGGAGCTGGGGGGGCTCAGCCTGGAGAAAAGGAGGCTCGGGGGGACCTTCTGGCTCTGCAATCCCTGCCAGGAGGGGGAGCCGGGGGGTGTTGGGCTCTGCTCAAGGGCACAGGGACAGGAGGAGAGGGCACGGCCTCAGGCTGGGCCAGGGGAGGGCAGGGGACACAGCAGCAGGAATTTCTGCATGGAAAGGGTGGACAGGCCCTGGCAGGGGCTGCCCAGGGAGGGTTGGAGTGCCCAGCCCTGGAGGTGCCCAAGGCAGGACTGGCCGTGGCACTGAGTGCTCTGGGCTGGGGGACAAGGTGGGCATCGGGCACAGGGTGGGCTCCATGGGCTGGGAAGGCTTTGCCAAGGTGGGCATCGGGCACAGGGTGGGCTCCAGGGGCTGGGAGGGCTTTGCCAACCTCAGGGATCCCGGATTCTGGCATTCTAAATCCTTATTATGTATCCATTTCCCTCAATACTGTGCCTGGAAAGCTTAACCAGACTTTATGCCTGTCCAGTCTCCACAAGCAGGAAGAGACTTTCACAAGGTCTTTGGAGATCCTGCTCCATCCCTGTCATCCCTTCCTCCTGGGAATCACCCAGCTGTGCCCTGCCCTGCCCTGCTCTCCCTTCTTGAGCTGCCAGCCCGGGGGGCACTCTGTGCCCACCACACTTCCCTGGGGTGGGATCCCCTTGGGGGATCAAACTCTGAGTTTTCCAGGCTTTGGAAATCAAACCCCCCCAAAGCAGGAGGGAACTTCCCTGTCTCGGGGCTGCCTCATTTCTAGATGGATAAGCTGCTTCTGGATTTTAATTTCAGATCACTCAGGTCAAGTTCAGTTCTTAAAATAAAAAAAACCCATTTAGTTCTGGAATCTCCAGACCTGAAGCAACCAGGTCATCATTTGGGGACAGCTTTGGAGGACCACCAGCATGCAGAACGTGGGACAGACATCTCTGCAGCTGCACTCCAGGGTTTCTGTGCCAAGCAGAGCAGCCTCAGGGTGGATCCATAATCCATCTGGGCAGGGCTGGAGACCAGAGGGGCCTGGAAACCTCAGGTAAGTGTGGCAGGCATGGATGGGAGCTCTGGAGTGCTGTCCATGGAGGGAGGATTCATGTCTATGTCAGGAACTCATGTCAGAAGACAACTGAATTTCCTACTCTAAGGTCCTGGAAATCAGGACAAACCTCTTTCCCCAAAATCATTTTAGCCAAACAGTCTCTGGAAGAAAATCTTTGGCACATTTTAGAAGAAAAACTGGTGGAGATAATTATTCCTTCTCTTGTCATCCACACTGGCCTTGTCAACCAGGAGTTGTGTTAGTCCCATCCTGCATTTTCCGTAATACAGGAACTAATTTAGTTTCTCTCTTCTACTTTCACCTTTATTCCTGAAATTCCTCACCCCAACAGCCTGACTGCAGCCAGCAAGTTCAGAAGTTACTAATGAGAAGGGCAGAGCCTGCCAGGCACGAGGTCAAAAGGGATTGATGCAAGGCCAAGACAGGAAAGTGAGTGGAGCCAGCAGAAAAATAGTTCAAATTCAATGATTTCATGTTTAGACTCAGATTAATCTTTAAAAAAGGCCATTCCTCTGTTTCCACCACCATTTACCCTGTAACTTTATGGAGGGATCAGCACAAGGACGTAGTAATACAATACAAGCTGCAATAATTAACACTTTGGTTAATAGGAATGGAGGTGCAGCCTGTCTGGGAAGGGAAGGAGGTACAACCCAACCTGGAAGGGATGGAAGAACAGCTCAACCTGGAAGGGATGGAGGTGCAGCTCAGGATGGAAGGGATGGAGGTGCAGCTCAGGATGGAAAGGATGGAAGTCCAGCTCACTCCTGGCACTTAAGATGGTTCAGTCTTTGTTGTTATGCAACTTCCATGGGCTTTTCCAAATCATCCTTCCCTCTTAGCTCATTGCCCAGTCCTCCAGCAAGGGAAGGTCACCTCCAAGCCACCCTGGGAGCCTTCAGCTCTGGATTGCAGCTGCCTGAGCAGGGCAGGAGGCCTTGCTGGGCCTCCAGCAACGTTATGGAAGTAGATCCTTCCTTGTCTCCTCCCAGAAGTTGTTCCACATTTTCTGCTAATAAGGGCACGGGGAGAGAGAGACTGAGAGAGAAGAGGAGAAAAACTGCTCTAAATTATTCATGGACAATATCATTATGTGTCATAACAGTGTGTCTGTGATGGGAAAGAGTGAGTGTGGCAGGGCTGGGGTAGCACAGTCCAGGCTGCACAATAGCGAGAGCTGATTAAATATTGATGTGCACTAATTGGCTACAGGGTTTCAGGACAGCTTGGGCTTTGTTGGGATCATTTGTATTCTTGCTTTGGAAATGGACCCCCCCACACACAGAAACCCAACATTTTCATGTGCAAGTCTTCTCCCTCCTCCTCCTCCTCTTTCCATGCTGCCTCCCTCTCTCCCTCCCTCCCCTGCCTCCAGTGCTCCTGATCCCCCTGTGTGTGTACAAATTAACATGATCTTAACCTCTCCTGATTTTCCACGGTGCTGACATGCTGCCAACACCTCTGTGCAATTAGGCTAATCTTGCAGAGCTGCTCCTTGGTGCAGAAAGCAGGCCTTGCCCTCGTGGACTGTCCTCTCTGGGCATCTGGGGCTGGTCTCTTCTCTTAGCCCTTCTAAGTGGAAAGTCCTTCCCAGGCATTTTTTCCTTCTGGAATGCTCCATATCCTGACTCAGAGCCTTCAATGCACCTCAGGATCTGAGGACAGCCTGGGAGATGCCACCAGGGTGAGGGGCAGCAGCTGGAAGTTCATAGCTCAGGTCATTTCATGGTTTAACTTAAACATCACAAAGTCTCCAGAGTTTGGGCTACTCTTCACAGCTCCAGCTGTTCCCAGATTCTCCAATCTCAGGAGATCCCACCTGCAGTGCTGCCCCAGCTCTGGGAGGACATGGACCTGCTGGAGAGAGTCCAGAGGAGGCACCAGGATGATCAGAGGGATGGAGCAGCTCTGCTGGGAGGAAAGGCTGGGAGAGCTGGGACTGTTCAGCTGGGGAAGAGAAGTCCAATATCTGAAGGAAACTTACTGGAAAGAGGGAGAGAGACAATTTACCTGGGCCTGGAGGGACAGGACAAGGGGAATGGCTTCCCACTGCCACAGGGCAGGGATAGATGGGGTAGTGGGGAGGAATTCCTCCCTGTGAGGGTAGGAAGGTGCTGGAATGGATTTCCTAGAGAAGCTGTGGCTGCCCCATCCCTGGGAGTGTCCAAGGCCAGGTTGGACAGGGCTTGGAGCACCCTGGGCTGGTGGGAGGTGTCCCTGCCTGTGGCAGAGGATGGCACCGGATGAACTTCAAGGTCCCTTCCAACCCAAACCATTCCATGAGTCTCTGGTTCCAGGACCAACCGCTGGTCCATCAGCAGGTTCCTTCTGCCATTCCCTTTGCATCTGATGAGCAGTTGCCACAACTTCCTGCCATGGGCTGTTCCAAGCCAAGAACTCCCACACAAACATTGACTTTTCATCCCTTCAGGACACCCCACTGAGTTTTATGATGGACTTGGGGTCTTTTCACCCCCTGACACCCCAATAAAAGCCAGGTTGAGTTGTCTGGAGCCAGTGGTTGATCCCAGGAGAGCAGTCTCTGAACAAGAGCCACTTCCTGCAGCTCTTCATGCTCTGCTGAATCCTGTCATCCATGGCATTTTCAAGATGCTGTTTGCAGGGAAGAACATCCAAGAGAACATGCCCAGTATGGGACCAGATGAGCCAAGGACCTTGCTGAGGAATGAACTGGGGCTGGTGACTTTTATTTAGTTCCCTGAGCTCCTGTTTTTTGATAGTTACGATTAAAGTTTTAAAGAAAGAGCGACACACGATCTGCACCATCTTTCAGCTGAATGGCTGAGAGGTGTAGTTTGGGGAAAGGTATTTGCTAAAGATCCTTCCCAAGGTGCTTTTGAATAAATCAGAGGGCACAAAATGAGGTGAGGATGGGCTGGAGCACCTCTTGCTTTGGTCTGTGCTTTGCTGGGTGTCTCCACTGACACCCTGTTGGGTTTTCACTCCAGTGGAAGGAGACAGGACATCCCTGAGGGCTCTGGTTGATCCAGCAGAGCAAAGACCAGATAGATGTTGGCAAGAGGGTGGCACAGCAACACAAATCAGTCTGTAGGAACAGATATTGAAGTCCACATTGGTTTTGACTGAGGGTTTGCAGAGGGATGAGCTGCCTCACTGGGATAAAGCACATTGAAATAGGACTGGGGAAATGTGGGCTCAGTTCTTACCTCTGGCACGGACCTGCTGGGTGACCCACATGTGTGTCTGCATTCCTTACTTTCCCTGGTATTGATCTTCCTGGGAAACCTGGAATATGCACAGGCCAGAGCTAACCTGTGTCTGATGGGATGAGGAGGGAGAGTCTGAACCAGCTGCACAGATGGTGAACATGGCCTTAAACTGGAGGAGGGCAGGGATAAAATGGGATATTAGGAGGAAATCCTTCCCTGTGAGGATGGGCAGGCCCTGGCACAGGTTGGGCAGAGAAGCTGTGGCTGCCCCATCCCTGGGAGTGTCCAAGGCCAGGTTGGACAGGGCTTGGAGCCGCCTGGGCTGGTGGGAGGTGTCCCTGCCCATGGCAGGGGTGGCACTGGGTGGGCTGCACACAACCCATTCTATGGTTCTGTGATGGCTCCACCTGCATGAGGAGGATCCCAGATTTCTCTTATGACAGATGGTGGGAGCCATTCCCATGTCCAGCCAGTGCTGGCCAACATGGAAAAGGAGAAGGCAGGTGCTGTTCCTGTGAGGGACTCACCGGTCACTGGCTGAGCCAGGGATTCCTGAACCTCCTGTGCCCTCAGGATGGAGCTGGGACTCCGACCTCTTTGCTTCCACGACCCTTCCCCACTCTCCTTTGAAATCCTTTGCATCATTCCTTGTAGGAATAAAACAATACAAGAGTTTAGTTTATTTGTTTACTTATTTAGGACCAACCCTTCCCTTCCCTCCCACTTCAAAAGGGGCCATGTGCAAGAGTCTCTGGTGGATCCCCCAAAGTGGGGAGATGGAAAAAAATGATTGATTATCAGAAGTGAGATGAAAACCAGAATGATGAGATTCATTTTAAAGGGGAACAGGCCCATCTCAGAGACAAAACTGTCATCAATTTTTTATTATACAGAATCTTTTCAATAGACAAAATGAGTTTTCCTGTCCTCGAGTGTTTACTTTTGTTTTCTCTTTCTTCCCCCATTCCTGCTCACTGGTGATGCCCCACATGTGGGGGGTTCCGCTTCTCCTCTTTCCTTTGTGCTCCTGGGTTTGGTAGGAGGTGTGGGGTTAAGTGGTGGCCTGTCCCACCAAGCACTCAATGTGCCCAAAGTGATGCTGATGGCTTCCCATCACAAGTCCTCCACTCTTTTCCACTGCAAAAAGACAAGAGACAGTGGGAATAAGATGAAACGAGAGAAGTTCAGGCTGGATATAAGGTCTAGATTGGATATTAACAACAAATTCTTCACCACAAAGGTTTTCAAGCCCTGACACAGCTGCCCAGGGCAGTGGTGCAGTTTCCACCACTGGAAATATTCGAAATCATGTAGATGTGGCACTTGGGGACTTGGGTTAGTGGTGGATCTGGAAGTGCTGGGGGAGTGGTTGAACTTGACGATCTCAGAGGGCTTTTCCAGCCTTAATGATTCCACGATTTTACATATATATAAATCACCCCAGGGTTCCCCAGAACAAGGTGGACAACCAGCAAACACCTGTGTGGACAAAGCCCTGAGGGTCACATTGGACCCCCATTCAAGCAGGATTTGAACTGGAGACCTCCTGAGGTTTCTTCCAGCCCGAATTATTCTGTGATTCTCTACAGTAAAGCCAGGGAGCCCCTGTGAATGCCCCTGGCAGTGAGGTGGGCACAGCTGCCATCCTGCTCTGCATGGCCAGTGGTTGGTCAGTGTCACAGTGCCCAAAGCTCCAGGGGGAGGACTTGGTCTGAGGAAGAGAAGAAGAAGGAAAAGGCTGGAGTTTGGTCTGGGTTGTAGGTAGGTGGGGGAGACCTGAGTTGTGTTGGCACGAGAGGGAGAAGGAGCTGTTGGTGAGGCCTTCAGGAGGGGAGACAAGCAGGGGATATCCCATCCCTCAGAATAATTGGGAAGATCATACTAAGTCTTTGTGCTGGTTTAAAGGGGAACCAGCAGGACAAACGAACCCAACACAAGAGAGATCGTAAGTCAGAGTTACAATTTAATAACAATATTACAAGAAATGCAATGGCACAAAGAGAAATTGGGGTCAGCCCACAAACCCAGCAGTGTAACCCAGCCCCCTGGGGCACAAACACAGTGGGGTTTGGTGGCCTCTGTGCTGAGCCCCACGGGGTTCCCCCGAGTCCAAAGGAAAAGGAAGGGACAAACCTGTTGGTGCAGATGATGTCCCAGTCTGGGTGAGAGTGGTGGGCTCCTCCTCTCCAGGCTCTGCTCCTCCTCTGCATCCAACCAGTGGTCCCAGAGATCCCCAAACCCCCAGATTGTCCCCCCTCAGGTGCAGGTGGGAGCCCCCAGTGGGTCCCCCAGGGTAGGGAGTTCCAGAGTGGGGGATGTGAGTCTGGGAGTCAGGGGGGATTTTGGACTGGTTGCTGGCCCCTGAGCAGAGCTGAGCCCTCAGGTGGGTGTGGAGGTGCCAAGGAGTCCCTGGAGGGGAGTTCTCCCAGCTCCTCTGCCAGGCTTCTTTCCCAGCCAGCTGCCAGGCTGAGGGCTCAGCTGTGCCCTGGGCAGCTGCTGCCAATGGGCCATTGGGAAGAGTTGCTGGGCAATGGCCCAGAGGGTTTAGAATGCCCAGCTTTGGTCACACCCACACAGGGATCAACTTGTTCCGCCTGCTGAACTGGGACAATCTTGCTGGAGGCTCCCTTTGGCTTCAAGGCACCATGCCTGGGATCTCAGGAGCTGCAGATGTGTGGGGAGAGCAGAACCACCAGCTGATGCTTCCCAAACCACAGGGACACAGTGAGGGTGGCCCATTTGTGCTGGAGGAGTAGCAGCCAGACCTGTCCCAGCCAGGGGAGGGTCCCAGAGAGGACCCTCCTGTCCCAGGCAGACAGGAGCTCCAGCAGGTCAGAGCAGCAGGATGGATGAGCCTCCTAAGCAAAGCAAAGCAAAGCAGAAGCTGGAAGGAAGGAGGCAGTAAACGGCTGGGAGGCAAAGAGAGGAGGGGATGGAGAAACCAGAGCGGGGCAGGCACACTAATCCAGTTTATTTCCAAACAGCTCTAGGTAAGAGCTCAATCTGGAGCAGCCTTGGGATCAGTTGGCATCACATCAACATGGGAGAGGCCTTAAAAGTCACTTTCCATGTCCTATAAAATATACATATAGTGCAGCTCCCCCACCTTACTCGGTGCCATGTTACAACCTGTCCAACAGCTCCTGCTTCTCCTGCCAACCTCGGCCTTGCTTCCTGCTGGGATTTCTCCAGTTTAGGTTTGGATCAGGTGCCAGCACCTGGGCAACGCCAGCACCACCCAGCTCTGTGGGCAAAGGTTGGCTCAGTGGTGACAAAACTGGGGCAGTCTGGGAGGAGTTGGATGGCCCCCTGCAATTCGATGTGCCAGAAGAGCTCAACATGTCCCTGTTGGTCTGCAGAGACAGCTGTCCATCTGCAGCAGGCTGGCATCCCTGTGGATGGCTGCATCCCTATGGATGGCTGCATCCCTATGGATGGCTGTATCCCAAGGGATGGCTGTATCCCTGTGGATGGCTGTATCCCTATGGATGGCTGTATCCCTATGGATGGCTGCATCCCTGTGGATGGCTGTATCCCTATGGATGGCTGCATCCCTGTGGATGGCTGCATCTCTGTGGATGGCTGTATCCCTATGGATGGCTGCATCCCTGTGGATGGCTGTATCCCTATGGATGGCTGTATCCCAGCTGCTGCCTCTCAGTCTATCCCCTGTCAGTGGGCAAAAGGAGACCTGTGTGGGTGACCAGAATTTTTCCAACTCATGCTTTGAAAACCATCCCACTGTTTTCCTGATGCCTGTGAAGGACATGGAGCCACCCAGCCAACCCCTGAGTGCCACCTGCCTCTGCCACCACCAGCACAGCCTTTGCTGGGGGTGGCACAGGTGGACATGGAGTTGGTGTTCTTGCTTCAGTGCTAATTGCTGATTAGCAGGGATTTGATGAGAGTCATCCACTTGTGTTCAAACAACCAAAGTGTGAGGAAAGCTGCGTGGTGGCGGGTACATGGTTTTAACTGCCAGAGGGCAGGGGTAGATGGGATATTGGGAAGGAATTCCTCCCTGTGAGCGTGGGGAGGTGCTGGAATGGGTTTTCCAGAGAGGCTGTGGCTGCCCCACCCCTGGAAGTGTCCAAGGCTGGGCCGGATGGGGCTTGGAGCACCCTGGGCTGGTGGGAGGTGTCCCTGCCCATGTCAGGGGGTGGCACTGAATGGGCTTTAAGGTCCTTCCAACCTAAACCATTCTGTGATTCTGTGACAGGTACCCACACATGGGGTCAAGCTGGGTATTTACCCTGGCAGACGGGTCTGTGCACAGCTGGGAATAGGGATTGTGGTCCTTTATCCATCTGCTGGTGTGTTTGGGGGGGTGTGTGAGTGTGTGTTTGTGTGAAGGGGGTCGTGTTTGTGTGTTTGTGCCCTCGAGTGCTGCTTCCCAAGCCACAGGGAGGCAGGGACACGACTGATGTCCTCTGTGCCCTGTATCTGTGTGGGTGTGAGGGCTGGGGGGGTGTGGTAGGGGGTGTGGGGGTGCTGTGGGCATTTTTGGGCACGCAAGAGATGTAATGTACAAGGAGGTCGATGCTTCTCCCAGGGACTGCCTCGTTGGCTTCATTACAGCTTTATCTGAGAGCTCCTGGCGTGGAAACCTTGCTACAACTCCAGAATGTACCAGGAAAATACCCCAGCAACAACAATGCATGTTTAGGATCCATTTACCAGGGGGATTTTTCCCCCCCTTTCCCTAATCCCTCTCGAGCTGAGCCAACGTGAACACAAGAATAAAAACCACGCACAAAAAAAAAAAAAAAGAAAAAAAAAGAAAGGGCGAGAGTGAGGGAGAAAGAGGATTTCCTTCAAATCTGCTCTGTCTGCCCGTGATGGAGTCTCATTGCCATAATCATTTTGACAGGTGTGCAATGGTTGAAAAGTTGGGGGGTACGAGGGCCAGGCGGGGAGGGGGAGCGCCGGCATCGCCCTTTCTCGGCGCGGGTGCCCAGCGCGCCCGGCGCGATGATTAGACATGACAAGCACACCTGCCATCGGCGCAGCCCGGCAATTAAAGCCTCTTTGAGGTCCCAGGAAGTGACCGCATTAGAAAAGCCCCTCGCAGGCAGCTCCTTAGCATATTCCCAGTGTCATTAGCGCAGCGGCAAAGGCAAGGCACACAGCGGCGGAGGGCTCTGACATGACCCGTGCTCCCTTCCCGCTCGGGGAGGGGATGCAAAGTGACTTTTAAAGAGGAGTCTTTTTCTGCTTTCTTTCTTTCTTTTTTTTTTCCCTTTAAATTTTATTTCCAAGCCCCTCTCGCCACTCACTCCCTCCTGCTCTTGGAAATGTTCCATCTTCTGCGGGGTCGGCAGGGGGAAGGGAGCCAGAATTCATTAAAAACAGAAAAGGACTTTGCTAAAAACTGGGCAGTTTCTGGGAGAAAAAAAAAATCAATTCTGGATTCCAGTGTGTATTCTCACTCTGCTCCCTGCTTTCTCTTCTTCCTCATCTTTTCTGCATCCTCCTCCTCTGCTCCATCACCTCCCTGCTCGTCTTTCCTCTCCCACATTCTGCTCTTGATGTTCCCCCTGTCCCAGTGTCCCTTGTGCTGCTGGTGGGGACCAGAGGGTGACAGTCGTGTGCACACGTGGAGACCCTGGTGGGAACTGCTCACCCTTGCAGCCCCACATGAGGTTAGTGCCATGGGCACCCACAGCAGGCATCCATCCATCCCCGCATCCCTGCATCCCTCCCTCCATCCACCCATCCATCTGTCCGTCCATCCATCCATCCATCCCTCCCTCCCTCCCTCCATCCACCCATCCATCTGTCCGTCCATCCATCCATCCATCCCCTCAGCCTCCAAGAAGACTCCAGGGCCAATTCCACTTCCCTCCAATGAGGGAGACAGGTAGGACTTTTCCTGCCTATTCCATGATTCTGAAGGAGGTGTGTGAGCTCGTGGTGTCCCCAAGCCCTGTTTCCACATGAGCTTGTCCTCAAGGTTCATAAGACTTCTGCAGAGGGAGGCTGTGACCCTTGAAACTCCTCTGTCCCAGTCACGTGAAACCCTAAACCCATCTCCATTCTTGCTCTGTTCATCCTCTCTCCTTGCACCTCCCAAGTTTATATCATGGAATTCCAGAATGGTTTGGGTTGGGAGTTCACCCCATTCCAATCTCTCTGCCATGGGCAGGGACACCTCTCACCAGCCCAGGCTGCTCCAAGCCCTGTCCAACCTGGCCTGGGACACTCCCAGGGATGGGGCAGCCACAGCTTCTCTGAGCACCCTGTGCCAGGGCCTGCCCATCCTCACAGCCAGGAATTTCTTTTGAAGCAAATAAAAGTTTGCTCTAGAGACAGGAATTCCACACTGGTCTTCACACACATGGCCTTCTGCTGTACTGGGATGGATGTTTAGGAGATGCTTTTCCTTCCCTCCTCAAGCCCTTATCATTGTCCCCTTTCCACCTCTGGCCTCACTGAATCCCTTCCTTCACTCCCCTCCAAAAGGAGCACTGGCTGCAGCTTCCCTGGTTGTGTGGGCACCTGGACCTTCTGTTTGGCCAAGAAAGACCACCGTGACCATGCCATGCTCGTTGTGACCCTCCCAGCACAGCAGACAGGGCTGTGCACCAGCAGCACTGGGGAGATGTTAATGGATTCACGGGCAGCACTGCGGGGTAGGGGCAGCCCCTTCAGCACAGCAAAGAGGGGACAAGGGACAGGCCAATAACCTCAGAGCACACCCCGGGGCTGAGTCCTCCTGTCACTCAGGGCCACAGCAGCAGCTGGTGCCTCTTGAGCAGAGGACACTTCACTGCTCTCACCATGGAGCAGCACCCAAACCCACCTCCATGGCCCCCAGACCTCTGATGGTGAACATGAACACAGACCAGCCCTATGATGATTAGCAGGAACCCAGACATGCCTTCCAGTGACCTTGGTGGCATCTGAGCAGTGAGACAGGGCTGCTCAGGGCAGTGCCCTGTCCCCAGTGCCACCAGTTGCTCAGCCCAAATTAAGGACCAAGGAATCCGGGGGGAATTACTTTGGTGAGCTGAGCAGGAAGGGACCCACCAGGATCATGGAGTCCAACNCTCCTCTGCCCCTCCCCAGGCAGTTGTACCTGCAATGAGGTCTCCCCTCAGTCTCCTCTACAGCTGAACACTCCAAGTGCCCTCAGTGCCCTCACACCCTTCCCCTCCAGGCCCTTCCCCATCTTCACTGCCCTCCTTTGGTTGCTCTCTGTTGGCTCTACCCCTCTGGGACACTGCTCTGCAGTCTTGGACCAAACTAGTCCAGCAGTGGGGTGGGAAAGAGGTGTGGGGAGACTCCTCCCTCAGCTCTTGGCTGCTCTGGGGATCATAACAGGGAAAAAGAACCAGAAAAAAACCTGATTTGTTGAAAAACTTCAAATGTTCTTCCCTGTTTTTTCTCAATTCCAAGTACCTTTGCAGAACTCTCAAAATAAAATGCTTGAAACTTTGAGGCTTTCCCTTTGTCCTGTCCTGGCACTGAGGCCCCAGCTCTGGCTCCAAGCCCAACAGATCTGAACTGTGCTGAGTGAAAGGAGAGGAGGCAGAGCAGGAGCTGTGGAAAGAACCATGGACATGAACCCAAACCAGTGCCAACAGCTGGCTGGTCTTCTACAGTTTGGGCTGGCCCACAGTCCTGCACATCAAACCCTCCGTACCCACTTTGGGTGCAAAGGTCTGGGTTGTGTCCCTTAAAGTGCTCGTGACAACAGCACAGCAGAACAACCCCACCAGGCTTGGTCCTCCTGCCTTGGTCGTTTCTGGCTTACAGACTGACTGGAGAAAGTTTCCTTTGTAGTTTTAGATGGGATATGGGGAAGGAATCCTTCCATGTGAGGGTGGGCAGGCCCTGGCACAGGTTGCCCAGAGAAGCTGTGGCTGCCCCATCCATGGGAGTGTCCAAGGCCAGGCTGGACAGGGCTTGGAGCAACTTGGGCTGGTGGGAGGTGTCCCTGCCCATGGCAGGGGTGGGACTGGATGGGCTTTAAGGTCCCTCCCAACCCAAACCATTCTGTGATCCTATGACACACAGGTGGGTTTTACAGGGGCTGGAGAAGAGAGAAAGGTCCCCCTCAGAGCAGATACAACTCCGCAAACACCCTGTGTGATGACCCTCAGTTTCTCAGAGCTTCCCCCCATCCCAGGGGTGTGCATTTCAGACTTACAATGAGACCTGATTCCCATTCCATGCTCCTCCTGGAGCAGGTCGGTGCTCATATACCCACAAGTGTGAGGGAAAGTCACCACAGCAAGTCCCCCCAGGGTGGCCTCAGCTTATCAGTGTTAATAGTGAGGAGTCTGAGGTGGCCAGTTCTCATTTTGTCCAGGGAGAAACAGCTCCAGAGATTTCCTCGGGAATCCCCTTGGGATGTCTCTGCTTTCTCAGATGACACAAAAAAATTAGCAGGTTCATTTCCCTTAGGAGAAGACGAGGCAAATCCCACCCTCCAGGTCCACACACAGCCCTGGGATATGAGCACCTCTTGTCACCAGCACTGCCGTGTGCTGGAAGCTTCTGCTCCCTGAGGAACATCTCCCGGGTTGTGCAGGGATGCAGGGATGAAGGGATGCAGGGATGCAGGGATGCAGGGATGCAGGGATGAAGGGATGAAGGGATGAAGGGATGCANGCCAGTTCTCATTTTGTCCAGGGAGAAACAGCTCCAGAGATTTCCTCGGGAATCCCCTTGGGATGTCTCTGCTTTCTCAGATGACACAAAAAAATTAGCAGGTTCATTTCCCTTAGGAGAAGACGAGGCAAATCCCACCCTCCAGGTCCACACACAGCCCTGGGATATGAGCACCTCTTGTCACCAGCACTGCCGTGTGCTGGAAGCTTCTGCTCCCTGAGGAACATCTCCCGGGTTGTGCAGGGATGCAGGGATGAAAGGATGCAGGGATGAAGGGATGCAGGGATGCAGGGATGAAGGGATGCAGGGATGAAGAGATGCTCCTCGAGCAGTGCCTGATGGTGCACTCAGAACATGAGGGGAGATGTTTGGAGCCCAACATGAGGCTGGAGCAGCAGGTGGGATGTTCTTCACCCACTCTGAGTGCAGGGGGCAGAAGTGAAGGGGCCAAAAAGCTGAATGGGAGTGAGCTGAGTGGGTGGAGAATAAGGTGAGAGAGTAGAGAAGTGGAAAGAAAGGGGCGAACAGAAAGAGAGGAGCGACAGGAGGAGCGAATCCTGCAGGAGGAGTGAAGCAGGACCTGGGGATGGGCTCCAGGCCCCCTTGGTCACTGCCCTCCCCCTGGGCCAGGGCTCAGGCTGTGGAGCAGCGAGGGCTGTTCCACAGGAATGGCTAAATCGATGTGTTTACGGATGGTGACACGAGAGTGACACACAGTGGAGAAGCCTCATGAAAAAATAAACAGGTAATAATCACCCTGCCATGTGCACACTCCACTTCTCATTAGGGCAGAAAGAAAAGGCCCACCAGGCTCAGAGGCTTTGGGAGGTTAACCGTTCCCTCCCTGGATGGGGTCTGCCCACAGGGACTGCTCCTCGGGGGCTGCCAAGCTCCTGCCACCCCGTCACAGGGGGGGTGGCACCTCCCTGGGCACCAGCTGAGGGGTGGCACTCCTGGGATAGGGGGAGGAGGAGGCTCCAGCTCCAGCCAGCCCAGTAACAGCTTGGTGGTCTCTCACCAGAGCAGCTTCCGTGGCTGTGCACGAAGCAGCTGCTGCTGTGGGCAGTGATGTGGGCACTGCTCCCACACACAGGCTCTGGGTCACCTCAGCTCCTCAGGTGCCCCCTCTGCCCTCCTGCCCCAGCTGCCCCAAAGCCCCAGAGTAAAATGTGTCAAAATCTGGCTGAGAAAAATGTGTAAAAAATCAAGGAAATGTGTCAAAAAGGAGTAAATTTAATTTATTTAATGCAGTTGTGACGACTTGAGGAGGAACATTCAATGGGCAAATGGTGGGTTAGAGCCCTGGGCTGGATCAGTGGGAGCAGTGAGTGGCCTGTGAGAGCCTGGAGGCAGCTGGGCAGAGCTGGGGGTCCTGCAGGGCTCTGAGAGCCCCCCACCATGACAGGCTCCCCTTCGTAGAGCTGTGGTCAGTCCACACCCCTCCTCACCCAGAGCTGTGGCCAATCCAGACCCACCCTCATCCAGAGTTGTGGTCAGTGCAGACCCCTCCTCACCCAGAGCTGCGGTCAGTCCACACCCCTCCTCACCCAGAGCTGTGGTCAGTGCAGACCCCTCCTCACCCAGAGCTGTGGTCAGTGCAGACCCCTCCTCACCCAGAGCTGTGGTCAGTGCAGACCCCTCCTCACCCAGAGCTGTGGTCAATCCAGACCCCTCCTCACCCAGAGCTGTGCCCAGGGAGAGGAGCAGGAGGGTGGAATGGAGGTTGTGAACTGATCTCCCATAGAAAACACAGGAAGAAAAAACCCTTGAGAGAGCAAGGGAGTGATTAACCAGTTCTGGGGAAGGGTCCACACCTCCTCAAGCTGCTCTGAGAGTAGCCAAACTCCTCTTTGCTGTGCACTTCCACTGTGCTGTAGTGGCTCCATGTCATAACCCCCTCTATGGGAGCACCTCCCATCAGTGCCAGCAGGAGATGAGCAAAGTTGTTCCAAGTCAATAAAAAACAACCCCAGAGGGATATTTGGAGTGAACCTGGGGGGCCCAGGGCTCTGCTCACCTCCAGACAGGCACATCCTGGCTTTGTTCAAATTCTGCAACAGGAACATTCTGCCCAGAATCACTGATGTTTTCCCCAAGGACAGGAGGCAGAGCTGGTTCTTGATGGCAACAGGAAAGCATTTTGTGTGAGGAGTTTGGATCTTGCCCTAAACCTGCTCAGTAGGCAGCCCAGGTCCAAACTTGGTGGTGATGCCCTTGAGGACACAAACTGTTGCCCACCTCTGACTGAAAGTGGGGAAATTTAGGTCAGATATTGGTAAGAAATCCTTCCCTGGGAGGGTGGGCAGGCCCTGGCACAGGTGCCCAGAGAAGCTGTGGCTGCCCCATCCCTGGAAGTGTCCAAGGCCAGGTTGGACAGGGCTTGGAGCACCCTGGGCTGGTGGGAGGTGTCCCTGCCCATGGCAGGGGGTTTGGGACTTGATGATCTTCAAGGTCCATTCCAACTCCTTAACATTCCATGATCTAATTCCCTGTAATTCTAAGATCTTATTCTCTCTGCTCTCCTCGACCCCAGCCCCACCCTGAGAGATGCTGGGGGGGTCCAGAAACCAACAGAGGGGCTGATGAGCCACCAGGAAGAGACTGAAATCCAAGCTCATCGTGCCCTGGAGCATCTGGGTAAGCTCCTTTTGGGAAGGATTTGGCTGAAGCAGAGGGGATTACACCAACAGGTCTCCTCTGTGGTGCTGCTTTGCCTGGGATGTTGGACAAGCAAATCAATCAGCCTCAATCCCAGCCCGAGGAGAGGATAAATGTTCCTCCACTTTGCCATGGGGACTGGGAAACTGAGACATGTGGAGATTTAAGTGGCTTTAAAGGAAAGGAAGAGAAAATAGGAAGATAATCACAGAGCAGGTTGGGCCCAGGGAGAGGGATGGGATGCAAATCTCCCGTGTGCAGCAGCTCTGGTGATGCTCCTGTGATGGATGAGGCTCCTGCTGCTGCCACTGCTGCAGAGAGAGGCTCATCCATGGGCTGAGCACAGGGCTTGGCCTCTGCAGCCCCCTGGGAGATGGGCAGGTGGGCACAGGGCTCTTGAACAGGGACACATGGACGGGAAAGACAGACAGACCAACGGGAGAGCAAAACTCCAACTCTGCCCAGGCAGGAGCGGGAAGGGAGAGGAAGAAGACAAGGGTTTGTTGAGGCAGTGGCTGCACCCTCAGGACTGAGAGCTCATCCATATTTCAAACACCAGTTAGACAAACAAAACAAGAACCAGAGAGGCAAGCAAGGAGCCCGTTTGTCATATCAAAAGGGGTTTCAGTGGTACCTTCCTTGCCCTGCTGTCCCCTTGAAGTTTGTAGCTGGGGGGGAGAAGGGACAGCTCCCTCTCCAGCCCAGCGGCTCCTGCCACAGCCAAGCCCGGGTGTAATTAACCTCCCAGCCAATCCCCCCGTGGTGGCTGCCAGGCAGATCAAAGAGCTCACACATCTTTGTCTGAAACCAGCAGCCAAGGGGAGCTGCGAGGGAAGCAGAGCAGGGGTGGGAGAGAGCCAGGGAGCGCGAGTGTGTGCTCCTAATTGATAAAAAGGGAAGAGCATCTTCCTCCGAGACATCTCCAGCCCCATCAAAATGCAGCAGGAGGAGAAGAAGAAGAAGAAGAAGGGGAAAGAAAAAAGCTTTCCTTTGCCTTACAAGAGCCTGCCAAAATCCAGCTGCTTCCAACAGCAGAGGTGGTCACTGCAGTGGGGATCAGCTGGCAGGGGGCAGAGGGTGCTGTGGCTGCTGCCCCGTGGGCACAGGGTCCTCCAGCTGTGCCCAGGGTGGAGAGGCTCTCTGAGGTTTGCCCTGGGGACCCTTGTGTCCCAGTTCAGCAGGTGGGA